>CM076574.1:423450144-423568110 GCA_034641835.2 Pinus albicaulis
CGACCCTACCCAAAGGGGTTCAGGTGGGTGCCCTCAAACAAAACTACATGGTGGGATATCGAATGAAGGCACAAGGGAGAAAACATCAAACAGGCCGCACGAACGTGCACAGGGCACCTGTGCCGTCACAACTTAGAAAATATTATATGACCACCCTAAAAAAAAATGACCTAACCCGAACACGTTTGGGTGGACGCCCTCACACGGCGCGCACGACTGAACAAAGGCACAAGGGAGAAACCAGAAAGTGGGCCGCAAGAACATGCACATGGCACTCGTGCAATCGCAATTACTTAGGAAATTTGATACAACCGCCTTCAACTAAAATGACCCGACGCAAATGCATTTGGGTGGGCACCCTCAATCGAAACGACCTGACCTGAACGTGTTTGGGTGGGCACCCTCAACCGAAACGATCCGACCCGAACATGTTTGGGCGGGTGCCCTCAAATGAAATGACACAATGCGCTCGACTGAATGAAGGCACAAGGGAGCAAATCGCAAACGGGCCGCACGAATGTGAATAAGGCACCCGTGCGGTCACAACTTAGAAAATTTGATATGGCCTCCATCAAATGAAACGACCCAACCCGAACGTGTTTGGATGGGCACCCTCACATGGCGCGACACAACATGCACAGCCAAACGAAGGCATAAGAGAGAAACCGGCAAATGGGCCGCACGAACGTGCATAGGGCACCTGTGCGGTCACAAGTACTTAGAAAATTTGATACCGCCGCCCTCAACTGAACCGACCCGACCCAAACGCATTTGGGCGGGTTCCCTCAACTGAAATGACCCGACCCAAATGCTTTTGGGTGGGTGCCCTAAAAAAAAACAACGCGGTAGGCTACCGAACGAAGGCACAATGGAGAAAAAAAAAAACGGGCCACATGAACATGCACAAGGCACCCATGCGATCACAACTTAGTAAATTTGATACGACCACCCTATAATGAAACAACCCTATTGGAACGGATTTGGGTGGGCGACCTCAAACAAAACAACACAGTGGGCTGCCGAATGAAGGCACAAGGGAGAAAATGGAAAACAAGCTGCAAAAATGTGCACAAGGCACCTGTGCGATCACAACTTAGAAAATTTGATACAACTGCCCTCAAACAAAACGACTGGGCGCCCTCAACCGAAATGACCCAACCCGAACAAGTTTGGGTGGGTGCCCTGAAACGAAACGACACAGCGCACCCGATTGAACGAAGGCACAAGGGAGCAAACGACAAACGGGCTGCACACGTGCATAAGGCACCTATGTGGTCACAAATTAGCAAATTTGATGCAACAACAATCAAATGAAATGACCCGACCCGACCCAAACACGTTTGGGTGGGCGTCCTCAATCGAAACGACCCGACCCGAACGCGTTTTGGCGGGCGCCCTCAACCAAAATGACCCTACTCGAATGGGTTTTGGTGGGTGCCCTCAAATCAAATGACCCTACACGAACGGGTTTGGGTGGGCACCCTCAAACGAAATGACACGACGGGCTACCGAACGAAGGCACAAGGGAGAAAATAGCAAACGTGTCGCACGAACGTGCACAAGGCACCTGTGCTAGAAAATTTGATACGACTGCCCTCAAACGAAACGACCCGACACGAACATGTTTGGGTGGGCGCCCTCACATGGCACAACACGGTGCACACAACCGAACGAAGGCATAAGTGAGAAACGACAAACAGGCCGCACGAATGTGCACAGGGCACCTGTGCAATCACAACTTAGCAAATTTTGATGGTTAACATTTCTTAAAAAACTGGAAAAAAAAAGAGGATCTTACCAAAGAGGATTGGTTCCTCAATAGGTCAATCCATTAAGCTATTTTTATCTAAGTTTTTTTTTTGTCTTTAATGCAACTTATTTGTCAACAAAAGGGATATTTCTTTCAATTAATTCATATGCAATGTGATTCATTATCTACAAAGATTGAATATATTGTCTGAGGTTTTTATTTTCTACAAAACTATGGAATTTTGTGCACTGAAAATTGTAAGGGATGGAATGAATCTCACTCCTTATAAACCATTTTTCTTAGAAACTTTCCTTCCCAGATCTTGTTACTCCCTCAAGTTTCACTAATGCATAGAAGGATAAAATCAATTAATGGGTCCTTTGCCCCGTACCTAATAGCTTGTTCATTGACATTGCATTATGGAAACAATTTACAAATCTCTCTCACTCTAATAGCTTATTCATTGACATTGTATTATAGAAACAGTTTACAAATCTCTATTACTCAAATAAGAAAATTTGAGCACTTATTTCTATAGATCTAGGAAGCTACTGATTCTTACATCTTTGGATCTGTATTTCAACTGCTTGGACGTTGACAAGAAAATTTCCATCTGATTTGATTTAGGTGATCTATTAATTCACTACTAAAAATGAAAGACGACACTTCAATTTGTGTTTGATGTACAACCAACATATAGAGTTCAACCTAATTTTTGGAGTTGCAAAAGCCAATTGCCCTGTTTGTTTTTCATCGGGTTTTCTGGAGATCCACTGTGCCAATTTTCTTCGATTTGGTTGATGCTTTATGCTTTCAAGAGTAATTAAACTATAAAATCTCCATAACAATGAAGAATCCTATGAGCTACATATAATTGTACTACGATGGTGAAAGTTGTGTGATATTTGTAGGTATTTGACCCCTATCCACTCACTCATATTTTATAAATAACTGTTCATTTTATAAAGAACCTTTGACCAAAAGTTGTTCACCGAAGTGATTAACCCACAATGAAAAATGAGAAACTAACTTTTCCTTTTCTAGATCAATCGTAGAGCTAGTTTCTTAGATTTTCGTATGGAACATGGTAACTAGAGCTAAGTGTCGTTATTGCGACGTTCTAAGCAAAGCGTCGAAATTGCGACAGAATGGAGGAAAGTGTCGCAAGAAAGACACTTTCCTCCAATCCGTTGCAATTCTGACGCTTTTCTTTGAACGTCGCAATAGTGACACTTAGCTCTAAGTGTCACAAGACCAACACTTTCCTCCAATTTGTCGCAATTCTGGCGGTTTTCTCCAATCGATCGCAATTCTGATGCATTTCTCCGAACGTCACAATAGCGACACTTAGCTCTAAGTGTCGCAAGACTGACACTTTCCTCCAATCCGTTGCAATTCCAACTCTTTTTCTCCAAACGTCGCAAGACCGACACTTGTCTCCAAACATCAGTATAGCGACAGTTGTGGGCATGATTTGAAAAATTGATAAAATTTGGGGGAAATTTCTGACATTTGGTCAAAAGTGTCGGAATTAGAGTGTCGGAATTTCCACCAAATGTACTAGTGATTCCCAACTAAAAAAAATTATTTTTTGGAATTTCACACCTCTCCCTTAGGAGGATACTCGATACTTTTAAAAACTTACCACGGGGAGAAGAAATAATTTTTTTGTGATGGACTTAAATCTAATATTCAAAAGTTTGTGTTGGAATATCTGGTTTTCTAGCAAAATAAAGTTGAGACAATTAAGACCCTGATTCTTCTACAATCTTTATCTGTTGCAAATCAACGTTTAGAGGAAGTTTCAATGAATTTTATCACAATTTTACCTAAATCCGAAGGAAATTTTTTCATCATGATGGTAATTGATAGGCTTTCCAAGTATGCACACTTTTTTGCATTATCTCATCCATTTAAAGCAAGTACATTTTCTATTGCATTTATGGAAACAATTCAAAAGCTACATGGAAACCCAAAGATTATTGTAAGCGATAGAGATCCCATTTTCAATGGAAATTTTTGGATGGAATTATTTTCTTGTTTGGATACTCAAATAGCTCATAGCTCATCTTATCATCCTCAATTTGATGGGAAAATTGAGATAGTGAACAAATGTTTGAAAGAATTCTTCATTACTTTGTATATCATAAACAAACAAAATGGGTCAGTTGGTTACCTCTCATTGAATTGTGGTATAACACTTCCTTCAACAATGCAACAAAAATGACCCCATTTATGGCGCTTTATGCATATAATATGCCAACCATCCCATCATCTTTAAGAGAAAAATTATAAGGTTCAAGTAGTGGAAGATCACATCAATCATCAACAATAATTTGTCCAACTCTTAAAGGATAATCTAAATTTCACACATAATGAAATGGAAAAACATGTAGATAAACATCGGAGTGATAGAACTTTTGTTGTAGGAGACTGGGTATTTTTATGGCTACAACCATACAAAAAAATGTCCCTCGAGCAAGCTAAGAAGGATAATAAATTGTCACCAAATTAATATGGTCCTTAAATGTTGTTGCAAAATATTGGTACTATGACATATAAATTGTAGCTTCTTGCATCTTCCCGAGTGGACAAAGTTTTCCATGTTTCATGCTTAAATAAGGTTATAGGTAACAAATTTTCGGTTAAAAAAATATTGCCAGAACATGATGAGGAAGGAAAAGTCATATTGGAACCTGTAGTAGCCATAGAAGAAAGAAATCGACAGCTACGCAAACGATCAATTTCAAAGTATCACATGAAGTGGAAGAGCTTACCCACTGAAGATTCCATATGGGAGGATGATAATTTTATACAGGAGCATCTAGAACTACTCTTGCATTAAGGACAAAACTTTTTTGAAGTAGAGGGGTAAGTTAGGGCCCTATATTACTAATGTAGTCCTTTATTGTTGTTAGTGTAGCCCCCTTATTGTTATTTTTGTACCCCTGTAGTCCCCATATTGTTATTATTGTGCCCCTAAATTATTATTGTTAGCCTGGTTAGGATTATATTATGACCCCATGGACTCCTAAATATAGAAAGTTGGCTTTTATCATTTGTGTCATCCAAGAATTGTCCATTTATGTAATGTAAGGGAGGTTTCCCCCTCGAAGTGGCTACTTTCTAATGCATTGATCTCTCTTTTCTTATATTTTGGGAGATGGTTTCATAACAATATTCACAGGGGTACTTAGAGTGGCTAACGTGGCATCCACCTCTTTTTCAGAGATTCCTGGTGAAATGCTCACTTTCTGAGGAGAGATATCAATGATAAACTTGGGATCTAGTATCTCGTCCTCTTCTGCCTTTCCTTCCTTCTCTTCTTCTTTCTCTTCCTCCTAATTTTCATGTTCTTCTAATTTTGCATATTTGTTTTCCTCCTCCTATTTCATTTCATCTACTCCTATATTTTCTATGGGTTCTACCTCTGTTTCCACTTCCTCTTCTTCCTCTCCTTCCTCTGTATTTTCAGTCTCTTCGTATTCTTATTCAATACCCATTTCTCCAAGGCTATAGCAAGTGCTCTGTCTAGGAATGATATATTGTGTCCCAGTGAATGCTTCAATGTCCATGTTTATGAAAGTGGACCCATGTAGAGTGACATTGAGTCTATTGGGAGCACCTCCCATTATGAGTTTAATTTGACCATGGTGAGCTAGGTGTTGATACTTTCTCTCCCTTACCCTTTGGATCATATACATGATCCAATGCATGAGAAACTGTGGGATGTTTAGTCTCTATTCTAGGGGTAGACCTCCTTTCATGATATTGTATTCTAGCTCATCCCATGTGTAAAAGAGACTTTCCCTTCTCACCCCATTCAAATCTTCAATGTATCCTTCAGTAGGAAATAAGAAACTCTTCTTAGAGGTAGTGCTAGAGACAATTACCTCTTTGTTCCACGTAACTTCTACAGGAAAGGTTGTGACTCTGCTAATAAGCTCAAGGGTTATGGTAATTTCTAGCCCTCTTACCATGGTGGTGGTCTTATCATCTTCTTGGGAGTGAAATTATAGTGAAAATTCTCAATCCACTTCATCATCGAAGCCTTTGAGGAGCTCAAATAACCCCAACCACTAGTGATTTCTAAAGATGTCAAACATAGGAGGGTGTGGTCTAATTATTTTTATGTATGTGGGATCCCTTCAATTAAAACCTCCCCCCATCTTGTGACTGTGTTAGAGAGATGGTTGTATGGCTTGTGTCAAAAAACACTTGTGATATGGGACCCCAAAGGTTTCAACTTAACACAATTTTTTATTTTCATACCCCTAATTCTCTGAACAACCTCTTAAATTTCTAAATTATGGCTTGAGTGTGAGTAAATTTTGATGAAAAACTTGGTGGGGTGATATATGCTTACCTCTACAAGTCTAATGTTTTTTTGCTTGAAATATGGTGTTGGGGTGTCAATAAACTTTGAGGATGGATGTAATGATAGTTTCTAGCACTCTGTGACCTCCTTGGAAACTTCTTGTAGCACCAGCAGACTTTCTTGTAGCATGAGCTTCCATGGAAAAATAGACCATGGATCTAACTTGCTCGATGGTTCCTGTCTCTTTCCGGATCTAACTAATCTCAAAATGAAAAATAGAATGAGGGATAATGATCCAAAGTACACATTTTATTCAAAATCGAGCAGACTTGGACCATAGTGGTGATGTGGATTTGGCACGAGGTTTCCTCATTTGGACCATTGGTCCCACTTGATAAATTCATGCCCATTTTCCTTGGAATCAACTCCAAATACTCAGGATCTCTCCCTTAACTGATGTGATAAATCCATATGGCTTGCAAACCCAACTAACTCTTTACTTTAACTCTTCAAGGGTGGCCAAGTTAACTGACCTCCCTTTTACCTATTAAACTCTTTATTCTCGATATTACCTCATTTTAGCCAAATGATGCATAATGAGAGGGTGAGAGAGCCATACATGAGCCTACCTAATGACGATGGGTGGAAAGAGCCTTTGATGTAGGGAATTGGAGAATGGTGATGGCTATTAGTGATTTGTTTCCTTTGATGTGTTTTTTTATTTATATTTTTTATTATTTTCTGAGTGAGCAGCTTATTTTTCTGAGTGAGATGCTTATTGCTTTTACTTTATTATTATTTTGCAGGTGGCTAATGGAGACTGTCAATTTCTTCTACTCATGTGGTTTCCCTTCTGGAGTCCTCTGGTGGAAATATGGATCCATGTTCATCAACTACCTCGTGCTTACTCTCTTGGTTGTAAGTACAAAATTACTCCACAAAGTGATAATCATCATGTAGTAGTCCCCTTATTGCAGTTTTAGAGCTCCATTGAGATGAGGAATGAAGAGAAGTAGTACAATGATGCTAGGGATTGTGTTAAGAAGTAAATGGAGTGGCAAAGAGGAAGTAAATGGAGTGGCAAAGTGGAATATATGAGTGGCGAAAAGGAGAGGCCCTATGTGAGGATTTAGTTAAACTAGCTCACAGTGGCGAGATATAGGGTTTAGTGAGTGAATATTTATGCAAGGATTCGAGTGATGGTTAGGATTGGTAGGTATAGGTAAAAAAATGTTTTTTCATGTCTTCCTGAGGGTTAGGTGGCCTTGGGTGAGATTTTTCCTCCTCAGATGACTTTCTTGTACCATTATAGGTTTTCCTGTAGCACTATGGGATATTCTGTAGTAGCCTAGGACATCCTATAGCACTGCAAAGATTAAGAAAAACATGGAGTTTTTTCTCACCTAGAGGGAGTAATGTATGAATGGATGAATACCAATATTGGACATCAAGTGGATAGGTTAAATAGAGAGAGAAAGATAGAAGGGATGTTGGTCCCTTTTCCTAAATTGTCCTTTACCAATAACTTGTAAAACAGAAGAAGGTTAGTGATATGGATTTATGAAATAATGCAATAAAATACATAAATAAACATAAACACGGAGATGAAGCAAGAATAACACTTCATTCTATTAAATACTAAAAAATTATTATAGAAATAATAGCAAATAAACTAGCTCGGGCGATGGTAGCTTATATCTGAGAAGAAATGTGGTGGCTACATGCCTCAAAATTCTGTTACAATGAAGTTCAACAAAATTTTTATTATTGAAAAATAAGTGAAAACCCTAAAAAACCAAAACCATAAACCAAGGAGATGTAACACAAAGAGCTTATCGGACTCTTTGGAAAGATATATCCAAGGAATACAAATGATGACATTATCTATATGAAATAATCGAAGGAATCATTCCCAAAAAATGCCATTTGGGGCCTCAAAGTGGCTCTGCAAGTTCAAGATCCAAAAAAAATACTAAATATTGTAATAAGAGAACTTATGAAACTAACATGTATCATTCCTGCCCCCTTAACAAGAAATGTTCCCCATTGTGTTGAGTTCCGAAATGAGATGGCGGAACTTCTACTGAAGTTTTCACTTGGTGAGCCACTTTCCTTGGAGTAGGAGTTGGCCAACTTTGACAAACCGGTACAATTGGATCTTATCTTGGCGAGAGCTTTTAAGCTGTGTGTCCATGATCTAATCAGTTGAAGCTTGTTCCATGTAGTATGGAATTAACTTTGTTGGGGTGAGTTAATGTCGGATGTGTCCAGTAATGGAAGAAATTATGGTCGAAGGTGATCCACCTGAGTGCTTCCAAAATATTCTTCTTGACATGTGGGTGAATCATAATGAATAAAAATTTCTTCTTTTGGAAAATAATCTTACTGCATTGCTTTGCAGTACTCAAAGAGATGGCAAAAGGAGGTACTACCTCTAGTACCCTATAAAAATTATTTCCCAAAGTAATAGTAATAGAATGAGGCCTAGACTCATACACAACATCTCTCTTCCACAAGTATTGTTGGCCAAATAATACATCAGACTCGTAAAGAGGAGCAACATCACAAACTACGACATCCGTGAAGGGTTTGATGATGTATGGAAGGCGACATTGGTGGTGGACGCAAAGATATTTTCCTTGGTGAAGCCACCCGATGGTATAAGGCTATGAGTGTGTTGTGGTTGGTAGGCTGAGCCGCTTCATGAAATCTACTAAAACGAGTTCCTTTTGGCTTTTTATATCGACAAGGAATTGCACTAGAGAACCCTTCACCCACATTTGGGAATGGAAGAGGCGCTCCCCCTCTATTGGATCTTTGGCTTCCTTGTTTTGGATTTTAGTGCTGGAAACTGTGGCTCTCAGTTCTGCATCAATGATTTGATTCCCTTTTTCATTCCCCTTGTATAGTTCTAACTCATAATCACAACATGCAGCTAATTTAGATGCCTTCAGATTAGCCACCAACGAATGCTAAGTCTAACACTCGCTTGTGTTGTGAGTGGAGTTTTTATGAAATTCACACCACTTCCCCATGTCCTTTGGATTTTTTGTGCTGTTCTGAGTCACCCCGCTTTGGTTTTTCCTCTTGTTATGTGATTCAGGAGCTCATTTCCTTGGATTTGGATTCACGGATCCAAAGTCTCACTTCTTTTCCTTAAAATTCTACTCAATATTGGTTGCATATCGATATTTTGTACCAAGCGAGGTAATGTCGAGTAACTCCATTTCCTCCTGAATTTATCTGTGTAAATATATGCAATACTTGAGCACCAAATATTTCTCTGAATCATTAATAAGAAACTTTGTGCGTAGGGTATGGAAACATTTCATCAGCACGTGCACATCTTGATCCCTTTGCTGCCACATCATGGTTAATTTGATCTTCTTGTCCTCATATCTCCCCAAGGGGTAATATTTTTCCTTGATGCCATCTCAGAATGAATTCCATGTGGGTGCAGCCGAGAATAGAGATGATTCCCTCTCGTTCTTTTTCTCACAGTAGTTTTCCCACCAATATTTTACATGGGGGGCGACTTTGATGATTCTAAAAGTAATATTTTCTTGGTCGGAGAAATCATGGCTCGAGAAATACCTTTCCAAAAAATTCAACCATCTATGTACGTAATATACATCTATCTTTCCTTCAAATACAAGAATTTTGAAGTTTAATTTTACCTTGAAAGGAGTGGCGCCTCCAGAGTGGCTACTAGATGATGGTGTGCCCCCTGTGGGTAGTCATTGAAGGATCCGAGCAAAGATATCCATCATCGCGTTCATTTTTTTCTCAAGGTCCTCCTCAAGAAATATTTTTATAGGATCTCCTCCTCCCTCATCTTTATTTTCTTCTTCCATGGGAGGTCGTTGGGGTTTGCAAGGGTAATCTTGGAAAATTTCAACTAGATCGAGCCCTAACTCCTTATACCCTGACCTCGTTGGGGACATGCAAAGAAATATCGAGAAAGACCACACTGCTCTAATACCATTGATCCGAATTTATGCAAGAACGTAATAAAATAAATAAATAATCATAAACATAGAGATGCAGGAGGAATAATACTTCATTCCATTAATATCAAATATTGAAAAATGCTTACAGACATAATAGCAAATAAACTAGCTCGGGCAATGGTAGCTTATCTCTGAGAAGAAATGTGATGGCTACATGCCTCAAAACTATGTTACAATGAGGCTCAAGGGAATTTTCATTATTGAACAATAAGATAAAACCATAAAAAACCAAAAATATAACCTGAGGAGATGTAACACCAAGAATTTATCGGCCCCATTGGGGTCAGTTGGGCCACTAACTTCCCAAGGTGGTAACTTGGTCATATTATCTCTTCTTGATTCATATGATACCTTGTTGGAAATATATATCTAAGGACTACCATGGTTGATATGATTTCAATGAAATAGTCAGAGGAATCATGCCCACAAACATAATTTTGGGCCTCAAAACAGCTTCAGAAGTTCAGGACTTGAAAAACTCCTAAAAATAGTAAATAAGAAAACTGATGAAACTGAATTTGACCAGTTAGTGCATATGTGTTTTTTCATTCCTTTTTATCTTTCCACTTATTTTTTGTTTTTTTTGTAGATAGGTGGGCTGCCTCAGTAAATGTTTTCAACCCACAAGTCTTCCTTGGGAGCCTCAAAGAGGCTTTACCCCAAGGATATTTTATTTCTCTGTTTTTTCTTTTTTTCTCTTTTTTTTGTTGTAGGATCACCTCATAGAGGTTTTCAACCCAAGAGTTGGCCTTGCATGCCTCAGAAATATTTTCACCTAAGCCTCTATATTTTTTTTTTTTTTTCATTTTATGGGAAGGTGAGGGACTGGAAACTATGGAGCTTCCAATGACATTCACGTCCTTGTTTATTGAATTGATAAATTGAGCCTTAGACAAGGGCTTCTTGCACATTTTTAGCCTATAACCATTTAAAAATAGAGGGATCCCCTTATCATATATGGTTCTTGATCTAGGTGGATATCGTTGGCCACCCACCTATTCCATTTTGACCCACACCATCAATTCTTGCAGCTTTTCACATTTAGCACCACTTACTATTTTTAGCAGGTTTTTGCGTCCTGCACTCCCGGAGCCATTTTGCGGTCTTAATCATCCAGTTGGATATTGGTTTCCACCCACATATTCCATTTGAGACCCCACCATCAGTTCGTTCATTTTTTAATTTCCAGCACAACTTACTGTTTTTAGCAGTTTTTCTGGTCCTGAACTTCCGGAGCCGTTTTGAGACCCTAAACGATGTTTTTTTGGGAAACATAGGAGAAAAATGGGTCCATGAACCAATGTTGCTCACATCCAAAGTTGTAATCCTCGGATATATCTTTCTAAAAAGCTATTGACCATGTCGAATGGAGATCGAATGCCAAAGTTACGTCCCTGGGAAGTTGAAACACCAATTTACCCAAACAGGACCCACAGTTTTGGTGCTTCATCTCCTAGAGTTAGGTTTTTGGATGTTTCAGTTATTCCATTGTTTCTCAATAGTAAATAGGCCCTCAAGCCTCATTGTAACACAGTTTAGAGGTCTCTAGAAACCACATCTCTTCTCAGAGATTCGATACTAGCACCCTAGCTATTTTATTTACATTATGTTTGTAAGCATATTTCTGATATTTGATATAAACAAAATGAAGCATTATTTTCGCTGCATCTCTATGTTCATGGTTATTTCTATATTCTATTGCATTCCTGCGTAAATCTGGATTAGTGATATCAGAGCGATCTACTCTTTCTTTGTCTTTCTTTGCATGTCCCCAATGTGGCCAGGGTATAAGGAGTTAGGGTTCAATTTGGTTGAACCCTTACAAGATCAGCCTCGCAAACCTCGACAACCTCCCATGGCGGAAGAAAATAAAGATGAGGGAGCAGGATATCCTACTGAAATACTGCTCAAGGAGGTCCTCGAGAAACAAAGGAACGCGATGATGGATAATTTTTCTTAGATCCTTCAATGACTCCCCACCTATGGCGCATCTGCATCTAACAGCCACTCTGGAGGTGCCACACCCTTCAAGGTACAGGTAAAATTTGACATTCCTATATTTTAAGCAAAAATAGATGCAGACATTTTAGATAGATGGTTAAATTTTCTGGAAGGGTATTTCTCGGTCCATGATTTCTCTAACCGAGAAAAAATTATTTTTTCACTCCTCAAAGTTGCCCCCCATGTCAAAGACTGGTGGGAAACCTACTGTGAGCAAGAGGATGAAGGGGAAAAGTCTGTGTTCCTGGCCACACCCACCTTGAATTCATTCTGAGATGGCATCAACGAAAAATATTACCCCTTGGGGAGCTATGACGACAGATACATCCAATGGACCACGCTGCAGCAACAAACAGATCAATATGTGCACGATACGATGAATCTGTTCCATACCCTATGCACAAAGTTGGGTATTAAAGATTTAGAGAGACATTTGGCTCTAAAGTACCATGACTATCTGCACAAATAGATTTAGGAGGAAATGGAGTTCCTCGACATTACATCGCTTGGCACGGCATATCGCTATGCCACCAAGATCAAGCAGAAATTTAAGCAGAAGAAGCGAGACTTTGGATCTACGAATCCGAAAAGTGCCCCTGAACTGAAGAACAAGGGACAAGGCCAAAGTGGTGTGACTCAAAACAACACCACAAATAAAAATAGGGACACAAGGAAGTGGTGTGAATTTCATAACATCCCCATTCATAGCACAAATGAGTGTTGGGCCAAATAGTCATTGTTGGCTGAACTAAAGGCACCCGAATCAGATGCATTTTCTGATCCTAAGTCAGAACCAGACAAAGGCAATGA
Source organism: Pinus albicaulis (assembly GCA_034641835.2). Lineage (NCBI taxonomy): Eukaryota > Viridiplantae > Streptophyta > Pinopsida > Pinales > Pinaceae > Pinus > Pinus albicaulis. The sequence goes on from CM076574.1 coordinate 423,463,034, forward strand.
CAAAGGGAAGAAGATCATTGATGTGGATCCTAGTGCCATTGTCGGCACCACCAAGATCTAGAGGGAGGATCTAGAGGATTCAGAGGAGGGGTAGCGCCTCTTCCATTCGCAGATGTGGGTGAAGGGTTCTCCGCTGCAATTTATTGTCGATAGCGGAAGACAAAAGAACCTCTTTTTAGCAGAGGTCATGAAGTGGCTCATCCTACTGACCATAGCACACTCATAGCCATATACCATTTGGTGGCTTCACCTAGGGAGAGATATCTGCATCTGCCAACAGTGTCACCTTCCATACAACATCAAGCCATTCACGGATGAGGTATTATGTGATGATGCTCCTCTTGATGTAGTTGATGTATTATTGGGCCAACCTTACTTTTGGAGGCGACATGCTATGTATGAGTCTAGACCTCGTGCTTTTATTATTACTTTGGGAAATAGCTTGTACAGGATACCGAAGGTAGTACCACCTCTTGTCATCTCTTTGACTATTGAAAAACAATGTAGTAAGATTTTTTCCCAAACCAAGAAATTTATTTTCCTTACAAATCACTCACATGGAAAGAATAATATTGTGGCCACAACCTCGAAAAAGGGCTCCCCTACACAGCTGGAGCAGATGGACAAAGTCATGGAGGAATACAAGGACATTTTCTCCTCACTCATAGAGGTTCCTCTACACTGTCAGGACAAGCACTCCATTGATCTGACCCCCAACGCACCGCCGCCTGATGTTGCCATACCTCTTGCAAATACAAATACAGAATCCACACATGTACCTTCTGAGGCTGATAAAGAAATCTAATTTACTAAATGCATCCATCATGTCCGCCCATAGGTCCATGACATCTTCAACAAATCTAATACCCAATTCAACAGAATTTGCTTCATCTCAAGGAGGATCTCAATGCAATGGGAACCATTTCTTCCTAAGGAGGGAGGAATGATCCAAGTGGATATCGGTGGCCACCCACCTATTCCATTTGGACCCACACCATCAATTCTTGCAACTTTTCACATTCAGCACCACTTACTATTTTTAGCAGGTTTTTAGGTCCTGCACTCCCAGAGCCGTTTTGGGGCCTTAATGATCTAGGTGGATATTGGTGGCCACCCACCTATCCCATTTGAACCCCACCATCATTTTTTTTATTTTTTAAGTTGCAACACAACTTACTATGTTTAGCAATTTTTCAGATCCTGAACTTCCGAAGCCGTTTCGAGACCCTAAACAATGCTTTCTGGGAAAACTAGGAGCAACATGGGTCATTGGATTGATGTTTCTTACATAAAAATTTGTACTCCTTGGATAGATATTTGTAACGAGCTATTGAGTGTGTCAAATGGGGATCGGATGCCAAAGTTCCATCACCAAGAAGTTGAAACACCAATTTAGCCAAACGGGACCCACAATTTTGGTGCTTCATCTCCTAGAGTTAGGTTTTTGGATGTTTCAATTTTTCCATTGTTTCTCAATAATAAATAGGCCCTCAAGCCTCATTGTAACACAGTTCAGAGGTCTGTAGCAACCAAATCTCTTCTCAGAGATTCGCTACCACCACCCTAGCTATTTTATTTCCATTATGTCTGTAAGCATATTTCTGTTATTTGATATTAATGAAATGAAGCATTATTTCCATATCATCTCTATGTTCATGGTTATTTTTGTATTCTGTTGCATTCCTGCATAAATATGGATCAGTTCTGATCTGAATACCCCCACTTTCATGCAATTTCTCCACTTGATAAGGTCCTATCCACCTAGTCATTACCTTGCCCTTGAAGTCCTTGAATTTAGAGTCATGGAGCAATGCCCAATATCCTTCTTGAAATTTCTTTTCTTTGATGTGCTTGTCATGCCAAAATTTCCTTTTCAGACGGATTACCTTTTTATGAAGGATGGCTTGCATTATGAATTCATCCAAACCATTTAGTTGTAAAAACCTTCGTTGTTATGCCTTTTTGATGTCCAAGTCCAACTGAGCTTCCATCCTCAGGGTGTTATACTCAAACTCAATGGAAATAAAAAAATTTCTTCCCATAAACTAGATCACATGGAGTAAACATTGTAGTTGTCTACCAGGTGGTATTGAAAGGCCAAGTGGCTTCCACCAATATTTATTACCAACAATTTTTGTTGTTGCTCACAACTTTGATGATAATATTTTCCAAGGCTCTATTTGTCACTTCCACCTGACCATTTTCTTAAGGATGATAGGCAATGGAATTATTAGTTTTTATCTTGTGTTGACTCATGAGGTTCTCAATGAGATGAGATATAAATTAATCCCGCTGATCAGTGACTACCTCTATGGTGTATCCAAACTTGTAGAGCACCTTCCCAACCCTTGTTTCAGCCCACTTGGTCAAGTAATTGGTGTAGACTATGATATGCCTCCTCTACCTAGATGGTGGATCAATGGGCCTACTAAATTCCATGCCCCACTTTTCAAATGGATCTAAAGACACCTAAGGTTGCAAAGGAATTTCATCCCTCGGTGTAGGTCTCCCCGTCCTTCGACATTGATCACGTCTACTGGTGTATCTCTTAGCATTTTGGTGGAGGGTAAGTTGATAGTAGCCTGCTTGCAAAGATTTGAAGGATGTACTCCGAGTAGAAAAATGACCTCCACAGGGACCATCATGACAAGCTAAGAGGATGTCAAACACCTCCTCTTCCCTCACACATCTTGTAAGAATTTGATCAGGACAAAATTTGAAGAAATTTCCACCAATCCAAGTGAAAAGGGTGCTTTTCCTGATAATCTTGATCTTTTGTTTGGATGAAAGGATTGGAGGAAACCTAAAAACAACCAAGTAGTTAGCTATGTTAGAAAACAAAGGAGAGAGTGATGAGATAGCCAATAGATGTTCATATAGAAGTTGATCATCGACCATTCCTTCCTCATCTGCAAATAAAGTTAGTCTAGATAAGAAATCTGCAACAACATTTTCCTTTCCTCATTTATCAACAATTTTCAAATCAAACTACTGCAAAAACAAACACCATATAACGATTCTAGAATTGACGTCTCATTTATTCATCAAGTACTTGATGGTTGCATGGTCAGTATGTACAAATATTTGATAACTAGTAATATAATTTCTGAAATTGTTTAAGGAGTGGAAAATGGCTAAGAGATCATTTTCCATGACAATATAGTTAAGTTCAGCTTTGGACATATTCTTGCTAATGAAATAAATGGCATAGGATAATTTTTTTTCAAATTTCCCCAATGTTTCCCCCACATATTTATATGATGCATTTATGTGGATGTGGAAAGATAGAGCCCAATTGGGGCCTCAAATAATGGGGGTAGTGGTTAGATTTTCCTTGATGAGATGAAAAGCCTCTTGACAGAGAATACACCGGAAAAACTCATAATATTTGTCCAAAAACCTGAATAATGGTGAGGCCACTTTGCTGAAGTTCTTAATGAATGTCCTATAGTATGAAACACAACATACGAAACTTCTAAAATCTCTCTGATTTTGAGGAATATGCACCCTTTTTATGATGGTGATTTTGTTTGGGCCTACGTGTATTCCTAGTTGTGATATTGAGTGGCCTAGGACTATCCTTGCACTTTTTAGAAATTCACACTTTTCTGAACGTAGGGATAGATTGATTTCAATGCACTTTCTCAACACCTTTCCAAGATTAGAGAGAGCCTCCTGGAAATAATATGCATAAGGTGTGAAATCATGTATATTTCTACAGAGTCATGGACTATTTCAGAAAATATGGTCACAATTGCTCTCTTGAAAGTAGTCGGGGCACTGCACAACCCACAGGGAAGGACTTTGCAAGTGAAATTTCCCTAGGGACATGTGAAAGTGGTCTTGTTTTGGTCCTCATGGATGATTTGGATCTGGTTATATCCACTGAACCCATCCAAGAAAGAGAAAAAATTCTTTCCTGCAAGACCATATAGGACATTATCGATGAAGGGAAAGGGTAAATGGTACTTATAAGTGCATTTGTTTAGCTCTCGGTAGTCAACACAGATTCACAAATTTTTGTCTTTTTTTAGGACTAGAATAATATGACACACCCACTCACTTCCTAATATGGGCTAGATGAAGCCTTCATCAAGAAACTTTTGCAGTTCATCCTTCACTATGTCCTTTACAGATGGCTTCATCCTCCTTTTAGGTTGGTTCACAAGCTTGCATCCCTATTTAATATAAATATGATCTATGCACACTGAGGGATCCACCCCTTTCATGTCTTTGTAGCCCCAAGCAAAAGCATCTAGGTTTTCCTTTAAGAGATACCATAGTTTCTCTTATTCTTTGGCTAAGAAAGATGAGTTAATGTTTAAGGACTTTGATGGGCCAAATTCCACAACCTTGGTGGCTTCATAAGTTGAATCAACTAAGTGCAACTCAATCCAAGGGTGGATTTTAGATTCTCTCACTAGGTTATCAAGTGGAGTGGTAGTGGGGTTCCGTCTTTGAATGATGTGGTTGATGAGATCATCCTCCTTGGGTTTAGCAAACATGTGGGGTATTCCAGAGAGTCAATTGATACCAAAATATCCTCAAAAATTTATTCTGGAGATATTATGGATCTGTCTACAAGTTGTAGAATAGTGGTGGTCTTTCTCAAGGCTCCTTGGAGTTTGAGTTTAAGAATAGCTTCCTCGGTCATCACATTGATGGTAGCTCCGAGATCAATTGAATTGTCAGGGACTATGACACCATCGATGTGTACATCTACTACTAGACTTCCAGGGTCCAGGTACTTTAGGAAGATCATTGTTCCCAACATTAAGTTAGACATTTGTCCCACAACATTGATGGTGGGGGTGTATTTCTTATTTCTTTCAGGTTTCTTAAATCACTTTTAGTTGATGAGCCTAGTGTAAATAGGGACATACTTAATGGTCTAGAGATGGGGTGTTTTCACACACAAATTTTTTAGTTCTGCTAGAATTTCAGTCTCTTTTTGGGTGTGTTGAATATGGTGGATTAGGTGCTCAGGAAAAGGAGTTTGGATGGTCTGAGAATTTATCTATTCCTTTTTATCCTCAACCTCTGCAGGTGGATATGGAGGATGGTTGTTTGGTAGTACTCTTCTAAACCTAAGGTTGATCTCATGTATCTCATTGGCATAATCTGGATAATATGTTTCCACACCTTTTGTGCCTTCTTGTTGTTCGTGTTGGGATTGGGTTGGCCAGGATTATAAGGAAACTTAGGTGGAGCAGAGTGGGTGATTTGAGGTTAAGGTTGTGGTGGAGGTAGTAAAGTAGGTGGTTGGTTGTGTTGTGGCCTCCATCCTTGTGATGGGTTGCTCCATTGAGGTCATTAAGGAACATACTGTTGGAATGCTTGGTTCACAAGCTAAGGGTGATATGGCGGGGTGTAAGGCCAAGTAGGAGGTGTAGGCCATGATGTGATGGAGGAATGTATGTGTACCAATACTGCATATAGGTGAATTCTAGTTTTTATGATAGTAGGAGTAAGGTGCACCTTGAAAGCATGCTAATATGAACGAGGCCCTTGAGGCCTTCCCTGATTTATGAAATAGAGTTTCTCTAGTCCTCCTTCCCCACCTTGATATGCATCTTTGAGCCTAGGTAAGGAGGGACACTTATCTATGGCATGATTCTCTTCACAGTCTAAGAAAACGTATATGACATTAATTTTACTATCACTTCAAGGATGTTTTCTTGTACATCTAGGGAAGAAGATAGACAAGGCACTCTTTGCTTCCTCTTGCTTCCTCTTTATCTACATTGTGTACATTTTCAAATAAAATGTGTGTAACATCTCACTTCTGAAGTCCTAAAAAATATTCCCAATCTCATGCTTGATGGAGGTGGAATAGGAAGGGGTGTTGCTCATCCTTTGGATGGTTCTAAACTTCTTCCTAGGTTCCATAGAGTGGTTTCTAAATACAGTTTCGATGTCATTATAATAAAGTTGGTAGATGTTTCGTCTAGATACCATATTAAGGGTTTCTATCACCTCTTCCTTGATACCTCAGAGATGTACCAATTTGAGTGATCCACGATTAATGGTGCAATTGGCTCTTTTGTAGTTCAACTCAAATATTTCTTCATAATTTTCTAGGGATTCATCAAGTCCGATATTCATCTAAAATATCTCCTCTTTGATTTCTTTGGATCTTTGGTAGTCTCTATATTTGTTGTTGAAGGACTCTTGCATTTGTGCCCAGGTAGTGATGTTGTTCCCAGGAAAACCCATGAAGTAGTGCAAGGCTACATACTTGAGGGTGGATAAGATTAGTTTTAGCTTCTAGTCATCTAAGGCATAGGCATAGGTCATGCATACAACAACTCGAACATAAAGGTGTTAGGATCCTCAAAATTAAGGAGATGGAAATGTGGAATAGTTGATGGACTGATGTTCTTCATTCTAGTTTCTCCATCTTTTTCTCTAATGGGAAATACTCCTTGGGTCTTAGTTTCATCCATGGATTGAATTGTTGAAGCAGGTTTCACAAGAGAAGCAAGTCTCTCTTCTTCTCCAATAGGTTCTTCAATTTTTCAATTTGTTCACCTATGGTGTGTTCAACCTCACAGTCACTCAAGAAGAGTGAATGGTGACTGTGTGGGGATGTGGTGGGTTTTGGTAATAATTTCCCTTGGTTATCCCTACTCCTACACGACATGAAAGTGAAATTGTTTTTATATTTTTCAATATTTTGGAACTGGATGTAAAATAAAAGTAGAAAATAATTCTAAATCATAATCAAAACCTCTACTTAGACACCTCCTTGGTAATGACACCAGAAATTGGTGAGCCCTAGAATTGCACCAAGAGTGCTCCAACTCCTAGAGGCTACTCAACTTTACTTTATCAACCCAAGGTTTGTACAAACTTGTAGGTGCCAGTGCTATATGCACAACAAATGATCTTTAATGATGTCATCCTCTTCTCATTTTTACAATTAGGGTTTACTGCTAAGGTCTCTTCTAGGAAAGGAATTTTGTCACACTTGTGAATGAAATATAAGAATGGAAATAAATAATGACCATTACTCCATCAATAGGAAAATAAACTATTCTAGATCATAGTGATTCATCTAGCTATCTATATGAAAGAGAAATTCACATTTAAGCTAATGCAGGAAAGGAAATTAAACTGAGTGGAATTCATAATTTAGATTGTTGAATTGAACTTGCAGAAAGGGAAACTAATATAGGAACGCATGTTGAAACAAATGAGTAATTGAGTTCTATTTATCTTATGCTTAACTACCATGCTTAATAATGCACCTATCCATGAGCTAATCACACTTCTAAATGACTCTGTTTTACAGCAAAAGAATGAGGCGTTGAGATTAACTAAGAGGTTTCCTGAGCCAAGGTTTCAAAGCTGAAGGTGTGTTTGAGGTGAGATAGGCCTATATGAGGTGAAATAATTATTTTGGGCTTAAGGAGTGAGTGGTTGGCGCTGCTACAGGATCTTCTACAGGACTTCTTATTGTGCTACAGGATGTCCTGAAATGCTACAGGAAATAGGTTGACGATAGTTTGAGGCCATAAATGGTGAGTAAAGGGTTGGGAGATGTGGATATAGGTAGATGAATGGTATCCAACCCCTTGGTCAAGCGCATAACTCTTCACAAATATTTTCTTACATCTCCGAGGTGGATCTCGATGTTGTGGTGGAGATTTCAAAAAATAGGGCTCAATGTGACTTGGACGAAAGTTGTCTGATAAAGGGTGGAAACTGAAGATAATGGTGTTGGGGAAGTCCTCCTCCATTAATCTATTCAAACCTGCATGAAAGCTACCTATTCATGAATTCCTCATTGACAAATCTGTAATAAAAATGGTGGAAAAGATGAGTTGAATTTAAATATATGTACCTATGCATTTGAAATAGAAATCTACATTTTCATCTATAGCGTGTCCATAATAAGAAAATAAGCCTATTTAAATTTTCCAAGAAATCATAAACTAAAGGCAATTTTGGTCTATGGTGGAGGTCTTCCCTTCTCAAGCTCTAATGGAAGAGGTGAGAGAGGGAGGATTTAGCCCACAATTTTTAGATTTTATAAGTTACTGAACATGAAATTGAAATAGTTTAACTATTGAAGCATGAAAGTACACACAAGTACATAAGAGAGATCGAGGCCAATGGATCGGGCCTTAACCCACAAGCTCAACTCCTTCAAACTAACTCAGTGCAGAAGAAACCAAATTCTCATTTTATTTCATAACTAGTCGTGTACATAACATATGTAAGTTATACATGTCTAATAAAAGAGCTAAGAGTGCTCTAGAATCATCCAAAAATTGAATCCTAGTGAGTTCTTACTCGAGCCTATTTATCCTAGAGGGTAGCTACTATTAGTATGAATCTTAATTCCAAGCGTACGAAAAAAGACAACTTTAGTTGCACATAAAAAACAACCCTAACAGCAGAAATGACTGCTAATATCTTCAGATTTGAAGTGAGGTGATCAAGATAAATGCTGCAAAAATCTAGATCTATGCATTATAAGACATTAAAGAGTAGAAAAGACAAGATTTACTCCATGCATCCAATAGACAAGACAAGAATATATCAAATGAATTTTGTATTAATGGCACCTGGGAGGAAAACACAAGAGGGTGTTCCCTATTCTCCTCAATGGGATGGGTTCTTGCAAGTCCTCAACACTTCAGGTCTAGAATTCCTCTCTCTTGATGGTGTGAAAAACCCAGACAAAAATAGTAGCAAAATATGATTATGATGGTGGATCAATATTCAGACCAAAAGTATAGATCTAGAGTGATATTTAGGCAACAAAAAGTGGTAAAAGAATAGGAAAACCCTTCTATTTATAATATAATATTGAGTTAATCTAGGTACTGGATCATAATTAAAATATTATTAACCAAATCAAGATCCAAATTTTTTGGAATATTTTATTATATTTGTTGGAGGGAAAAGGAATTTGACTTGGGTCAAATCCCTTTATTTGTAAATAATAAATAAATAAATGATTTATTTTTCATTTTAAGGATGTGGTTGAGTAATAATCAAAGAAATAATGATTTATTTAATTATTTAAGGGTAAATTAGTCATATTTAACAAAGAATATTATTTAAATAAGGTTTAAATAATTATTCTTTAGAAAATAATAAGATAAATAATGATTTATCTAATTAATTTCCTTGTTTTGGGTTAAATATAACTAGGAATATTAATTAAATTGCTATTTAACTAATTATTCCTTGAGGAAAATCAAACAAATGTATATTTACTTAATATTTCCTCATGGGGTTTCATGTTCAGACCATAAACAACTTAATAAAGGTGGTTTTGCTAAGTTATTTTCATAGTGAAAGAAATTTTACTTGGGGTAAAATTGGTCTTACATGGTGTATATGGGTCCATTCAATGATAATAGGTTAGATGACCAAAAATGGTGTAATAGATTGCTCCCTAGCATGCGAGCATTAGGAGCTAATCGTATGACCAAAGTACATTGTAAGAACTCAATCACTAGACATCAAAGGGGAAGTCAAAGAAAGAGAAGTATATGGTAGACCAAAGTGTTGAAAAGAACTAGACCCTGAGGAGGTGAGATTTATAGGTGCGACAAGTCTCTTTGATGAGTAAGTACCTATGCTATAGGCGGCAGGGGAGGCATACCTATGCCCGCCGAGGGAAAGTATAAAACAATAAGGCGTCTAGAAAACCACGAAACTTGCTAATATAGTACATGCTCGCATAAACATGAGCCAAATAAAAAACACAATAATGAATCCCACCTACATATTGTGCCTGGGATAACAACCAGGACTTGTACAATAATATTTGAGTACATGAGGTATAAATGCAACCTAGATGCCCCTGAAAACAGGAAAGGGCTCTAAAAATCTGATTGACATATGCAAACAGAAAAGTGTTGCAAGTGGCTAAGGCCGAAATCATCAAATATATGGAGCTGCATCAAAAGGCCGTGATGAAGAGCTCGTCTGGGTATGTGGGGGGCCACCCCCTCATGAGGGCTAAGACATCTCACACACACTCAGGCATTGCCGATATCAACTGCTGCATCACTGAACCATCAATTATACAGATCTCGATCATGCTGAAAGGAGCTGGAGCTGAGAAACAACCAAGTCAAAGGGAAATAAGGAGCACCTTTGCCTGATCTGAGGCACTGAACAGGAGTGGAAGCTGGAACCATGGTACACCGTCCTCTAGACCTATTTTCTGGAATGAATGAGCTGATGTCGACAGAAGGAGGTCTGCCATAGGTGAGGAAATAAGGGATCCTCAACTAAGGCATGAGAGAAAATAGTAGAGAAATTGACAGATTGACACCAATGATGATGATGGAAAGGGGGGTACTGAGTAGCGAACGAACGAATTCCCTTGTTAGAGCATAAAGGGCATGGATGACCTGGCAGCGACTGACACAATATCATGAGGGACAGGAGACAGTGGGACTGAAGGCCATAATGTGCGACATGAGAAAGGTACCAAGCATTGAAGAATGGATGACTATAACGGGATTCACAGGGACTCAGGATAGACTCCATGAATTCAATGATGACTCAATTCAGATGCTCTAAACAAGGGTGACTCGATGGTGCTGCCACATAGAAAAGGTCCAATGGGGACCATGAAAACATGAGTACAAGATGGTAACTCATGAGGAAAGTCAACACAAGCACGAACAAGTATGGGGACCTAATGGTGCCCCTCAGTATGAGTGTTGCAAGTGAAGAAATTAGATTTTGAGGAGGGGTGAAATGACGTTTCTTGGAAAAAAAAAGTGTCCTGGTGAAGTATCAAATCACTAAAAACTAACAGATACCCATTTTAGGACTTTGTGAGAGCTTTCCAAGAGAACAGAAGGTTTGGAAAATGGGGCTACTGTTGGCTCGCAGCGAGCGAAAGAAAAAAGAGGGGATTCTCTTTTAATAAGGAATTTTCCCTCCAAATTCACTCATTTGCATCTGGAGCTGTGGTGAATTTTGAGAGGAGAGAAGGCCCTAAATCTTGCAGCGATCATAGCAGACAAACCGACCGTTGGAATCGAGATTCATTAGTTGAAGTTAATAGGCATAACCCTACTATTTATTTTTAGTGGACTAAAAGTTCATATTAGGTCCCTAGTGCTCAGGAACAGACCCCTACTCCTCATCACAGCTGGGTCGCACTTTTTGGGGCCAAAAGTATGACCTGGGTAGCAGGTTTGGGCCCTAAAAGTGTGACCTATCAGGGAGGGGTTTTCCGATGCTATTTTTTGGCTGAGTACTGGGTTTTTATGATGAGATACAGTCTTTCCTATCTATATTCTGATAAATATGATGGTTTTGTGCAGATATGGAAGAATTACGGATCAACTGGAGAGAAAGAGACCTGGGCGCATTACGGTTGGAGATCTAGGAGGATCAGGGTGTCTGCAGTGCACTGGCTAGGTTTGGGGTTCTAAAGTTTGTGGAGAACCCTTTGATGAGAGTTGGAGAGCCCTTATTGACCCGTATTGTCAGCTATTGGGACCCGGACCATGATGTCTTTATAGTGCAGTGGCACCGGATCGAGTTGATGGTCTAGGATATATATTTCCTGACTGGTCTCCCACCACTTGGGATGGTAGGGAATACTCAACCAGTATTACCGTGGGGGCAGAATATCATAGAGTTTGTAGAGTGCTATTACCGACAAGGTATCCAAGTCAAGGGGACTCGGATACCCATCAAGGATTTGGAGAGGTTAGAGACTTGTGTTGTGGCCGCAAAAATGCTGCAAATCCTAGGCAACCAGGCACTTCATCACATCATTGGAGGGCAGATGATGTTGGTGGAGAGTGTTTTGTGTGGGACCTACTATGGGTGGGCCCAGATGATGATGTTATCGCTGAAACAACAATTGTCGCTATGGAAGCGGCAAGTGAATCATGACTGTGCATATGGTACAATTTTGTGCTCGTTCTTATTTGAGAAGATCCCAAAACTGCGACCTCACATATAGCTCAAAGATGGGGGCCTAAGAGAGCTTATGATGCACCGCTGGGGGAAACTACTGTGAAGAGGAGGAGGTGGGGTAGTTGGATGGATGTTCTGACCCGATTTCTTTGCTCATTGGGACTAGATGCCACTGTATATAGACAACTATCCCCATAGTGGAATGAGTTATTGTGGTGATCCAGATTTGCCATTGCCACCTGGTCGAATATGGGGGCCTGATGGTAAGTAACAAATTTCTGATCTTTTATGTGCATGTAAAGGTCTAGAAAAAATGTATGTGGTACTGATTCTTTCACTTTTGGTATGCAGATACAGCACTGGTAAAACTGACTAAATATATGGGGCGACCTACAATACCAGGGACTGCGGGACCTAGTGGAGCGAGGTCGTAGCAAAATGAAGATGCAACAGCCCTCCTGGAGGATATCCATCATAGATGTGAGAGGCTTCTGACCAGTGCTTCACAGCGTGGCTGGAAGGACTTAGATGACCAATACATAGAGCCATGTATTGGTCTACCATATGAGTGGCGAGGGGTCATGCAGCGTATGGAAATGGCCGGACAGGGCATGCGTGATCTACAAGCTGCGGGAGCAGAGCGACTGGCTCGGGATCCTCCAAATAGTGATTAGTGTGTAGGGACAGATGTTGCCCCCGGTTTTGATTTTTGTAACATGCTATAGGCATGTCATATGTATCAGAGTGGATGGACTCTAAAACATATTATACGACACATATTATGAATATGCATCGTTTTGATATTTTTATGTTATTGTCTTGTGTTAAATGTGTGTGCTAAATGCCAATCTAGAATCTTGTTTGCAATTTTATCTACATAGTGATTTTGTGCTCTAGGTACATGACTGAATGTAATGATTTCAAATTCACACATCAAAAACTTCCCTCATAAACATCTTCTAAAAAGGATAGGATTATGCACACGAAAGACACCATTCAATTGCATGAAAAGAAGCAGGGAATCTAAACGAACATGAAGGTGGAGGATGCTATGTGACAAGGCATCAGCTAATAAACTTCGCACTGCATCATATTCAGCCTGTTTTTTGGTAGCAGTACCAATGCATGCCACGTTCGAGAGAACAAGGGAGTACAACGGGGTAAAAAAGGCCCAACCTGCCGAGGCTAGATTCTTGGAGTAGCGACTTGCACCATCAGCAAAAACGATATAAGGTGTGGATGGTAGGTCCATATAAAAGGTGCCATGAGACAATAAATAGAAGGATGATGAACAATGCTGAAAACCTGAGCGCAAAGTAGAAATTGAACGCACTCTGCGGGAGGGAGTGTTCTGGGTAAGATTTCTACTACTCACACGCCGATGGTAAGGAGGAGTGTGGGAGCTACTGGAGGTGAAGCTTGTGTTGAGATTACGAAAGTCACCATGAGCACAGATGGTGCTATCCCATTGATGGGCTTGAAATATGAAGTCAGGAGTAGACGTTGCTTCCATGATGTCATCATCGCAATAGAATATGGAGTGACTGGAGGAAAGGAGACCACATGACGCGACGAAGCTACCTAACCCATCATCATGACAAGAAAGGTTCACATGCGCATCATCATGTGGGATGACAGAAGAACAAGCAAATAAGGGATCTATTGATGTTGAGCCTAGGGTGATTGCTGAAGGGAGGTCAAGAGAAACAAGAGGCAAAGATCGAAGGGAGCTTCCACCCAAGGTATCATGGATGATGAAAGGTAGAGGATGATGGCCGCAGGCTACTTCATTTTGACATCAGGGGGAGGAATGTCAATGGGAGCAGGTAAATCCTCAGTCTGGCCTGCAGCATACTATGCTAGTACGGGAGAGGAAAATTGGTTTTGTTTAATCTTGTACTCCCGAACTACCTCTAACGAGGCGCGGTAATGCGTAAGACGGGGACAATGGTGAGATTAATGGCCATGGAGATCACACAATGCACAAGGTTGGTTAGTGTGAATAGTTTTAGGATTCTTAGCTATGGTCGAGGAAGAAACAAGTGCTTCAGGGATCGTAGACTCAGGGAACACAACTTTAACCATGGGCTTGATACAGGGCAGTTCAGGATAGTTATGGGTGGCATGACCAATGAAATCACACAAAGCACAGGGCTTTGCGGGCGAGGGAGGTGCAGGGTTCGTCGGGGCAGTCTTGTCCTTGGAGGCCATCTTTCGAGCTTTTTCCTTCTTACTCAGAGGGGTCGTAACAGGAGGGGATTCCTGTTAAGGTGGTTGAAGCACTGTTGCAACGGAAGAAGTCATGGGGACTGGTTGAACCTGGGTCAAAGAAAGGTAAGGTTTGGGTTGACCTAGCGAGGTAGCGGCTGGAGGATCAAGGTACCAGACTAGAATACCAAGAGTCAAGTTAGGAAGAGAGACGGTGGCCATGACAGGTCTCGTATAGATTCCTGGTGGGGGAGCTAGGAACAATATCTGACCAGAGGGGTAATGGCCAGCCAGGACGGCTCCTAAATGGTTAAGGCCTGGAGGAACCGTTCCAGGAGGGTAAAGAGGTTGATGAATACTAGCTACTGACTAGGATAAGGTTGTGGAGGGCGAGGAGGCTACTGACTAGCCGAGGCAGGCCACTTAAGGGCAGTCCGAGACAATTACATCATGCAAACATTCGATGACCTGGGATCAGAGACAGCAGGAGGGAGACCATGGAATGTACCAAGTAGTGAGGAAGCTTTATAGACTCCGGGTGAAACATTGGTCAAAGGATCGATGGTTTTCTTGCAGGCCACCGAAGAGAGAGTGGACTCAGGGGAGGTCTGAGACTTCGGTTCGTAATATGTCAACTGGTCAATGGTGACTATCTTTCCATTATGAGGGAAGCACATCTCGCGGTGGACCGCATAAGGGACAACAAACATCGCATAATTGTAGCTACGACCCGATAGAATGTTGTAATATAAGGGGGCATCTATGACTTCTACATCAACGCAAATAGTCTTGCCCGCAAGAGTAATAGGAAAATTGCGGAATAAGCCAATGGGATTAGAGGTGTGGCCATCCCATGCTTGGACAGTGATCGTGGAAGAAGCCAACTCAGGGGATCTGAGTTGCTTCCAAACTGAAGCAAACATCACACAGGTGAATGCCCCCTCATCAATAATGCACTGGGAAATGTTCGCATTCCGGATCTTGACTGTGATTTGGAAGGTGACAGAAGTAGGGAGAGGAGGATGTTCTGACCGGTCAACGTCAAATAAAATAAATCAATTTTCAGAAGGATCTACAGTCCCCACGGCAGATAGAAGATCTTTTCATTTTGAAGGGCACGACTGGAGGAGTTCCAGCGTTGAAATCGCAGCAGAGGATTGTGCCAAATCATCGAATACGCTATATGAATGGGCGGCTTTGCCAGAAGCAGCATTTCGGTGTAGTGGTCTCTTAGGGATCTTGATATGCACCTCCACCCTAGGCGGAGGGATCTGCAAGGGACCCTTAGGTGTCAAAAGAGGCCCTGTAGAGATCTAAGGAGGTAGCTCGGGGACAGACATAGCGAGAGGCTTGTTGTACTGATGGGACCGAGTCTGAAGATTGATGTCTATGGCTGAAGGTTGATCAGAGTTCATCATGAGAATCTGGTAATCGGGGGTACTAGACAGAACAGATTGGGTGGCCACCTAACCTTCAAGTGGTTGGGTAGCCACAGATCCTTGCTGAGGGCAAGGATAAGTAAGCACAACCTGCTGGCTAGTCACAACACTGGGAAGGACAGAAGGGGAGGCTTGTTGTCCTTGCAATGTTGCGTGAGAATACCATATCTATCACATATGTGGCAAAAGAGGAAAATCATGTGTGTAATGGCCATGAACACTACAACGAAAATAAGGCTTGTTCGTGTGAGTGGTCCTGTCCTGCTTGAGCTGATTTCCCTATTGCTGGTTTGTAGTGTTAGGAGCATTACCTTGATTAGTTCCAGGATTACCAGGGACAACTTGATTTCGAATCCCTTTCCTCTTTTTTTTTTAGGGAAGAGGATAGGTCACGCCCTGCTATGCATGCACCTGCCCTTGAGGGGACAATGGTTGTTGTTGCGGGGGTTGAGACGGCAAGGGAGGAAGAGGTGCTAATGTTGGGGGAGCTGGAGCATCAGGCTATGGATAGGGATAACAAGGAGGTTGGCTAACAGTGTGGTAAATAGGAGGTTGGGAAAAAATAGGAGGTATGCCATATCTTGGATACGTGCTATCGGAAGGGGAAAAAATGCAGGAGGTGTTGCCCCCCCCTGAGGAAAACCAGAGCCCATGGGAGGTTGAGCATTGATGACAACACAAACACGACACAAATGAAAAAGCGACTGACAAGGGCATGGAGGTGCAACACCAATTGATTACAATGTCGAAACAAGGGCAGTGAGGTGCATGAACAATTGATTTCAATGTTTTTAGAGTCTTTTCTTGGCGGTGTTAACCAAACCATTTTTCGCTTAGGGTGTGTGTGTAAAAGTGTGTAAATTTTAAATTTTAAACCCAAAAATTTGTAGAGAAAAAGAAAAAGTGTGATGTATAGCTGTAAATAAACCTGCAAATGATAGTGTATAGGCCTGCAAAAATAGAAAATAAACTTCTAATAATGCAATAATCTAAACCCAAGAAGGTGGTTCTCTCAACAACTAGTCTATAGGTGAGTAAAAGACAAAATCTACTGGAAAGTGGTGCAGAAAACAACAACAAATTAGAGGAAAAATTGTTGTAGAAAAAGTGGCAAAAGGCTATCTTCTGAAGGGAAAAGGAGTGAACCCTAGAGGAAAACTGAAGAAAATCTAGATGAGGTGATTTGGATGGATAACAAGCCGATCTGAAGTAGATCTAAAGGTGAGGTATCAGATCTGAAAAAATGGCTGAAGACTCTGAAATTTTAGACATCCTGCAACAGCAAAAACTCTTCCACAAAAAGTGGAGGGTACTGAAGCCCTAGGGGGCTAGATTCCCACTTATTTGAGCTAAAGAGAACAATTACAGGTCCAAAATGGGTAGAGACGGAGGTCAAACAACCCTGAACAGAGGCTCAGACAAACCCAGAAAAATCCTTGGAAAAAGTCCAGGTCGCAGTTTTTGGGCTGAAAAGTGTGCCTTGAAGGTCCAGGTCATAGTTTTTGGTTCAAAAAGTGTGGCTTGTGCTTCCGGCACTATCTAGGTCATAGGTTTTGGCTCAAAAAGTGTGGATTGTACTTTCGGCACTCTCGGCGGCAGGTTTCAGAAAAAGTTTCCGTCTCAGCTACAGCT
The DNA here is from genome assembly GCA_034641835.2 of Pinus albicaulis. NCBI lineage: Eukaryota > Viridiplantae > Streptophyta > Pinopsida > Pinales > Pinaceae > Pinus > Pinus albicaulis. Next base: position 423,480,223 of record CM076574.1, read on the forward strand.
GATGTCTGTCACCTACGCAATAGGTCCAAAACACATGGGAGTCAAAAATTTTATCATTTTATGGTTTTATAGGTAAAAAAAAACATCAATAAAAGAAAAAACAAGGGTCTGAAGAGAAATCCTAGGGTTTTAAGCAGCTATATATGCAAGGATCAGAAAAATGACAGTGGTTGTAATCGTAAACCCATGTGGAGTCACCTGTTGCTAGTATGAATCTTAATTCCAAGCGTACGGAAAAAGACCACTTTATATGTGCATAACAAACAACCCTAACAGCAGAAATGACTGCTAATATCTTCAGATCTGCATTTAGGCGATCAAGATAAATGCTGCAGAAATCTAGATCTGTCCATTAGAAGACATTAAACAATAGAAAAAGCAAGATTTACTCCATGCATGCAATAGACAAGACAAGAATATATCAAATGAATTTTGTATTAATGGCACCTGGGAGGAAAAAAAAAGAGGGTGTTCCCTGTTTTCCTCAATGGGATAGGTTCTTGTAAGTCCTAAGCACTTCAGATCTAGAATTCCTCTCTTTTCATGGTGTAGAAAAACCAGACAACAATAGTAGAAAAATAAGACTATGATGGTGGATCAATAGTCATACCAAAAGTATAGATCCAGAGTGATATTTAGGCAACAAAAGGTGGTAAATGAATGGGAAAACCCTTCTATTTATAACAAAATATTGAGTTAATATAGATATTGGTGCATAGTTAAAATATTATTAACCAAATCAAGATCCAACGTTTGTGGAATATTTTATTATATTTGTTGGAGGGAAAAGGAATTTGACTTGGGTCAAATCCCTTTATTTGTAAATAATAAATAAATAAATGATTTATTTTTCATTTTAAGGATGTGGTTGAGTAATAATCAATTAAATAATGATTTATTTAATTATTTAAGGGTGAATTAGTCATATTTAACAAAGAATATTATTTAAATAAGGTTTAAATAATTATTCTTTAGAAAATAATAAGATAAATAATGATTTATCTAATTAATTTCCTTGTTTTGGGTTAAATGTAACTAGGAATATTAATTAAACTGTTTTTTAACTAATTATTCCTTGAGGAAAATCAAACAAATGTATATTTATTTAATATTTCCTCATGGGGTTTCTTGTTTAGACAATAAACAACTTAATAAAGGTGGTTTACTAAGTTATTTTCATAGTGAAATTTTTTTTTCTTGGGGTAAAATTGGTCTTACATGGTGTATCTGGGTCCATCTAATGATAATAGGTTAGATGACCAAAAAATGGTGTAACAGATTTCCCCCTAGCATGCGAGTGTTAGGAGCTAATCGTATCACCGAAGTACATTGTAAGAACTCAATCACTAGACATCGTAGGGGAAGTCAAAGAAAGAGAAGTATAAGGTAGACCAAAGTGCTGAAAAGAACTAGACCCTGAAGAGGCGAGACTTACAGGTGTGAAAAGTCTCTTTGATGATTAAGTACCTATGCTATAGGAGGCAGGGGAGGTATACCTATGCCCGCCGAGGCAAAGTACAAATAATAAGACGTCCAGAAAACCATGGAACTGGCCAATATAGTACATGCTCGCATAAACATGAGCCAGATAAACAACACAATAATGAATCCCACCTACATATTGTGCCTGGGATAACAGCCAGGACTTGTACAATAATATCTTAGTACATGAGCTATAAAAGCAACCTAGATTCCCCTGAAAACAGGAAAAGGCTCTGAAATTCTGACTAATATATGAAAAAAAAAGCCACTGCAAGCAACTAAGGCCGATATCATCAAATATATGGAGCTGCATCAAAAGGCTGTGATGAAGAGGTCATCTGGGTATGTGGGGCGTTACCCGTAGGGCCACCCCCTCATGAGGGTTGAGACATCTCACACACACTCAGGCATCACCAATATCAATTGTTGCATCACTGAACCATCAAGTAAATGGATCTCTTTCATGCTGAAAGGAGCTAGAGTTGAGAAACAACCAAGTCAAAGGGAAATAAGAAGCCCCTTTGCCTAATCTGAGGCACTGAACAAGAGTGGAAGCTAGAACCAAGGTACGCCTTCCTCTAGACCTGTCTTTTGGAATGAATGAGATGATGTTGACAGAAGGAGATCCAACTAAGCAAATAAGGGATCCTCAACTAAGGCACGAGATAAAATAGTAGAGTGACTGACAGACTGACACTAATGATGATGATGGAAAGGGGCTAAGTAGCGAACGTATGAATTCCCTTGTTAGAGCATAAATGGCATGGATGACCTGGCAGCGACTGACACAATATCATGAGGGATAGGGGATAGTGGGACTGAAGGCCATAATGTGTGACACAAGAGAGGGGCCAAGCATTGAAGAATGGATGACTATAACGAGATTCACAGGGAGTCGAGATAGACTCCATGAATTCCATGATGACTCAATTCGGATGCTCTAAACAAGGGTGACTCGATGGTGCTGCCACATAGAAAAGGTCCAATGGGGACCATGAAAACATGAGTACAAGATGGTAAATCAAGATGAAATTCGACACTAGCGTGGACAAGTATGGGGGCCAAATTGGGCCCCTCAGTACGAGTGTTGCAAGTGAAGAAATTCGATTTTGAGGAGGGGTGAAGTATCGCTTCTTGGAAAAAAAGTGTCCTAGTGAAGTATCAAATCACTAAAAACTAACAGATACCCATTTTAGGACTCTGTGAGAGCTTTCCAATGGTACATACGGTTTGGAAAACAGGGCTATGGTTGGGTTGCAGCGAGCGAAAGAAAAAATGGGGTTTTCTCTTTTAATAAGGCATTTTCCCTCCAAATTCACTCATTTGCATGTGGAGTTGTGATGAATGTAGAGAGGAGAGAAGGTCCTAAATCTTGTGGCAATCGTAGTAGACAAACCAACCGTTGGAATCAAGATCCGTTAGTTGCAAGTAAGAGTCCTAACCCTACTCTTTCTTTTCAGTGGATTAAAATTTCATATTAGGTCCCCAGGGCTCAGGAACAGACCCCTTCTCCTCTTCATGGCCAAGTCACACTTTTTGGGGCAAAAAGTGTGACTTGGGTAGTAGGTTTCGGGCAAAAAACTGTGCCCTGTCCCAGGTTTGGGCCTGAAAAGTGCGACTTGTCAGGGAGGGGTTTTTCAGTGATTTTTTTTGGCTGAGTACTAGGTTGTTATGATGAGATACAATATCTCCTATCTGTATTCTGACATATATGATGGTTTTGTGTAGATATGGTAGAATTACAGATCAACTAGAGAGAAAGAGACCTGGGCACATTACGGTCAGAGATCTAGGAGGATCAGGGTGTCCGCGATGCACTGGCCAGGTTTGGGGTTCTGAAATTTGTGGAGAACCCTTTGATGAGAGCTAGAGAGCCCTTATTGGCCCGGATTGTCAGCTATTGGGACTCGGATCATGACTTCTTTATAGTGTAGGGGCACCGGATTGAGTTGACAATCTAGGATATATATTTCTTGACTACTCTCCCACCACTTGGGATGGCAGGGAATACTCAGCTAGTATTAACATGTGGGGAAAATATCATAGAGTTTGTAGAGCACCATTACTGACCAGGTCTCCAAGTGAAGGGGACTCGGATACCCATCGAGGAGTTGGAGAGGTTAGAGACCCGTGCTATGGCCACAACAGTGCTGCGGATCCTGGGAAACCAGGCACTTCATCACATCACTGGAGGGCAGATGATGTTGGTGGAGAGTGTTTTGAGTGTTACCTACTATGAGTGGGCCTAGATGATGTTGTCATTGTTGAAACAAAAATTTTCACTATGCAAGTGGCAAGTGAATCATGACTGTGCATATGGTATAGTTTTGTGCTCGTTCTTATTTGAGAAGATTCTGATGCTTCGACCTCGCATACAACTCCAAGATGGGGGCCCGAGAGAGCTTAGGATGTGCCGCTGGGGGTGACTACTATGCAGAGGAGGAGGTGGGGTGATTATATGGGTGTTCTGACCTGAGTTCTTTGCTCATTTGGACTAGATGCCACTGTATATAGACGACTATCCCTATAGTGGGATGAGTTATTGTGGGGATCTGGATTTACCACTGCCACCTCGTCGGATATGGGGGTCTGATATTAAGTAACAAATTTCTAATCTTTTATGTCCATGTAAAGATCTAGAAAAAAATTTATGTGGTATTGATTCTTTCAATTTTGGTATGCAGATACAGCACCGGTAAAATCGACCAGATATATGGGGCAACCTGCAGTATCGGGGACTGCAAGACCTAGTGGAGCGAGGTCGTAACAAAATGAGGATGGAACAGCCTTCTTGGAGGATATCTGTCGTAGATGTGAGAGGCTTCTAATTGATGTTTCAGAGCGCGACTGGAAAGACTTAGATGACCAGTAGATAGAGCCATCTATTGGTCTACCATCTGAGTGGTGAGGGGTCATGTGGTGCATGGAGATGGCCGGACAAGGCATGCATGATCTATGAGCTGTGGGAGAAGAGCCACTAGCTCGATATCCTCCAGATAGTGATTAGTGTGTAGGGGCAGATGTTGCACTTGGTTTTGAGTTTTGCAACATGCTATGGGCATTTCATATGTGTCAGAGTGGATGGACTCTAAAACATATTATACGACACATGTTATGGATATGCATCGTTTTGATATTTTTATGTTATTTTCTTGTGTTAAATGTGTGTGCTAAATGAAAATCTAGAATATTGTTTGCAATGTTATCTACATAGTGATTTTGTGCTCTAGGTACATGACTGAATGTAATGATTTCAAATTCACACATGAAAAGCCTCACTTGTAAATATCTTCTAAAAAGAATAGGATTATGCACACGATAGAAACCATTCAATTGCATGACAACAAGAAGGGAATCTAAATGAACATGAAGGTGGAGGATGTGATGTGATAGGGCATCAGCTAATAAATCTCGCATTGCATCATATTCGGCCTAGTTATTGGTAGTAGTACCAATGCATGCCGCATTCAAGAGAACAAGGGAGTGCAAGGGTGCAAAAGTGACCCAACTTGCCAAGGCTAGATTCTTGGAGTAGCAACTTGCACCATCAGCAAAACCGATATAAGGTGTGGATGGTAGGTCCATATGAAAGGTGCCACAAGACAATAAATGGAAGGATGATGAACAATGCTCGCAACCTGAGCGCAAAGTAGAAATCGAACGCACTTCGCGGGAGGGAGTGTTCTGGGTATGATGTCTACTACTCACACGCTGACGGTAATGAGGAGTGTAGGAGCTACTAGAGGTGTAACTTTTTCTGAGATTAAGAAATTCACCATGGGCACGGGTGTTTCTATCCCGTTGATGGGTAGGAAAGATGAAGTCAGGAGTGGACGTGGCTTCCATGATGTCATCATCGCAATAGAAGATGGAGTGACTGGAGGAAATGAGACCACATGACGCAGCGAAGCTACCTGACACATCATCATGAGAAGAAAGGTTCACATGCACATCGTCACGGGGGATGACAACAGAACAAGTAGATAAGGGATCTACTGATATTGAGCCTAGGGTGATCGCTGAAGGGAGGTCAAGTGAAACAATAGGGGAAGATTTGAAGGGAGCTTCCACCGAAGGTCTCGTGGATGATGAAAGGTAGAGGATGGTGGTCGCAGGCTCCTTCATTTTGACATTAGGGGGAGGAATTTCAATGGGAGTGGGTAAATCCTCAGTCTGGACTGCAGTATACTGCGCTAGTATGGGAGAGGCGGATTCGTTTTGTTCAATCTCGTACTCCCAAACTACCTCTAATGAGGCGCGATAATGCATGAGGCAGGTACAATGGTGAGATTAATGGCCATGGACATCACACAATGCACAAGGTTGGTTAGTGTGAATAATTTTAGGATTCTTGGCTGTGGTTGAGGAAGAAATAGGGGCTTTAAGGGCCGTAGACTCAGGGAACACAACTTTAACCATGGGCTTGATACAGGGTAGTTCAAGATAGTTATGGGTGGCATGACCGATGACATCACACAAAGCACACGGATTTGGAGGCGGGGGAGGTGCAGGGCTTGTCGGGGAAGCCTTGTCCTTGGAGGCCCTCTTGCGAGCTTTTCCCTTCTTACCTGGAGCAGTCGCAATAGGAGGGGTTTCTCGTTGAGGTGGTTGAGGCAATGTTGCAGTGGAAGAATTCATAGGGACCGGTTGAACCGGGGTCAAAGCAAGGTAAGGTTTGGGTTGACCTAGTGGGGTAGCAGTTGGAGGATCAAGGTACCAGACAGGAATCCCAAGGGTCAAGTTAGGAAGAGAGAGGGTGGCCATGACAGGTGCCATATAGATTCCTGTTGGGGGAGCTAGTAACGATATCTTACCAGAGCGGTAATGGCCAGGCGGGATGGCTCCTAAATAGTTAAGGCCTGATGGAACCGTTCCATGAGGATAAAGAGGCTCATGAATACCAGATGAAGGGCCAAGAGGAGGAGGTCTAGAAGGTTGAATTAAAGGGCTAGGAGAAGGCTGCGGAGGGTGAGGAGGCTACAGACTAGTCGAGGCGGGCCACTTAAGGGAAGTTCGAGACGATTGCATCATGCAAACATTCGATGAGCTGGGATCAGAGACAAGAGGAGGGAGACCAGGGAATGTACCAAGCAGTGAGGAATATTTTCAGACTCTGGGTGAAACACTAGTCAAAGGATCGACAATTTTCTTGTTGGCTGCTAAAGAGATAGTGGACTAAGGGGAGGTCTGAGACTTCGGATCGTAATATGTCAACTGGTCAATGGTGACTATCTTTCTGTTATGAGGGAAGCACAACAAATGGTGGACCACAGAAGGGAGAATAGACATTGCATAAGTGTAGCTACGACCCGATAGAATGTTGTAATCTAAGGGGGAATCTATGACTTCTACGTCAATGCAAACAGTCTTTCCCGCAAGAGTAATAGGACAATTGCGGAATAAGCCAATGGGCTTAGAGGCATGGCCATCCCATGCTCAAAGAGTGACCATGGAGAAAGCCAACTCAGGGGATCCGATTTGCTTCCAAACCAAAGTGGACATGAGCAGGTGGATGCCCCTTCATCAATAATGCACTGGGAAATGTTAGCGTTCCGGATATTGACTACGATTTGGAAGGCAATGGAAGCAGGGAGAGGAGGATGTTCTGACTGGTCAACATCAAAGACATTCAATCAATCGTCGAAACGATCTACAGTTCCCACAGTAGATAAAAGGGCTTTTCATTGTGAAGGGCACGACTGGAAGAGTTCCAGCGTTGAAATCGCAGTAGGGGATTGTGCCAAATATCGACTATGCTATACGAATGGGCGACTTTTCCAGAAGCAGAATTTCAGCGTAGTGGTCCCTTAGGGATCTTGGTATGCCCTTTTTCCCTAGGCTGAGGGATCTACAAGGGACCCTTAGGTGTTGAAATAGGCTCTGTAGAGACCAAAGGAGGTGGCTCGGGGACAGACGTAGCGGGATGGTTGTTGTACTGATGAGACTGACTCTGAAGATTGATGTCTACGGTTAAAGGTTGATCAGATTTCATCATGAGAATCTAGTAATTGGGGGTAGCAAATAGAAGATATTGGGTGGCCACCTGACCTTCAGGTGGTTGGATAGCCATAGATCCTTGCTGAAGGCAAGGATAAGTAAGCAGAGCTAGCTGGCTAGGCGTAGCACTGGGAAGGATGGAAGGGGAGCCTTGTTGTCATCGTAATGTTACGTGAGACTACCATAGCTATCACATCTGTGGAAAAAGAGGAAAATCATGTGTCTAATGGCCATGAACACTACAACAAGAATAAGGCTTGTTTGTGTGAACGGTCCTGTCGTGCTTGGGTTGATTGCCCTGTTGCTGGTTTTTACTGTTAGAAGCATTACCTTGATTCGTTCCAAGATTACCAGGGACAACTTGATTTTGAATGCCTTTCCTCTTCATTTTTGAGGAAAGAGGATAGGTCGCGCCCTGTTGTGCATGCACCTGCCCTCGAGGGGGCAGTGGTTGCTATTTCAGGGGTTGAGAAGGAAAGGGAGGAGGAGGTGCTAATGTTGAGGGAGATGGAGCACCCGGCTATGGATACAGATAACAAGACTCTGAAATTTCAGACAACCTGCAACAGCAAAAAACTCTTCCACAAAAGATGGAGGGTACTGAAGCCCGCAGGGGCTCGGTTCCCACTTTGTTGAGCGAAACAGTACAATTATAGGTCCAAAACGGGAAGAGACAGAGGAACACCCTGAACAGAGGCTCAGACAAACCCAGAAAACTTTCAAAAAATACCTGCAAAAAGTCCAAGTCGCAGTTTCTGATCTGTTTTCAACAGAGGTCACAGTTTTTGGGCTAAAAAGTGTTTCATGAAGGTCCAGGTCGGAGGTTTTGGGCCAAACAGTGCGACTTGCACTTCCGGCACTCTCGGCAGCATGTTTCAGAAAAAATTTCCATCTCAGCTACGACTGATGTCTATCACCTGCGCAATAGGTCCAAAAACACATGGAAGTCAGAATTTTTATCGTTTTAGGGTTTTATAGGTTAAAAAAAACATCAAGAAAAGCAAAAACAAAGGGCAAAAGAGAAATCATAGGGTTTGAAGCAGCTAGATATGCAAGGATCAGAAAAGCAACAACAGTCGTAATCGTAAACCCGTGTGAAGTCACCAGTTGTTAGTGTGAATCTTAATTCCAGGAGTACAGAAAAAAACCACTTTAGCTGCGCATAACAAACAACCCTAATAGTAGAAATGACTGCTAATATCTTCAGATCTGCAGTTAGGTGATCAAGATAAATGTTGCAAAAATCTAGATCTGTGCGTTAGACGACATTAAACAGTAGATAAAACAAGATTTACTCCATGCATCCAATAGACAAGACAAGAATATATCAAATGAATTTTGTATTAATGGCACCTTGGAGGAAAAAATAAGAGGGTGTTCCTTGTTCTACTCAATGGGATGGGTTCTTGTAAGTCCTCAGCACTTCAGATCTAGAATTCCTCTCTCTTGATGTTGTAGAAAACCTAGGCAAAAATAGTAGCAAAATATGACTATGATGGTGGATCAATAGTCAGACCAAAAGTATAGATCCAGAGTGATCTTTAGGCAACAAAAGGTGGTAAATGAATGGGAAAACCCTTCTATTTATAACAAAATATTGAGTTAATCTAGATATTGGTGCATAGTTAAAATATTATTAACCAAATCAAAATCCAACTTTTGTGGAATATTTTATTATATTTGTTGGAGGGAAAAGGAATTTGACTTGGGTCAAATCCCTTTATTTGTAAATAATAAATAAATAAATGATTTATTTATTATTTTAAGGATGTGGTTGAGTGATAATCAAATAAATAGTGATTTATTTAATTATTTATAAATGATTTAGTCATATTTAACAAGGAATATTATTTAAATAAGGTTTAAATAATTATTCCTAGAAAATAATAAGATAAATAATGATTTATCTAATTAATTTTCCTGTGTTGGGTTAAATATGACCAGGAATATTAATTAAACTGTTGTTTAACTAATTATTCCTTGAGTAAAATCAAACAAATGTGGATTTATTTAATATTTCCTCATGGGGTTTCCTGTTTAGGCCATAAAAAAATTAATAAAGGTTGTTTACTAATTTATTTTCATAGTGAAAGCAATTTTACTTAGGGTAAAATTGGTCTTAGATGGTGTATCTGTGTCCATCTAATGATAGTAGGTTAGATGACCAAAAAATGTTGTAAAAGCTACCAAAAAATCCCTAAAACGTAGGTGTTTTTCCCCTTCAGACTCGAGAGAAGACGATCTTGGCTCACATTGATATTCCACTTGCTTGGTTGTCTCTGATTTCGAGTTGTTGGGGGAGAATCTCGAGGAGATATTGGGTCCCTTTAAGGGTTAAGGGGGTGGTAAAACCTCCTACAATCACTCCTTCCTGTCTACTACTAGCCTTGGTTGTGAAATCTTTCTAAAAAATGCCATATTCTCCTGATTTTCGTACATTTAAACCACATTAGGCTTCGAAGCATGACAATCATTAATACACTATCTTCACTAAGCAACATATCACAATAATGCAATTAAATGTGGGAAAGAGATAATAATTAGTATAAAAAGGTGACAATTAACCCCTTAAAATGTACCTAATGATGGTTCTCATGAAGTATTAGGGAATTAAATATTCCCATTAATATAAATAGAAGAAATACATCTTTTACAAAAAAAAAATTCAATCATAACAAAGCTTGGCTTGCTCCTAAACAGATAAATAGCGATAAATTTCCTTCATTGCTAACAACTCAATAAAACAAAGAATAGGAATAGAATATAACAACAATACATGCATAGATATTTTGCATTACATTCAATAAAATAACATCATTAAGGATTGAGTGAATAAGTTTTTAACCAATTCTCCTGTATTGAAGGATGAAATGGAAACTGAGATTGGGAATTTAAATATCTACCCAATCTTAAGATAATTGCATTGTGACCTTTCTTGGAATGATCTAAACCCAAGAGATTTAGATCTTGAGAAGGAGTGCTTTAGGGAAATAACTAGAACTCCTCACCACACTAGGGAATCCATATATATCACCATATCCATCCTTGAAACTAGGGAATCCAGAGACGTAAATATGTCCACCCTTGCAACCCAGGTAACAATTCTTCAATGAGTCCACCCTAAACTAGGAATCCATAGTTCACTGGGTATAATAAATTTTCTTTAAAATAAGAATATGTATATATCATGGATACTCCTTTACCAATAATCCAAAGGGACAAAGCCTCCACCCTAAGTACAAATTGAGAGACCCTTTTACCTTCACCAAAGTGGAATGCACTAAACCCTCTTCCTAGTCTTGAAATTGAAATCCTCATTTGGAAAAGACTACTCGAGAATCTAGTAATAGAAGGTGTAGCTCTAAATTCCTCCACACAACTCTCTTATTTATGTTTTTCATGTTGTAGTATCTTAATAATTTCACCTCTTACATATTAATTTTTCGATTTACCTTTTCTCCTGTCACATGAAGTCAGAAAATATTCCTGCCTATGCTACCGTTGGATGATTCTTATCCCTTGCTAAAGGTTTGATACCTCCCTTAAAATTACTCTCTCCTCTTGTGACTAATGTAATTTCCTTGTATTTATCCGGCTTAAGAAATCTCTCTCCCTTATTTTCCTTCCACTTAAATTATATTTCCAAAAATTACTTCAGCATCAAGCAGGACTTCTACAATCTAGTCCCTCCTTCATTTAATGCTTGTCCTCTTCCCCCAGAACTTTTCCCAAGTATGTATGGGATTTCCCTAGGTCACACCTAACCTATTTTTCTATTTTTAATATTTTATGTTATGATTTATTAAGGTCATTCATCACCAAAACAGAGAAACACTTTCCCTCACCAAGTGTAGAGCCGAATATCCAAAGGCCGCAAATAACTCAACCTCACAACCGTATTTCAACTCAAATGAAATTTGTGATTGGGTATTTCCTCCCAAACCTCAAAATGGACTACCATTCCCACAATGGTAATAAATCGATACATCCATGCTATCAAATAATTGTGTTGGGGTGCATAGTAAGATAACATTACCATATTTCACTAGGTTGACAATAAGTCTCAACAAATTAAAATTACCCATTAATATACAAATATAACATACATGTTTTGCATAAAAAAATGTAATAAAAGGGTATCTCATCTTATCCCTAGTAAAATTAATAATTCTAAATTTCACTTATTGATAACAATTCAATAACACCGAGCATAGAAATAAAATATATCAACATTACATGCAAAAGAACATTTCCATTAAATTCAATGAAATAACATCATAGAGGAATGATAGCATAAGTTGTTAACCACTTCTGCTATATTATATGATGGACTAGAAACTAATATTAGGACTATAATTCTCCACCCAATCATAGCATAATTTCTTTATGCGTTTTCTTGCGATCACCCACCCCCAAGCTAGGTTCAAAGCTTGAGAAGGAGTGGTTCATGGAAATAGCCAGAACTCCTCACGACACCAAGGAATCTAGAGATATTTCCATCTCCACCCTTGCAGCAAAGGATTCCATGGAAATTACCATCTCCACCCTTGTAACCTAGGGAATATTTCTTCAATAAGCCCACCCAAAATTGGTAATCCAAAGTTCACTGAGTGTAATTATTTTCTTGACAAATAAGCATAGGTAGATATCAGGGATATTATTTTACCTATAATTCAAAGGGATAGGGCACCCACCCAAACTAGATATCAAGAGAAACTTTTACCTTCCCCGAAGAGGAATCCACTAAACCCTATTCCTCTTCTTGCAACCAAAATCCTCTTATAGAAAATTTTGTTTGACGATTTAGTGTTTCTTATTGTAGCTCAAAATTTCTCCACACAACTCTCTTATTTATCTTTTTTGAGTTATTTTATCTTACAAATTCCTCTTTTTACATATTAAGTGATCCCTATACCTTTCCTACTTTCACTTGCAGTTATAAAATCCTCCCTGTTATGCTGTTATTAGTCGATGATTCTTCTTTCCTAGAGGTTTGTATCTTCCCTTAAAATTCCTCTCTCCTTTTTTTAACCTATGTAATTTCCTTGAACTTCCTCCCCTTAAGAAATATCTCTCCCTTATTTTCTTACCCCTCAAATTCTCTTTCTAAAACTCACTTCACTAGTAAGGAGGATTTTTACCGTCTAGTCCCACCTTTTAATGTTTGTCCTCTTCATTTTCAAATTTTACCATGAAAGTATGGTGTTTTTTTTCTTTTTTTATAATTCCAGATTATTTTTCTAGCAACCATTAATTTCTCAGTAAGTTGATCAAAATCTAAAGAGATACGTCCCCACACCTTTTTTTAAATGGGCTACCTCCTCCATATTTCCCAAGTAACTTCCTCAACCCAAAGTGATGAAATTTGTGTCCCTTTTACCTACTCTAGTTCAATTTTCTTACATTTCATGATGATTATCAAAAAAATAATTTATAAATATTTACAAGAGGGAGTTTAACAAAATGGGTTATTAGAATTTTACAGTTCCTACAATCAAATCCATAGAAATGTTATCCCACATAGTGATATGATCCAGGTAAATTCCTGATACCCTTGACCAAGACCTTTTACTTCTGCTGATGTGTTAGAATTGCTTTTAATTAAAGAGTTAATGAACATAAGTGAACATCTGCATGATGTAAAGAAGAGGAACATACCAAACATGAGAAACATAATACATTGATAATGGAGTTCGTCCAGGAGGGACTACATCCACGGGCCTCGGTGTTAAGTGGTGTAGGCCACTGCATTAAGTTTTGTAAGGAGTGAAGATGTACATGGATGGTGTTTTCTTTATTGTACAAGGAAAATACCCCTCACATAGGAGTGGCTGGACCTCTCCACGTTATTTTCCACTATAGGAACTCTCACTCTCAAAAAGGACTCCTATCAGTATGACAGTAACTCACACACAATGACTATGAGTATCCCGCCAACATGACATCAAAGGGATCTCAAACATAATACAAATCCATGATAAAAAATACATCTCCCATCAAGAACAAAACAAAATCCCACGTAAAACATCAACATGGATCTGCACAGTGGAATGCATCTCATAGCAAAGAGACAAAGAAGTACATGAAATTAACACATCATATACCTCACTGTTGAGGAGGTAAATCCCCTCTGTGGACAGAGGCGATCCGTACTAGCCCAGCAGGGGTCTAGCAACAATCACGAAATGTTACAATGCAAGTTCCTAGTTACAAATGAAAAGACCAAAGATGGAGGCCTACCTGGAATCCAATGCTACGATCTGAAGAAGAGAGCGTTCCCGTTCCTCAGCCTCGGCAGATCACGATCCTCCACGATCTCTACAGATGGACACCTACACATGCAAGAAACAAATAGATATAAGCATAAAATCCATCATACGCAACTAAATATCAGTCAGAAAGGATACTACTCATATTAACATAATCGAAAACAGAGTGGAACCATAATCGTAATCATTCATTAAATAACTATCGAAAGAGATTACAACGAATGTTCTGATGTCGTGGTCTCCTTCGGATGGGTCTCCAGTCGTTCACGTCTCGCAAATCTCTCTAGGGAAAGGGAAAACCTCTCCATAGTCTCTCGACGATAGTCTCCTTACTTGAGTCGGCCTTAAGGGAAGAAAGAGGGCTCTTACAGCACAAAGGCTCTTCCGAATTTGGAGATTCAAAGCTTAGGCACTTCAAGACTAGCTTGCCATGGAATTGAGCAGGCTTTTATAGATGGGGAAGGAGGGAGTTGGGATCCCTATTATTGTGGGATTGGCCCTATCAACAAGGAAGGTTCCATGGGAGGTGGCAAACTACTTCCCTTCCATAGAACTCCCGCAGCCAAACCTCCCAACTCAAGATAGGCAATGGTTTTTGAGTTTGTTGAAACACAACTTCCGCCATATTTATTTAAAAAACACTCCTTAAATTGGCTGGCGCGACTACTGCTCTGGGACAGAGCGCCAGTTGGCGCGGCCTCTTTGTAGGATTTTCCTCATTGGCGCGAGTGATGAACTGTCTGCCCGCGCCAATGCAAAAGGAGATGTTTTTATGATTTTTTGCAAGGAGATGTCTTTAGGGCAATTGAAGCTCATGCTTAGAGGAATGAATTGATGATGTTTTCAAGGCATGACAATGTTCACAGGTCACAAAATGGGTCCTCCATTGTGCGGGACGGGGAATGGTAGGGACGGTGACAAATTACTGTGTAACAGATGCCCCCTAAAGTATGAGGCCCGAGAGAGAGAGGGGTGAAATGCTTTACGAGAACATGTTCAACTGAAGGCTCGCCGTCAGAAAACCTACGCAGAAAAATACAACTGATATCTCAAGTACATGATGTATATGTGGTATGGGCACAGCCATCCGAAACAGAGTACACTATAATCCAGATCGAGGGTATGGGCACAGCCATCCAGCGAGGATCAAATAAATAGCCTTAGGAATGGTCGCAGCCATCCAATCAGCGAGTCATATACATAATGATAATAATCCACAATCGCAGCCTGGATTACAACAGACACAATCCAGGGTCTTGCGCTCCATCTCGACCTAAACAAAGTACAAGTTCGAGCATTCAAATATGTGAGCTGAAGTCGAACATGCAAGAACATCATCTGATTACCAGCCAATGATGAAAGTTGTTAACAGACGCGAGAGGAACCACCAATAATGACAATGGTCCTGAAGGTACTACAGGTACAATCTACGGCGTGTGGATCAATGAGTTGGCGTCGAACACCCGCGGAATCACTCGATCGGAGGCCAATGATGAAAACCTCATGTCGAATGCGATGAACCTGCCATTGAGGCATGCAGGCTCCAAGGTACCATAAAGGAGTATCTAGATCAACTTCATAGATAATGAGTTGAAGTCGACAAGAAGTGATCTTGATCAAAGGTGGGCCATAATGTTTCCCACATCATCAACACGAGACAGAGGAACATGATGTTTTTTTGTGAATCAGGATCGTATGAGAATCAGAGGAAGGTTGATATTTGCAGAGGCCAACTTCTCTTGAACATATAAACGGCGCGACAGTGGACTTGGCAGTATTTGACATCAATGGGTCAGAGGTCATGGTGATGAGGCAATGAGCAGATGAGAGGTCAAAAGGGATTATCCAAACCCACGGAGGCAAAGTGAGAAAACGAGATGAGATGTCCCCAACCCGACACGAATGCAGACAAGTGCCATGTTCAAGAGTGACATACTGCCGATGACAATGAAGATGGTTCCATTTTTCCCCCACAATTTCTGGCAAGTACCCCAATTATTTTTTATAACAAGCTTGAAGGGGATAGCATATGCTTGTAATATAAGTTTTCCCTTCGGGCGAATCCATCCTAGTGCATTTAACGAGTCCTAGGAAGGAGGAACTCGGAGAACGTCATTTCGACTGGATCCGATGTCATCGGGGTTTAATGAGTCTGACAAAGGGAGAAGTTGACGTCTTTTCATGTTTAGAGAGTTTGAAAAGATAGCAGAAAAGTAAACTCCATAGGTCCCTTTTCGTGAATAGTTCCTCAGATCCAAAAAGGTAGAAAACAATATCCGAGAAAACCTCCTAGTCGCGATAGGCTAGGGTATTCCTTTTTCGTAATCGATCCATCTCAGCCCGAAAAAGGGGTAAACGTATACTGGGTAGATGTCGATTCATGTCCAATTTAACGAGATCAAAACGACAAGGGCCTTGGCAATCTTTTCATGTTTAGAGAGTCAGAAAAGAGCTGAAAGATGACTCCAAAGTGACTTTTTCGTGTATTTACCGAGTCCGAAAAAGTATAAAATACAACTCGTTTGCATCGTCAAAGTCGCAAAAACCTGCTGCTGCACATACCAAGCAAGTGTAAAACCCATTTTCGACATAACATATTGAAATATTTGATAAAAATAACTTTTTACAACTCATTTTATGTCAAAAAGTTATAAATATGCCAAATTGGTGAAAATAAAATTACATTTACTATTTACCTTGGTAAAAAGCAACAGTGATCCATTTGGAGCAGAAACTTCTGATGGCGATTGCGACAGATCCGGTTGACCATTCAGTTTCTCGTCTGCTACAGGTAAGAGGTGCTTCCTTGCTCTACATTTTCATCCATTTTTTAATAGTTTTCCCTTGTAAATCAGTTCTCTGTGGCCACTTTTGAAATTTTAGGGCCGCGCTCATTGGCGCGGGTATCAGGCACGGACCCGCGCCAATGGGCTCTTTTATACAAAGGGCTCATGCCACGTGACGCAACTGTTCACAAAACAACCGCGCCAACGGCCGAACCTGAAATTCCGCCTAAAAAATCGATATTTAAACCAAATTGCATGGAATTTGAGGCCTACTTGAGATCTAACTAAGGGTTTATGACCATATGGATGAAGGTAATCAAGAAAAATGGTGATTGAATGGAAAGAACGAGAGCATGGAGAAGAGGATGAACAAGCCATCCAAAGTGAGGCTTGCATGAATGCCCTCAGAAACTGCAGGCTGAAGAAGTTCTTCCTTACACCCTGTCTACGAGCTCAGGTCGAGCTCCTCCAGTATCTGATCAGTATTTGGGATGAACATGAACAAGTGTTCAGGTTGCGAGATCAGGTATTAGAGATGGAGGTTTCTGATGTTTATTTTATCACCAGATTGTCCCGCAGAGGTCTGATCCCTGTCTTGACTGGAAGCAGACCATCTGGCGAGAAGATGGAAGAAGTGATGGCACGAGTGTGCCGAGGAGCACAAATGGGATCAGGAAGCAAGAAGGTGGATATCCACACTATCCCTGATCTGGCATTGAGAGTTGTCCTACATACCATCACGCGGGCTACAGGGTCACAGGCACCGCATGAGGCCACAAAGGCCCAACTCCTACTGGCCTCAGAATGCATGAGTCCCTTACTGTTCAACTGGGCAACAGCAGTAACGATAATTATGAAAAGGCAGCTCACAAAATGCAAACAAGCTAAACTGAAATAGTTTGGCTATGGTTCCATCCTGGTATCATTCATTCTAGAACTCTTACCAATCTTCCAGGGCCAAGGGGCCTCAGTAGGAGATCCGATACCACGAGAGCCAAGAATGGCTCGCTGGGCAGCATTAATGCCCAGAGCTGGAGGTGGCCAACAGATGTCCTGGAGGCCAGAGTTCTTTAGGTGGTTACGACACCAGATGATTGTAGTGGAATATTGGCCCTATGCAGGAACTGACTTCACCGGAGACACAGATCTCCCACTGCTAGAAGGAGATGACTGGGACGAGGAGTTGGGTAAGACCTCATGTTTTTGATTTTATGCTTTAAGTTTTTTTTTTTGTGTTAATACACATTCATCCTAACACATTTTATATATGTATGCAGATGTGGGACCTGAGAGACCATCTGGGATGTCTCCAATCTCACGGAGGACTCAACTCACCCCTGATCCTTAGGGAGAGGGTACCAAAGGAGAGGAGTTGATCCAGAATCTCGAGGGCATTGCCTGAGGGATCCCGGACTATGCTCGGCTGGCGGACGTACCGATGGCATACCAGCATCACACGGTGGGAGTTCCAGGTCGGATCCACCGAATCTTGAGACGCTTAGTGCGTGCAGTCACATGCTATCATGAGCACCATGTGGATTAGCTCTTAGGATTTATACCACACCTATTTTTTTTGAGAGACATATCGTCTCCAGATGTACTTAAGACGATTATGTATATTTCGACTTTTATGTGACACACTCGATGTAAACATTTCGATATCTATATATGTGCATATCTATTTCTGGATGGATCTTTCTTTACATGTGTTGATGATTTACAAATTGCGTAAATGTCTGTCTAATACCAAATTTGCTACTGCATCTGTTAATGTATTCAAATGCTTGGGTACATGATGATATGTAATGTAGTCAAAATTTCTTTCCAGTAATCGAATACGCAGATACAGACGTAAGATGGATGGGTTCCTTACCGAATAGTGTCCGTTCAGTTGTAACACCACAAGTTGTGAATCTAGATACACAAGTAATTCACGGATACCAAGGTTTAATGCCTCGGTTAATAATTCTAACACATCACTATATTCTGCGATGTTGTTTGTGGTACGTCCTAGACACACTCCTTGCAGGTTGACCAACTTACCAGTAGGATCATAGATTACCCAGGCTGCTGAAGACAGATTCCTGGTACTGTGGGAGGCACCATCCACGAAACCAACAAATGGATGAATAGACATCTGCACAACCAGGAAGACCCGATCAACAGAAAGATGTTTACAAAGCACACCACACTAAACATGCACATAAATGAAAATCACACACCTATGTGCACACACCACACCAAGAAATCACTTCAGGCATAGTACTTTTTGAGGTACAACCCATTTCTGGGCTACGCCAGCGGAACTCCTTCATAATCTATAAGCTTGTAGGCCCTGTTTTTCAAAACGCATTTTAATATATAGGGCCCATGCCACATAGGCTGGAAATTACCGGCTCCAAGCTTGTCATGTGCTTGATCATACAGGAGGACGAGGTCTCCTTCAATAAAGGAACGAGGAGGAATAGATTGATCAAAATGAGTTTTGACCCTCTTCCTTTGTGCTTCGATAACCAAAGCAGCCAGACGATGGGTTTCATCTACCTGTTCTAGATACAGGAGACGTTCTTCCTCAGCAGAAGTATTAGGTAGAAGCTCCACAACTAATTTCAATGAAGGAATCTCACATTCAACCGGAAGAGTTGCTTCCAGACCATACACCAATTGAAATGGTGTGAACCCAGTTGCACTCTTTGCAGATGTTCGGTATGCCCAGAGAGCTGAGAACAGTTGGAGATGCCAATTGTATTTGTGAATACCAACCGTTCGCTGAAGCATAGTGACAAAAACCTTGTTCACTACTTCAACCTGACCATTCGCTTGAGGGTAGTATGGTGTCGAGCTGTCGTGACGCAAGCCCAACATTGAAGTCAGCTCCGCCATCATATAATCTCGGAAATGAGTACCGTGATCAGTGACGATGGCTTGAGGAACCCTGAATCGTGCAATAACGTGGTTGAATATAAATTGAGCAGTCGTTTTCCCGTCAGCAGCTAGTGTAGGCATCGCCTCGGCCCACTTTGTGAAGTAGTCGATGGCGACAATGATATACGCATGCCCCCCGGCCGAGTGAGGGTTACACGTCATAAAGTACACGCCCCATTTCACAAAAGGGCCGATGGTAATAATGGGATGCAATGGTAAAGGCAGCACGCGCATCTTGCGCTGAAATATCTGGCATGCATGACATTTACGGACTGCAGTGATACAGTCTTTGAATATGGAAGGCCAGAAATAACCTGCTCGCAGAATCTTCTGGGCAGTAGCATACCTAGACATATGTCCACTACAGGTGCCACTGTGGCAGTCATTTAGGACCTTTTTATCCTCTTCCAAGGTTAGGCATCACCGGAGCACCGAATCTACTTCAATGCGATATAAGGTATCTCCTACTATACGGTAGGGCTGGGACTGGTGCCGAATCCGACGGCGGGCAACTTTATCCAACTCAGACCAAAACATCGAGGTCTGAAGATAAACTATTATGTCACCGTACCAAGGGTCATGAGTACTGATGAGGAAAAGAGTTTCGTCCGGTATATGGTCTTCAGAGTGTGAGGGAGCAGAGTTTGTAGGGAGAGAACATATCAAATCCGCGAAGACCAGTGATTTAGTTGACTTAGAAGTAGTGAACTCTAAGTCAAACTCCTACAGTATCACAATCCATTTGGAGTACTTGCCCCCCAGTAATTGTCTAGAAATAATATACGTCATAGGGTTGCAGTCTGAAACCACTGTTATCGTACGCAAAAGGATGTAATGGCGAAAGCGTTGTACATCGTGTACTACTGCTAATGCCAACTTCTTGACATCAGCATAACGCATTTCCGGGTCGAGAAGGTTCCGTGACAGGTAATAAACAACATGTTCATCACCGTGATCATCATCCTGCACCAAGACCATGGCTATGGTGCTAAATGTGGCGGCTAGATATAAAGTGAAGTCGCGGTGATAGTCCGGAGGACGAAGCAACGGAGCATTGACAAGCAACGTCTTCAGCTTCTCAAAGGATTCCTGAGCAATTTCGTCCCAATGAAAGGGAACGTTCTGCTTTAACAAATGAGTGAATCCTTTGGCCACCTTGGCATAATTCAGGATAAAGCGCCGAAGAAAGTTCGCTTTCCCTTGCAGACTCTGTAACTGATACAGGGAGGAGGGTGATGGGAGATTTACGATGGCCTCGACCTTTAGAGGGTCAAGGCGAATTCCGTCTTTCAAGACTATGAATCATAAAATACGGCCAGAATCAACGCAAAAGACGCATTTGTGAGGATTGAGCCTGATATTGTAGTGCCTGCAACGAAGAAAGATCTGGCGGAGATGCTCAGGATGGTCCTCTCGCTTACCCGAATGGGCTGGCAAGTCATCCAGATAAGGCTGAACGATATGGCGAATGTCATGAAAAGCGTAGGACATCGCACGCTGAAAAGTGGCTCCAGCGTTCTTCAAGCCGAACGGGAGTTTTTTATACGCGAAAGTACCCCACGGATAGATGAATGTGGTCTTGTGTTGATCCTCAGGTGCAATATTGATTTGGTTATATCCTGAGAAACCGTCCATTAAGGAATAGATCTCACTCTCGGCACATTCGTCGATGATCTGGTCTATAAACGAAGTGGAATAATTATCCTTTGGACAGGCGCGATTGATGTTGCGATAATCCACACAGACTCTAATCGTACCCTGCTTTTTATTGACAGGGACAATGTTAGACACCCATTCTGTGAGGGGGATGGGATAAATAAAACCCGCATTCAGAAGTTTTTCAACTTCTGCCTTGATGGCGGCGGCTTTTCGAGGATGCATGGGGCGTAAGCGTTGGCGCACGGGTTTCGCACCTGGATAGGTTGGAATCTCATGCACTACAATACTGGGATCAATCCCTGGCATTTCCTCGTAAGACCACGCGAAAACATCTCTGAATTCTTTGAAAAGCTCAGTATAGACTTCAATCTCGTCGGGAGAACAAGTCACACCCACGTGAATATTCTCAACGATCCCCGGTTTAACAGAGATTTTGATTGGAATAGTTTGAGTAATGTTACTCAGGTTACCCTCCGAAAAAACCTCGTGCGTCAAAATGGGCATTTGAAGAAAAGGGGTAGGAACCTGAGTAGCATAACGCTCCAGATAGTCAGTCATTGCCCCCAAGCTAGGCATAAAAGAGGAGCGATGATGTCCATCGCCCCAAGGCAACTCCTCGAGAGACATAGTTTCAATGATAGTCTCATCAGAAGGAAAATTCTCTCTGAGAGGATCAGGTGAATCAGCTTGACCAAGCCAGGGGGATTGAGAATAGACGTCGAGAGCCATGCTCAAAGGAGCATGCTGAGGAGGTGGAGGATCAGATGCAGCAACAATCTCACAGTAGTTGATCTCTAATGGCGTCAAAGGCATTGATTCTCCAAACTCATACACCTGCTCAGGCGTAGGAATAAGCCAAGGGTCATCAGACCTGGACATCATGTTGACTTGAGCGGTGTGCGGTGGTGGTGTGGGAAAGATACCCATGAGGACTGGGTCTTTGAAGAGACCAGGTCCTACACTGTCCGGGGGATTCGGAATTTGATCCACGTATGGCACGTTGTTCTCAGAGGAAGAGGTGAAAAATGACAACTGATCCACCGTGACAATCTTGCCCTCGTGAGGGAACTTAATGAATCAAAAGATGGTGGACGGCACGCAGAGCATGGCATGGGTCCAGCTGCGGCCAAGAAGTATATTGTAGTTGAGTTTAGCGTCAACCACTTCCACTTCTACGTTGACAGTTTTTCCCTATAATGTGATCGCTAGACTCTTGAGAATGCCCAGGGGTTTAGATTCCCGACCATCAAATGCCTCAAGGGCATTGGGAGATGACGAAAGGGCTAGAGAGCCGATGGCCTTCCAGCAAGCGGAGGACATAACGCAGGTAGATGCACCCTCATCCACTACGGCCCTATGAATTTTCAGACCGTTAATCCCGACTTGAATTACCAGAGCGATTTGATGTGGAAGCCGGGGAGTGAAATTCTCCAAATCGAAGGTGAGAAGACTCGAGTCGGCGGGATCAATGCCCCCGATCGCAGACAGTAAAGCCTTCCGTTGTGAAGGACAGCTTTGAAGAACTTCTAGTGTAGACATGGCAGACGGCGCCTGTGCCAAATCCTCAACAATGCTGTAATGTTGAGTGGCACGAGCATTTGGATTATAAGAAGATCTTTGAAGGACACCTTTGGGAGGTGGCTTCACAACGGGTTCAGAAGAAGGCTTCTCGATTTCAAACGGACCGGAGACAGTTGGGGGAGGCGGCCCATCCGCAGCTGCCTTCCCGGGTGCCTGCCGCGATTCATTGTAATCCTTCGACCGCATAGCAACAGAGATAGGTGCAACACTCTTGACCATGAAAACCTGAGACCTAAACGGTGCAGATGGTGACGACTGTTCGACCATCTGGGTCTGCTGAGAGGGAAATGGCTCTTTTAACATGGTCGGAGTCCCTTTTGGGCCCTTAAGAAGTTGACTAACCTAGGATCGTTGTGGACAATCCTTAGTATAATGGTCCCCTTCACAAATGAGGCAAGGGTACTTCGGTTTACGCTAGGAGCCATCCTCAGTACGAGATTTAGATTCTGGTTTCAGGGCATTAGATTTGCCTTTTCCCTTCTTCTTCCCCTTGGAAGATTTGTCCGCAGGATTGGCCTGAACGGCATTCACCTCCGTGGTTTTTCCAGAATCGGATGAGGCGGGATTAGCAGAAGTATTGTTGGAAGAATTAGACTTCTGCTTCCCATTCGAAGATTTCTTCGAATTCTGAGAGATAGAACCAATGACACCATCCACCGCAGGGGTAGGCGGAGCCTTAGAGGTTCCGGGCCGTGGAGCATCAGTCAAGATGTCATAAAGCATTCCGGACTGAGAATAGACAAGATCCAGGTATTGGGCACGCACGATGGCTTGTTCCTCTGTCATGCACGCTCCCATCGCAATATCCTGAGCGATTTTATTCACAAAGGAGGTGGTGAACCAGTGAGTCAGTATCTAATCAGGTATGTGAAACTTGATCAGTCTACGACGGCGCCACCACTCATGAATGTGATTTGAGATGTGAGTGGCTTTATCCTGCTTCAGGGAAGTCAGGAGGTGCGTCCTGGCTTCATACCGAACCGATAACTGAAAATGCGTGAGGAAAGCCATGGCTAAAGAGTTGAAATCTTGGAAAATGCCACGTGATAACTCTATGTACCACTTAGCAGCAGCTCCAGTTAAAGTACGATGGAAGAGGCGCAGGTGAATCGAATCGTCGACCCAAGAGTTAGACGAACACCAAAGATGATACGTCATCACATGCGCCTGGGGGTCCTCTCCAACTTTTCCCTCAAACTTGGGGCAATCACTTGGTATCTTGGTGGGAACCGGAGGCCAATATGGATTATGTAAAATTAGATCATTGGTCAACTTTGAAACATCCGGCAGCTCCAAGGTAGCTAGGAATGGCAATGGAGGATTAACTGTCATGCCAGGCCCAGGATGAGGTCCGGTACCCATACTCCATGATGGTTGTGAATATCCTTGCCCCCACGGGTTCTGTCCTGCAGGATTCTGACCGTAGGGGGGGTAGGTTGTATAACCAGACTGATTTGGATGCTGGTAACCATAGTGTGGGGTTTGATAACCAGGGTACGGACCCTGATTATGTGTCGGCCCCGTATAAGCAGCGTTTGGATTTGGTTGCTGAGTGTAGGTAAAACCGGGTGGAGGAGGATAATACTGAGAGCCTCTAGGGTGGTTATAGTTCGGTTGAGACTGACCATGAGGATAATAACCACCCTGAGGATGAGTAGGTTGTTGAAAAGTGGAACCCTGCGGAGCCTGATAAGTAGGGTGCAACTGTTGATTTGGCTGCGGCATTGAATGAACCGGCTGTTGTGCAGGGTTAATGGAATGAGTGGGCTGCCCTGAATGAACAGGTTGAACCGACTGAGAGGGTTGACTTGAGTGAACAGTTTGAGCCAGATAGATAGGCAGCGCCGGTTGCGTAGGTTGACCTGGCTGTAAGTGAGCCCCAGGTTGTACTGGATGGGCCGGTTGGCCTGGAGGCGGGACACCGGGTTGTACCGGATGAACCGGTTGGCCTGGTGGTGGAACAGGACCAGGTGCTTGCTGGAAACCAGTTTGACCTGAAGCAGAACCATAGTATGGTCCCAGCTAATATGCAACGTTAGAAACGATAGGATACTGCGGTTGCATCGGTAAAGAAGGCTGGATTTGCCCCCCAGGACCATAGACCGGTCCCGGTTGATACCCCGGCTGAGGCTGAACAGGTTGACTAGAAGGGCTATAATACTATCCTTGTGGAGCATACGATGTCCCTTGTTGGCCGACAGGATAGCCTTGAATGGGCTGCCCCTGTGGATCATAAAGATAGCCAGGTTGGCCCGTAGGTTGGCCTTGGAAAGGCTATTCTTGCAGGTTATAAACCTGGTTATAAGGTAAACCT
This sequence comes from Pinus albicaulis, assembly GCA_034641835.2. Classification (NCBI taxonomy): domain Eukaryota; kingdom Viridiplantae; phylum Streptophyta; class Pinopsida; order Pinales; family Pinaceae; genus Pinus; species Pinus albicaulis. The sequence goes on from CM076574.1 coordinate 423,505,236, forward strand.
TGGGCATAGAGATAAGCCTTAGGAGTGGGTAGATGCAAAATCTCCCCGTGCTCAGCATACTGACCTGGGAAAGCATACACGGGAGTACCATCCTATGCATAGTGCGAAAAGTAAGATCGGTAGAGATCTTGGGAGGACGGTCCAACCTCGGCGTTCGGCTGTTGCAAAGACATCCGATACTCCTCTGGAGAGATGTTCTCTGGTATAGCAGTGGCTAGATAAACATCTTCAGGAGTTGGCCCAGCCCTAGTAGTAGATGCTGAGACAACAGGAGAAGAGGCGGCCACACAGACAGTGGGCCAGATGGGAACAGAAGTGACAGGCATCTGAGGAGACACCCCGGGTGAGGTAGCCGCTAGCCTCGAAGCAGGAGATGATATTCCCATAGAGGCTGCAGTGGAAATGATCTGACCTAGAGATCTGTATCCCTGTGGTAAAGAAGGACTGGCTGTTGACATGGCAGCCATCTCAGAGTTGTCTCCCTGAAATAATCTTCATGGGAAGAGCTGATAGTCTTCACCAGACGTTGGGATTTCCTCACCAGAATCACTCATGGTTGATCCTGCCGTTAAATCTCGCAAGAGACGGCGAGGACTAGGAGGAAAAACAACAACAACAAAAGGCGAACCCGATGTAAGAGAAAGGAAATCAGCTCCTAATCTCAATTCAGACACAAGGTCCGAAAAGGGCCAATTGAACTCAATTGGTCCTCCAAAGGGTTGCTCAGCGAGAACCAGTCCCCCGTCAGGAAACTCGGAAACAACAGGTTGTTGCGGTTCGACAGAGGATTGGGAAGCCTCTGAAGAATCGTCCGTGTAAGGACTACCAGTAGACAAAACTGAGGGTTCCGCCACTGTGGAAAATGACAAGAGAAGAAAAAACCAACACACACACGGGCTGAAAAAGAGTCAAGACACACGATCAAATGGTCAACAAGCAATATCTAAGCGGGCGTGTAATCGTGGGTGATAAATTTTTACCACATTGAAAAGTAAGAAACTTTACCGTTTCATGTTTTAAGAGTCGAGAAACGATAAAAGATGACTCTATCTCTTTCTGATTTGACACAAGTGTGAAAGGACAAGCGCTTGACGGTCTTTTCAATTTTAGGGAGTCAGAAAAGACCAAATGATTGCTCAGGAAATACTAGGCACAAAGGATGTACCAAATAATCGTGAACTGTAATATACACCTTGGTTTTAATAATGAAGAAGAAATCAACCAAGGACTTTCCGTACGTGCAGGAAATCTCCCCGAATGCTGTGTTCGGTGTATCACAGGTATAGGGCAGCAGACTCGGCTTCCTGTGCATAAAGGATTGAAAACCTAGAGGGGTCTCCCTTTATATACGCGACAGTACGGGGAGCACAAGTCCGTACTAGCGTTGTCTAAAGCCAAAAGGCGAATGACAGCTGCTAGGTTTAAAGACGCCGGAACACGTCTCTAGCCTAGACCTCTAAATATGTTTCGTTAGATTTCAATGCTGCCTTATGTTAATTGAGTGGATTTTAAAGTTGATCTTCAATTAGGTTTCAATTTTCAGGCCCTAACGAATGTATTGTTTCAAAAACTCCTAAATGCAAAGCTATATGCCACAGTAGACCATTTTGTTCAATGAAAACTAGCTACAGAAGAGTTGAGAGTCTTTACACAAACAAAATGATTCGGAAGACAAACAATGAGATCTATGATGCAACTAATGAAATTTAAAACTTTTCATTCAAATCACTAATTACTAGTAAAATCGAAAAATTTAAATTTGCACTAAATCAACCAAAAGCACAAAATATATTTTTTTGTAATTTTCAACGTTTGATAGCTAAATGCACTAAAAAAACTGAAAACAAATGGAACAACTTGAGAAACGATATTGAGAGAGAAAAATAAGAAAATTTCACTCAACGACACAAGCAATCAGATCCCAAATCGACCAAAGTCTCTCAAAACCAAGAAAAGACTCAAAGGCTCCAATGGATCGTGTGATCTAGGCCCAAAGCAAGATCAAACGAAATTTGAATGAAGGAATGAGCAATCACCCAAAAATCACAACAAAATAGTGAACAACTACTAAGAGGATGTGGAGGAGCAATCAGAAAGTCGACTGGACAAACGAAACACCAAAACTCTCAAGGAGGGTTCGATACACAAAGCCACTAGATGCCCTAGGGCTTAAAATGTGAAATCGATAGATAAAAGAAAACAACAAAAGGACGGAGGCAAATTCCCAGTCAAACAGGACTCCAAAACACTCAGGTAGTTGGAAAATCAAGAAGGAAAGCACTGACCAGACCCAGAGAGCTCAAAACTGAGCGAACTCAAAAACCTTACAGGAGTGGCGCAACTATAAGGCTGCAAATTGCGCCAGAAAGCAATTGGCGCGGGCTAAACAAAAGCAACATGCGCCAATTAGCGCGACTGTTGGGCTAAAAAGTGCGCCAGTCGAGTTTCTTAGCCAAAAACAAAAAAGAACTACTCCAGAAGCAGATCAATGTATACTAAGCAAACCAAGAAGCAAAAAACAGCAAAACAACCCAACCCAGAAGGCTCACCAAGCAAGGAAAATCATAAAATAATCAAAACGAGACAATCTAAACGAGACAGTGAAATCTAGACAATCCCCAGTGGAGTCACCAAATTTTTGAGGAGGTAAATCCCCTCTGTGGACAGAGGCAATCCCTACTAGCCCAGCAGGGGTCTAGCAACAATCACGAAATGTTACAACGCAAGTTCCTAGTTACGAATGAAAAGACCAAAGATGGAGGCCTACCTGGAATCCAATGCTACGATCTGAAGAAGAGAGCGTTCCCATTCCTCAGCCTCGGCAGATCATGATCCTCCACGATCTCCTCAAATGGACACCTGCACATGCAAGAAAAAAATAGATACAAGCATAAAATCCAGCATACGCAACTAAATATCAGTCAGAAAGGATACTACTCATATTAACATAATTGAAAACAGAGTGGAACCATAATCGTAATCATTCATTAAATAACAATCGAAAGAGATTACAACCAAAGTTCTGACGTCGTGGTCTCCTTCGGATGGGTCTCCAGTCGTTCACGTCTCGCAAAGCTCGCCAGGGAAAGGGCAAACCTCTCCTGAGTCTCTCGACGATGGTCTCCTTACTTGAGTCAGCCTTAAGGGAAGGAAGAGTGCTCTTACAGAAAAAAAGGCTCTTGGGAATTTGGAGATTCAAAGCTTAGGCACTTCAAGACTAGCTTGCCATGGAATTGAGCAGGCTTTTATAGATGGGGAAGGAGGGAGTTGGGATCCCTATTATTGTGGGATTGGCCCTATCAACAAGGAAGGTTCCATGGGAGGTGGCAAACCACTTCCCTTCCATAGAACTTCCGCAGCGAAACCTCCCAACTCAAGATAGGCAATGGTTTCTAAGTTTGTTGAAACACAACTTCTGCCATATTTATTTAAAAAACACTCCTTAAATTGGCTGGCGCGACTACTGCTCTGGGATAGAGCGCCAGTTGGCACGGCCTCTTTGTAGGATTTTCCCCATTGGCGCAAGTGATGAACTGTCTGCCCACGCCAATGCAAAAGGAGATGTTTTCATGATTTTTTGCAAGGAGATGTCTTTAGGGAAATTGAAGCTCATGCTTAGAGGAATGCATTGATGATGTTTTCAAGGCATGACAATGTTCACAGGTCACAAAATGGGTCCTCCATTGTGCGGGACGGGGAATGGTAGGGACGGTGACAAATTAATGTGTAACACTCACGTTGAAGATGACTGAAGAATGGGATGCTCCAATGTTGGATCTGAAATCACCATCAAAATCATGGCATCAAAAGGTGTGAAATCAACTGCTCACTCACTGAATGTTGACACCTATATCTCCACTTTGAAAAGAGGCCAAAAAATATAAGCCTCAGATGGAAAATATGAATACACCATCAGATTCGTATCGTCGAATAGTGTAAAATCGACTATCAAAGTTCTGAATTCTGACAAAGTGAAAATCTGGGCAAAAAGGAATATTTTATATTCCCCTTAGATTCCTCAAAGATGTTGCTCCATGGGTGGACTGGAAATCTACAAATCAAAAGGCAAATCCCACCTCTCCATTGTGTTCATTGCGAAAAACAGTGAAAAATGACTATAAACCTGACTATATTCTAACATGGAGAAAAATTACCTCCCCGGGAAATTTCAAGGATCATGGTTCCGCTCCCTATTTCTTGGCCTACTCATGGCTCCGCCTGTATCAAAAAATGTGTCTGCCTTGAACTGCTCCCTACTCTTGAATTGGCTCTGGCTTTCGCATACGATCTCGTTTTGATGAATTGTTCTCACCATTGCGATCAGGACGACGAGATCTTCAACCCGAACCTAGTTCAAGAGCAATCTAAACACTTTGATTTTTGAGCTTCCCTAAGCCCTTTTTTTCCTGTGTGTGTCTAGAGCCACCTGAATCAATGCTATCCACTGAGGAGCTTTTGGTCCTCCAAAAGCATCAACAATAATATACATTGTTGTGTACTACGTCTGTACCACAAGTGTCTTGCTAAGGTCACCCTTCCATCTTCTCCACATTTGTTCTTCGGAGCCTTAAGCGATGAACCAACACCTGCACCTTCTGCAAACCTGTAGTATAATCCCCTGTAAATTACATGCTAAAATTGAGCAACTATGATCCAAATATTCCCATAATTTCCACAAGTTTATAACATGTTCTCGGTGAAAAAATTTACATCGAATTGAAATCACACCCCAACTATCATTACAGGACAAGACATGATTTTCACATTTCAAAGTGATGGAAAACACACCATCATGTTTACATGAAAGAAATGCATCACACGATTTATAACACAAGGAAAAATATCATTTTTGCTTAAAGAAGTGATGGAAGAACACATCATCACTTTTACAGTTAAAAATGCAACATATGATTTACAAACACTGCCATGAAAAGCTAACATATCTAGAAAAAAAATCTAGCAAAACCCCTCTTTAGCAAAGTGAATGGGTCATTCCCCTGTGGGGAATTTTCTTATCGATAAGCTCTTTTGACTGGTTCATGCACAGGCGCTTTTTTTTAAGGTGCTGTTCTAGATGAAGTCTCCAAAATGTGGCTCTTTGATGGCCACTTTGGTCCCAACGGGTTCAAAAGGTTTTTTTCCTTCAAACCTACTTAACTGATTTCTTTCCCTGCAATGGAGAAGGCTTTCGATGCCTCATCCTCCATTGTGTTTCCATCCTTTTCGAACACTTAGAAAACACATGGTTATGTAAACATTCTTATCATCAAAATGCACTCTTGAATAATGAGACTTCTTATACCTTATTTGGTGGTCTTTAGTACGATCATGGTGATGAGAACTTGCCTCAGCTCTTTCATTGCAACAAGAACTACCATGGAATGATGGTGAAGTGTTCCCATCAATCCTCTTGCCTGGTGAGTTCAAAAAGGTCTGTTTTTTATTGATATCCTTCGAACATCCTCCTTTAGTGTATCCCAAACCTACATAGCGAGGTCTCTGCACAACCTCGAATGGTTGGGTTATGCCTTGGCCAGGAACACCAAGTATTCCTCCTTTGTACACCATCTTGGTGAGGAGTCTCATGACGGTTATTGTAATGCACATCTCCATACTTCCCAAAAAAATGATATCATGTGAAGATGAAACTAAAGAAAAATCAACACTGTTTACCTTAGTTGTCGATCTTGAAACAGGTAAAGAAGGCTTCTTTAAGCCTTTGTTGTGCTTCAATTCCTCCAAGGCATCTATCGCGGCTTGTTGTTGAAGTTGCAATCATTGCTTTTCGTCCTTCTATTCCTGTAGGAGTGCCTCCAATGCATCATGATCTGCTTGAAGACTTTCATTGTTGCGCTTCAATTCTTCCAACGCCTCTCTCGTGGCTTGCAACTAAAGATGTAATTGATGTTTATCCTCCTTTGCTTCTTATAGGAGTGCCTTCAACTCAATGTTCTATGTTGCTTGTTTCTCATAAGCCTCGTACAACATGTCTTCTTTCTCGGACACCCTCAGAATGGTATCGTACTAACGCAGCTCCACTGCACCAATTCCAAATGACGCAGCAAAGATACATATTTCTCTTAATTGATCGCAATAAAAATCATTTGAATTCCTAGCAAATTTTAATCGAAGGTTTTTTTTTTCGATTTACAATTGATGGAAAGATCTAAATCTGCGAAATTGCTATTCATAATTTGGAAATATTCTACATCCGGTCTTCACACTTCAAATCTCTGTCATGACCTTCACAACTCCAATCCAACAATTACTTAAAAATGCATTTAACTTAATTCGCAACTTTTTCATAAATGGCAGAACTACAAATCAAAACCCATTAATGAAATATTTTCTCTTAACTTACGTTACCAACGGATTTGAATACAAGATTAATATTCATCCTAAAAAAATCTCGCATCCAAACTTCACTTAAATAACCCGCATCTAACTTTGCGATAGTCCTTGGATTTCCAAGCTGTATGCGACAGTCGTTGGATTAAACATGTGCTGGATAGTCAACTCAAATAATCAAATCAAATTTATAATTTATCGTGTCCAATTGAACTGCTAAATCTCATGCAAATTAAAGTACAATTTTCGTTGATCTGTTTTGCTGCCATGATCAAACGGTTCTGATCCCAACCAAATGATTTGTGAAGATGATATCATTTTTTACTTCCGCTAGATTTACATTAGTTGTAGGTCTAACGAATATTAGGTTCTATGAAAGCTTATGGGATTTCGATGCAGAAATATAACATGTGTCTTAATGCTGAATAGAAGCTAGGTTATAATACATTCAATATAATTTGAATCGCAGAAAATAAATTGAACTAAACACAAACTAGATTCAATCAAAACTCAGTAATATTTCGAAAGAAAATAAACCTCCAGGCTTTGGCATTTACACACATATTCACACAACTCATAAGCCTAGAATGCAATTAAATGGCCTTCATCTTATCTGTCTCACACGTTCCTCTACTCTTAAACCTCTAGCTCTCTATCACTTCTCTCCCTTTTTCTCTTAAAATAAATCAAAATTTATACAAATATGGATTCATGATCTAATTTGGTTCATATCCAGAAATTTGTCATTCTTTCCTAAAGTATCTCTTCATTTCCACTCCTTCCTCAAAAAAATCCCAATTTAAACTTTCAAATCCTTCAAATCCTCGCTCTTCCTAAGATTACTCAACTGTCTCTAAGATCTCTTCATTCACGACATATTCTCCACAATTTTAATTTACAATTTAAAATTTTCTCAAACTCAAATAAACTTATGAAAATAAATTCAATGATTAAGGGAACCCACTCCCTTTAGTAAATGTGAAATAAGACTCATGGGGCTTATACATTTTGGCGAATGATACTGCACCAGACTCCCTATGTTAAAATTTTTCATGACCTCATGGTCATGTGTTCTTCTGTCAAATCATCTAGAATCCCAAACCTTACTTTGTAACTTTCCATCTCTTTCATCATGCCACTGCTTCATTTCTTCTGTCACTATTGCTTTAGTCCTTCCAGGTTTCCAAATCTTATGCTACTATTGTCCTCTTTATTTTCTGATGCAAATTTATTTTGTTAATTTATCTTCTTTGCTAGTTCTCTTTTTTACTAACTACTTCATCCACAATTTCTCAATTTCCTCTTTACACTTTTCCCTTAGTTGAACTCCACTGACAAATAACTGCAGTACATTCTCTTTTTCCATAGAAATTATGAAATTTCTATCAAAATTTACCTTACCTCTCTTATTTATAACATGTTTGTTGAACTTTATAGATTCCTCTTCATTTCTATGGAAGTCAATCTTTTCCTCTATATTATCAAGTTCAGTTAATAAATTTTCCAGCAAATTAAATCTTTCCTCATCTTTGATAAGCATGTCATTTTCATATGGCTTTTGTTCCTTGTATAAAAAAAATTTCCATCATAATTGTCAGATTTAAAATTACTATGTTTTTCTTTCTCCATAGATAATTCTACCATCCAGTCTCTCTGTTGATTCCCTGCAAAATTCATGAAACTGTCAGGAAATTTTATTTTAGTACTTTCCTTTGCATTTCACAATGTTCCCTATTTTTACACAAGGCTATCATTCAACATTTCAATATCTAAGATCTTCTAGAGCATATCATTGTGAAATAGCCCTTCATATTCTGTATTGATACCACTGTAACAAAATGATGTTGTTTCATCTTCATATATAACATAAACAAAATTATGTTTTTCTAAAGCTTCTTCATGGGTTACAGACTCATAAAAATAATCAATTTCAAAATCACAGAATTCCTAAACTTTTGTATCTGTCAACACCATCATACATTCCTTCACATTTTCCATAATAATTCTATCTTGTTCTTCTACTGAAAATGCCTCATTCTAGTTATCATCACAAAATCTTATTTTCTTGTCTTCAGCTTCTGGAATTATGAAAATTTCCCTGTCAATGCCATTATTCTCAAAGTTATTGAATATATGTTCAAACTACTTTTCTATTCTAGCCATTTCTCCCGGTAATCTCACTTCTTCATCAACATGCTTAAGCATATTGTCCAATTGCTATTCATTACTTGTCAAACCTAAAAACATACACAAAACATAAGTTTTAAAAATACAACGCTCTTCATTTGAAGCCTTAGTGATCAGATCTTTGTAGTTCTTTGAAATATTCTGATAGTTCACTAAGTTATTAAGAAATTCTTCATCAACACCTCTAATTTATTTTTCATCAAAGAATACTTATTTGACTATAGTTTCTTGACTATGCTTTGCAAATTTATCATAGGTTTGTAGAATACCTTCCTGTTTTTCACAATTCTTTCCAAAACTCAGTTTATACAAGTAATATATTTCTGTCTTTCTCTCTTCAATGACAAGACTTTGATTCTTCAAAATATTTCTTAACTTACATTCTTGAGCTGAGTTCTCTGTGTCATCTTCTCTTCTCTTCACTTCACAAATATGCAATGTACTTATTTTCCTTTCTCTGTCCACTTTCCATTGGTTTTTTATCCATGTTAAAATTCCTTCAAACATGATCCAATAAGTGTTTAATAAGAGAAGACACAACCATTCACTCATACCTTTTAATTTTCTCCACCAATTGAAGTCTTGAACTTATTTATGAATCTCCTTTTGTGTTTTTCTTGCTTCTCCCTCTTTCACTTTTTCATTCTCAGGCTCAATTTCATTAAATTTTATACCTGCAAATGTAAATTCACACAAATAAGTAATCCAAAAAATATGAGACTTTCTTATTTGTGTAGATGCTACCAGCACCTTTCTCTCATGTTGATCTGTATAGATCATCTCTTCATCATTATCATCATTGTCTCTTTCCCCAAAGATAGGTCCTTTCTCTGAATTACAAATGGATTCTCTTTTTCCATTCTCAATTTTTTGGAATTTAATTTCTAAGCAAATATTTCCTTGACAGACCAGTTAACTCTTTTCCCCAAATAAAATCCTTCTTTCCATTCCTCTTTAATTCCTTTCTGTACTAGCTTTTTCAAATGAACGAGTTCTGCATTCATATCAGCTATCTCTTTGTCAATTTCTTCCTTACTCATTCTTTTCAGTCCAACTTCTTTGACCCTTTTCCCTCTTTGTGTATGACTTTCCTCTATAGCCCTATTATTACTAACAATAGTCAAATTCATTTCTTCCTTTGGTGAACTTTCATTGTTCATTGGTCAGCTGCAACTAAACCTTCTTTCTTCTCTAACAAGTGTGCTAATTGTCACCCATACCAAATCATCCTTTTGGGATCCTTCCTTTTCCAGGCTCTCTGTACTAGAACCCTTTCTTCTCCTTGAGCACTCTAGCTCAGCTTCCAAATGTGTTGGTTGCTTCATCTTAAATTTTTCACTTCCTTTTACCTCTAGTAATTTCATTTTACTGTTGGGTATTGCCACCTTTTATCCATTTGAGAGTTCTTCTTACTTCATCTTATTTAACATAGCTCATGTGTTATGATGCTGCTATAGCTCATTCTATCTTTCAGCAATTTCACTACTTCCATTGGCCTCCTTTTGTTGAGATAATTCCTCCTAGTCTACATATTGATATATGCAAGCATAATCTTCAAACCAGAGTTAAAATAACACTTACCATCTCACTTTCAAGATATCTGTGTGATCTTGTTTCACCATTCATCTGCACTGTATCTCAATGTGCTGAAATCTACCAGATTCAAAATCTGATCTTCTCTCTCATATCACCGTTGTACCAGTATAATCTTACCTCAAGATACATCAAAGTACCTTTTCAAATCTACCAAATTTTCTTCAAATATGTCTTAAAACTAATTCTCATTCCATTAATTAAATCTTTGCCAAATGATTCACGTGTCCACTATTTCATTCTTCATTCGAAAGACTTCATACAGTCAACAATTATTTCTCATCTTACTCTTCAGAATGAACACTTCATATTTTAAGATCAGTTAACATTCAACTTGATCTTTCAACAAAATTTATAATAGACACTACAGATTTCTTCTGGAAATGTTTCTGTAAGAAAATCATGTCTTTCTTTTGAAAATTTGAAATTTCAATCCTTTTAGTGGCTCTTCTTTCAAATATACTAAATCCAGTCTTCATTATAACTGTTCCATCAACCATAATTGTCCTTACAATACTTCAACAATCCTTAATCATTCTTCGGCTTTCACAAAATTATTTAAATCATTTAAATGTCTTCAGTGCCATAGAAACCCACTCTTCTATTTGACTTTAATTCAAACTTATTCTTTTTTAACTTCAATTTACTTTTTGAATCAAACCAATCACTCAATCAATATCACATTTAAACATTACTAAGAACTGACTTCAAATATGGAAATTTCAATTTCTTATAAGGAAAGCATCTTCTCTTCTAAAATTTCACTTCCTTTTTGTTCTTTAAACATTCAAACAACTTCTGTAAAGCAATCAAAATAAATAATCTTACCCGACCTGTAACACCTTGTAGTAATTCACAGAATTCAATATTCCTTTTCTTCGTTCTGATCTCAGTATCCCTTTTCATTAGGTTTATTTATGTTTTGATTGTTCCATTTCCAGTATGCAAGTGTCTCTGTCATTCTGAGCATCCCAAAGACTTTTCCCTATAAAAAAAAGTACTCCTCTTTGTCAGATGCATTTTATATACATGCTTCAATAAAATTCCATTTCTAAACCAAAATCCATAGAGTTTTAGACTCTGCTCTGAACCACAAATAATGCAGTTCCACTGCACCAATTCCAAATGTCGCAGAAAAGCTGCATCTGTCTATTAACTGATCATAATAAAAATCATTTAAATTCCCAGCAAATTTTAATCGAAGTGTTTTATTTATTTATTTACAATTGATGGCAAGATCTAAATCTATGAAATTTCTATTCGCAATTTGAAAATCTTCTGCATCCGGTCTTCACACTTCAAATCTCTATCATGACCTTCATGACTCCAATCCAACAGTTACTGAAAAATGTATTTAACTTAATTCACAAATTTTTCATAATTGGCAGAACTACAAATCAAAACTCGTTAATGTAATGTTTTCTCTTAATTTACATTATCGACGGATTTCAATAGAAATTAGTACTCATCCTAATAAAATATCGCATCCAAACTTCACTTAAACAACCCTCATATAACTTTATGATAGTCCTTGGATTTCCAAGCTATATGCGACAGTCGTTGGATTAAGCACGTGCTGGATGGTCATCTCAAATCATCAAATCGAATTTATGATTTATTGGGTCCAATTGAACTACTAAATCTCATCCAACTTAAAATGCGATTTCCATTGATCTGTTTTGCGGCCATGATCGAACGGTTCCATTCCAGATGAAATCATTTGTGGGTATGATATCATTTTATTACTTCCGCAAGATTTACATTAGTTGCAGGTCTAACGAATATCAGGTTCTGTGAAAGCTTATGGGATTTCGATATAGAAATCTAACATATTTTTTAATGCTGAATAGAAGCCAGGTTATAATACACTCAATATAATTTGAATCACAAACTGGATTCAATCAGTAATATTTCGAAAGAAAATAAACCTCCAGGCTTTGTCATTTACACACACATTCACACAATTCACAGGCCTGATATGTAATTAAATGGACTTCATCATATCTATCTCACACATTCCTTTACTCTCTAACCTCTAGCTCTCTATCACATCTCTCCCTTTTTCTCTTAAAATAAATCACAATTTATACAAATATGGATTCATGAACCAATTTGATTCAGATATAGAAATTTCTCATTCTTTCCTAAAGTATCTCTTCAGTTCCACTCCTTCCTCAAAACAAAATCCCAATTTAAACTTTCAAATCCCTCAAATCCCCACTCTTCCTAAGATTACTCAACTATCTCTAAGATATCTTCATTCAGGACATATTCTCCATAATTTTAATTTACAATTTAAAATTTTTTCAAACTCAACAAAACTTAGGAAAATAAATAAAATGATTAAGGGAACCCACTCCCTATAATAAATATGAAATAAGACTCATGGGTCTTATAATTTTTGGCGAATTCTCCTGCATCAGAATCCCTGAGTTGAGAGTTTTCATGACCTCCTGGTCATGTGTTCTTCTATCAAATCATACAGAATCCCAAACCTTACTTTGTAACTTGTCATATCTTTCATCATGATGTTGCTTCATTTCTTTTGTCACTGTTGCTTTAGTCCTTCCAGGTTTCCAAATATTATGATGTTGATGTCCTCTTTCTTTACTAATATAGATTTCTTTTGTTAATTTCTCTTATTTGTTGGTTCTCTTTTTGGCTGACTTCTTCATCCACAATTTCTTAATTTCCTCTTGACACTTTGCCCTTAGGTGAACCCCACTGACAACTAACTGTTGTACATTCTCTTTTGCCATAGAAATATAGAAATTTCTATCCAAAATTACTTTACCTCTCTTATTTATAACCAATTGGTTGCACTTTACAGCTGCCCCTTCATTTCTATGAAAGTCAATTTTTTCCTCTATGTTATCAAGTTCACTTAATAAATTTTCCAGCAAATTCAACCTTTGCTCATTTTTATAAGCATGTCATTTTCATATGGCTTCTCTTCCTTGTATAAAATAAAATTTCCATTACAATTTTCATATTTAAAATTTCTATGCTTTTATTTCTCCAGAGATAATTCTACCATCCATTCTTTCCGCTGATTCTCTGCAAAATTCATGAAACTGTCAACATTTTTTGTTTAGCACTTTCCTCTGCATTGCACAATGTTCCCTATTTTGACACAAGGCTATCATTCAACATTTCAATATCTAAGATCTCCTGGAGCATATCATTGTGAAATAGCCTTTCATCTTCTATATTGATACCGTTGTAACAAAATGATGTTGTTTCATCTTCATATATAACAGAAACAAAATTATGTTTTTCTAAAGCTTCTTCATGGGTTATAGACTCATAAAAATAAACAATTTCAAAATAACATAATTCCTGAACTTCTGTATCTGTCAACATCATCATACATTCCTTCACATTTTCCATAATAACTCTATATTGGTATTCTACTGTAAATGCCTCATTCGGGTTATCATCACAAAATCTCATTTGCTTGTCTTCAACTTCTAGAATTATGAAAATTTCCCTGCCAGTGTCGTTATTCTCAAAGTTATTAAATACATGTTAAAAATAATTTTATATTCCAACCATTTCTCCCAGTAATATCACTTCTTCATCAAGATGCATAAACATATTGTCCCATTGTTGTTCATTACTTCTCAAACTTGAAAACATACATGACACATTAATTTTAAAAATACAAGGCTCTTCATTTGAAGCCTTAGTGATCAGATATTTATAGTTCTTTGAACCATTATGATAGTTCACTAAGTTATTGAGAAATTCTTCCTCAACACCACTGATTTCTTTTTCATCAAAGAATATTTCTTTGGCTGTAGTTTCTTGACTATGCTTTGAAAATTTATCATGGGTCTGTAGACTACCTTTCTGTTTTTCACAATTATTTCCAAAAATCAGTTTATCCAAGTAATATTTTTTCCTTTCTCTCTTCAATGACAAGACTTTGATTCTTCAAAATATTTCTTAACTTAACTTCTTGAGCTGAGTTCTGTATGTCAGCTTCTCTTCTCTTCACTTCACAAATCTGCAATGTATTTATTTTCTTTTCTCTGTCCACTTTCCATTGGTTTTTTATCCATGTTAACATTCCTTCAAACATGATCCAATAAGTTTTTAATAAGAGAAGACACAACCATTCACTCATACCTTTTAATTTTCTCCACCAATTAAAGCATTGAAATTCTTTATGGATCTCCTTTTGTGTTTTTCTTGCTTCTGCCTCTTTCACTTTTTCAGGCTCAAGCTCAATTTCATTAAATTTCATATCTGCAAATGTAAATTCACACAAATAATTAATCCCAAAAATATGAGACTTTCTTGTCTATGTAGATGCTACCAACACCTTTCTCTCATGCTGATTTGTATAGTTCATCTCTTCATCATTATCATCATTATCTCTTTCCCCAAGGAGAGGTCCTTTCTTTGGTTTACAAATCGATTCTCTTTTTCCATTCTCAACTTTTCGAAATATTAATTTCTCAGCAAATAATTCCCTGATAGGCCACTTAACTCTTTTCCCCACATAAAACCCTTGTTTCCATTCCTCTATGATTCCTTTCTGTAGGAGCTTCTTCAAATGATCGAGTTTTGTCTTCATCTTAGCTATCTCTTTGTCAATTTCTTCCTTACTCATTATTTTCAGTCCAAATGCTTTGACATAGTTCCCTCTTTGTTTGTCACTTTCCTCTGTACCCCTGTTATGTCTAACAGTAATCAAATTCATCTCTTCCTTTGGTGAACTTTCATTTTCCACTGGTGAGCTGCAACTAACCCTTCTTTCTTTTGTAACAAGTCTGTTACTTTTCACCCATACCAAATCATCCTTTCGATATATTTTCTTTTCCAGAATCTCTATACTAGAACCCTTTCTTCTTCTTAAGCACTCTAGCTCAGCGTCCAAAGATGTTAGTTGTCACATCTTCAATTGCTCACTTCCTTTTACCTCCAGCAATTTCATTTTATTGTTGGGTACTGCCACATTTTATCCATCTGAGAGTTCTTCTTACTTCATCTTCTTTAACATAGCTCATGTACTATGATGCTACTATAACTCATTTAATATTTCATCAATTTTATTGCTTCCACTGGCCTCGTTTTGCTAAGATAATTCCTCCTTATCTGCATATTGATATCTGCAAACATAATCTTCAAACTAGAGTTAAAATAACACTTACCATCTCACTTTCAAGATCTCTATGTGATCTTGTTATACCAGTCATCTGCACTGTATCTCTATGTGTTGCAATCTATCAGAATCAAAATTTGATCTTCTCTCTCATATCACCATTGTAATTGTATAATCTTACCTCAAGATACATCAAAGTACATTTTCAAACCTGCCAAATTTTCTTCAAATATGTCTTAAAACTAATTCTCATTCCATCAACTAAATCTTTGCCAAATGATTCATGTTTCCACTATTTTATTCTTAATTCAAAGGAATTCATACAGTTAGCAATTATTTCTTGTCTTACTCTTCAAAATGAACACTTAATATTTTAATATCAGTTAAGATGCAACATGATCTTTCAACAAAATTTATAACAGACACTACAAATTTCTTCTGGAAATGTTTCTGTAAGAAAATCTTGTCTTGCTTCTGCAAATTTCAAATTTCAATTCTTGTAGTGGCTCTTCTTTCAAAAATATTGAATCTAGTCTTCAGTCTAATTATTCCTTCAACCATCAATTTCCTTACAATACTTAAGCAATCCTCAATCATTCTTCAGTTTTCACAAAATTATTTAAATCATTTAAATGTCTTTAGTGCCATAGCAACCCACTCTTCTGTTTGATTTAAATTCATTTCTTTTTTTTTTAACTTCAATTTACTTTTTGAATCAAACCAATTACTAAATCAATCTTACATTTAAACATTACTAAGAATGGACTTCAAATACAGAAATTTAAACTACTTATAAGGAAAGCATCTTCTCTTCTGAAATTTCACTTCCTTCTTGTTCTTTAGACATTCAAACAACTTCTGTAAAATAATCAAAATAAATCTTCTTACCCAGCTTGTAACACCTTGTACTAATTCACAGAATTCAATAGTCCTTTTCTCCGTTCTGATCTGAGTATCTCTTTTCATTAGGTTCCTTTATGTTTTGATTATTCCCTTTCCAGTATGCAGGTGTCTCTGTCGTTCTGAGCATCTCAAAGATGTTTCCCTAAAAAAAAATACTCTTCTTTGTCAGATGCATTTTATGTACATGTTGTAATCAAATTCCATTTATAAACCAAACTCCACAGAGTTTTAGACTTTGCTCTGATACCACAAATAACGCAGCTCCACTGCACCAATTCCAAATGCCGCAGTAAAGCTGCATCTTTCTCTTAACTGATCGCAATAAAAATCATTTAAATTCCCAGCAAATTTTAATCGAAGGGTTTTTTTTCGATTTAAAATTGATGGTAAGATCTAAATCTATGAAATTATTATTTTCAATTCGCAGATCTTCTACATCCAGTCTTCACACTTCAAATCTCAGTCTCGACCCTCACGACTCCAATCCAACAGTTACTCAAAAATGCATTTAACTTAATTTGAAAATTTTCACAATTGGCAGAACTACACATCAAAACCCATTAATGTAATGTTTTCTCTTAACCTACATTGCCGATAGATTTCAATACAAGATTAATACTCATACTAATAAAATATCACATCCAAACTTCACTTAAACAACCCGCATCTAACTTTACAATGGTCCTTGGAATTCCAAGATTTATGTGATAGCCGTTGTATTAAACACGTGTTGGATGGTCAACTCAAATAATCAAATATAATTTATAATTTATCGAGTCCAATTGAATTGCTAAACCTTATGCAACTTAAAATGTGATTTTTGTTGATCTGTTTTGTTGCCATGATCGAATAGTTCTGAACCCAATCGAAATGATTTGTGAATATAACATTATTTTATTACTTACGCCAGATTTTCATTAGTTGCAGGTCTAACGAATATCAAGTTCTATGAAAGCTTATGGGATTTCATTGCAGAAATATAACATATGTTTTAACGCTGAATAGAAGCCAGGTTATAATACATTCAATATAATTTGAATCACAGAAAATCAATTGAACTAAACACAAACTAGATTCAATCAAAACTCAATAATATTTTGAAAGAAAATAAACCTCCAGGCTTTGGAATTTACACACACATTCACACAATTCACAGGCCTGATATGCAATTAAATGACCTTCATCATATCTGTCTCACATGTTCCTCTACTCTCTAACCTCTAGCTCTCTATCATTTCTCTCCATTTTTCTCTTAAAATAAATCATAATTTATACAAATATGGATTCATGAAACAATTTGTTTCAGATCCAGAAATTTCTCATTCTTTCCTAAAGTCTCTCTTCAGTTCCATTCCTTCCTCAAACAAAATCTTAATTTAAACTTTCAAATCCCTCAAATCCTCACTCTTCCTAAGATTACTCAACTCTCTCTAAGATCTCTTCATTCATGACATATTCTCCACAATTTTAATTTACAATTTAAAATTTTCTCAAACTCAACTAAACTTAGGAAATAAATAAAATGATCAAGAGGACCTACTCCCTTTAGTAAATGTGAAATAAGACTCATGGTTATTATAATTTTTGGTGAATGCTCCTACATCACGTACATTTCCTTGAAATTATCCATTGCTTAACTCAATGAAAGTTTAATAGTTCATGCCTACAATCTAATCAGCAAGAAGACTTTCTCTGATTCCATTTAATCTGGGTAAATTCCTCATACCCTTAACCAAGACATTTTACCTCGTTTGATGTGTTATAATTGCATTTCATTAAAGCATTAGTGAACATAAATGAACATCTTCATGATGAAAAGAAGAGGAACATAACAATCATGAGCAACATAAGACATTGATAATGGAGTTCATCCAGGAGGGACTACATCTCCCGCATCAAATTGAAAATGGTGTAGGCCACTATATTAAGTGTTGTAAGGAGTGAAGATGTACATGGGTGGTTTTTTCTCTATTGTACAAGGAAAATTCCCTCGCTCAGGAGTGACTAGACCTCTCCATGAGATGTTCCACTCTAGGAACTCTCACTCTCCAAAAAGACTCCTATCAGTATGAAAATAACTCACACATAATGACTATGAGCGTCCCACAAAAATGGAAAACAAAGGGATCTCAGACAAGATACATGTGAAAATGAGTATCCTGTCAACATGGCATCAAAGGGATCTCAAACAAGTAGAAATCCATGATAGAAAGTACATCTCACATCAAGAACAAAATAATATCCTAGATCAAACATCAACAGGGATCCGTACAACACAATTCATCTCGTAGGAAAGAGACAAATAAGTACATGAAATTAATACATCATATACCTCACGCTGAACATGACTGAAGAATGGGTTGCTCCACTGATGGACCTGAAATCACCATCACAATCACGGCGTTGAAAGGTGTGAAATCAACTACTCACTCACTAAATGCTCACACTTGCATCTCCACTTTGAAAGTTTGTCGAAAAATATAAGGCTCAGATGGAAAATCTAAATACACCATCAAATTCGTGTCGTCAAATAGTGCAAAATCGACTGTCAAATTCATGAATTATAACAAAGTGAAATATGGGCAAAAAGAATATTTTATATTCCTAAAAGATGCTCCTCCATGGGCGGAGTATAAATTTGTAATTCAAAAGGATAATCTGAGCTTGGCATTGTAGTCCCTGCAAAAAACCGTGAAAAATAACTATAAAGTTGTTTTGGTTTTTAAACTCATGTGGTGATCATTTTTTAAAGAGCTTCCCAGATTATCCATAGTACTAAAGAATGAGTGTCGATGTTTCGAATCCCAACGAGGATCCATTATCAGGACTTTCTTGAATGAAGAAATTGAGAGAAAAGACTCAGACCATGAAAAATAACTATAAAGTTGATTATATTCCGACATGGAGAAAAATTACCTCCCTTGGAAAATTTCAAGGATCATGGTTTCGCTCCCTGTTTTCAGGCCTATTCATGGTTCTGCCTGTATAAAAAAATGTGGTCTCCTCAAACTGCATGCTTCTCTTGAAATGCCTCTGGCTTTCACATACAAGCTCGATTTGACGAACCGTTTGCACCGTTGCTATTAGGACAACGAGATATTCAAACTAAAAATAGTTCAAGAGAAATCCAAACACTTTGATTTTTGAGCTTCCCTAAGCCCTCTTTGTCCCATGTGTGTCTCTGGATTCACCTGGACCATGATATGAATGGGTAAGGCTTGCAAGGTTCCTATAGAATGTACAATTTTCCCCTTTTTACATTAGAAAGCATCACATTCTAAAAATTACGTGTGGATGTCCTTTTACACACCTTACAAATATAATGAACACTTGGTTCGTCACATGTTCTCTAAAACCCAAAATAGATAGTTCTCACATCACTCGAGTGGTGTAAGCCGCGAGACACATTGAATAACGGGAGCACAATGGATATTAGAGTAGTGGGGAGGTCGAGAGGTAATGCCGACTCTGTAATGTAATGGGGAGGCTGAGAGCAGTTGGAAGGCAGTCGATAGGAGAGTTGAACAATGGGAAAGGAGTGAGGGTGATGGAATGGGTGATAGAATGTTGTGTGATGGTGAGAGAGGGGAGAGGAATGTGCTGGGAATGTGCCAAGAATAGGATTTGCAGTGGGGAGTGAGACAATTATGTGAGGAGCGAGTAGAGAGGTAGTTCTACCAAGAGTAGCAGGGAGTTACAAGGGCATGAACTCTAGAAATAGAGTTGGCATTGATACCATGCCAGGCAAAGAGGTAACTCCATGAAAAATGGAATTGAATTTCATTAAGGATGCATACGAATATATACATAAGGCGAGACCCTTAGGATTCATCTCCCAGTGTCTCTTCAACATCCTTAGTTTGTATTTACATTATTTTACAATTTCACCCAATCACTTGGATTAGGTGTCAACAAGTAAAACATGAAGAGAGCCATCAGTAAATAACCATGCTTATAACTACCATATAACTAGATTAAAAAAATGATATAAAAACCATTAAAGCCGCATAATAAGAAGTATATTTACTCATCAAAGGCAAGAGAAACTTAAACCTTATTAAACATAGGAAAAATCAAACCAGGTCCCAGACTTCCACATACCACCCGACCATAGATTGGGGTTATATTTATTTCATACAATCACCCCAGTCCTGTATTCGAAACATGGATGTGGAATCTCATGGGATAAACGAATCCATAAACATCCAAGATATTCCAAGGTTAAACAAGCTCCACCCTCACCATAGTATGATCTCAGCTAAATCGGTCCTGATATAACAAAACCAAACCAAGCTTGGATGCCTCATAATTCCTTCACCTTCCCTTGAGAATTTTTTCTGTCTCCACCCACTTGTTGAGTGCTTCCCAGAGAAACTGTCTCCACCCCCAACCCTTGGTATTTTCCTGAGACCACCTCATCCAGACCAAAAAACTTTCGACAATCCAAAGCTCAACTAAGAAAGAATCCCATCACACCATGGCTATCCGGAAATCGAAAGGAAAGGATAAAACCATTGTTGAAACCCAATAAACCCCATGCCAATGGAAATAAAAGAAACAAATACCAACATGCACATACTATGCATGTCAAAACGAGCTAGGAAATCATACATGCAGCCTATTACCTGCAAGTATTCCTATTGAAGCTGCTTGTTCCAAATTTTCCTTTCTTCATCCTTTCTTTCCTTTGCTTTCCTTGTCCTTCCTTTGTTTGATTACTTTCCTTCTCCTGTTTGTGCTCTTCTTCTCTCAGAAACCAAATCCAAAACTAAACTAGCAAAAAGAGATGAATTGATGCTCTGATGTCCTTTTATTATGGATGCCTCTAATTTATTCATATTTCCTTAATTTTCCTTCAATTTCCTCCTCACATGCAACATGTGACCTAATACCTATTTTTTCTCCTAATTTATTTTATTTTCATAAAATAAATGTCAATTTTATTTCTTTCGTTTTCAAAACCTTTTCCATTACCTTTGCGAATTTCTCTTAGCCATAAACACATAAGTGATTCCCTGTAGGATATTTTTTCCAATATTCAACTTGAAATATGTGTCTCATGACCTTGGTCTTATTTTTCCTTTATTAACTTTTATTACATGAACTATGTTACATTTGGGCATGTCATATTGCTAAGCCATGGTATTGGCCCATGGTATGGTAACAAACCCTATTCACAATTTAATAGAGAAATAAAAATATAACAAATTGGGCCAACCTTCAAATGTTTAGAAACATTAACATTAGATTAAAGTTGTATAGATTGCATCCTTCTAGGCACTTGGTATATCCAACGATAAAATGGATCTAGGTTGGCTATAACTTTGTTTAAATTTTTTATTAATAATAATTATAAAAGTAATTGAAATATGAGTTTAACACACACACACACACTTTCCCATATTTAATTATTATTTTTATCAACCATAAAAGAATTAATGTATGAACTAATTAATATTATTGATCATGGGGATTGACCCCACGTTACTATGGAAATACTTAACTTGTAAGTAGATTTTTGTTACAATTGCATGGGTTACTTGCATGGATTATCAATAACACATACCTAATATGACTTTTTGATATCATATTTTGTTTAATTAATTAACTTGAGATAAATTAGTTAAAAGAGCATAACTAAGTTGGAGATAAAACTTAACCATTGATCTCTGTATAATTCTACTATGATTATTCTAACATATTCCATGCAGGTTAAATCTCCAATATACAACTAATAGTTACTGATGACTAAATTAGAACTTTGGAAGGCGTATTCTAAAATAGGTTAGAATTGGACGTAGTCTAACAAGGCCACAACTTCACCTAGAAAAACAACTACTATGATCATTTAAACATATTCCATGAAGGTTAAATATCGAATATACAACTAATACTTACTAATGTCTAAACTAAAATTTTAGAAGGCTTATTCTAAAATAGGACTAGAAATTACAGTAGGGGTTTCAAGAAAATTTTAGAAATCTTGGTTACATTTAGAAAGCTTCATGATTTTTTGGGTGTCTAGCTAGTTGTTTATGGTGTTGAATCTATTTCCACCACCCAAAAAATAATTCAAACAGCTTGTTGGGTTTGGGCCAGATTTTTCTTGTTAGGCAATGCCCTAAAATAGACATGCCTATTGGCATAAATATGACACATGTTGATGTCACATTTTTTAAAATTAACTAATTTAAATTAAATTAAATAAAAAAGCATAAATAACATGGAAATAAATTTTAATTTATGAATAGTGCTAAAAGTATTACAACATATTCCATGGAGGTTAAATATCTATCATCTACTTAATAATTACTGTAATTAAATCAAAATTCTAGAAATCCTACTCTGAAAAACTAACTTCTATTGATATTATTATAAATTATCTCTTTCATTTTAAAAAAATATAATTCTATTAAAATTACAAATTGAAATGTATAGCCTACCTAACTCAAACTCAAATATTGTTGAAAAATAAAAGTCAAACATCTGTATCCATTTAATAATAATATTATGATTAATTAATAATATTATGATTAATTAATAATATTATAATATTAATATAGTGACAAGTTTGATGGTAAACTCCACACAATGTAATTGTGCTAGGTGTTTTTGAGGGTGCTGAATCCATAAATACAATAAAAAAAACAGTTTAAATAACAGAAATAAAGATTTCACCTCAAATTTTTTAGCCCAGATTCCTTCCATAAAATCCACCAAAAACTTCAAAAAATCACATTAAAAACCAATCCTTATTGATATGCATACTATTACTAATCTACTTTTTCCCTATTTATAAAACTCATCAATATATCTAATACTTCTTCCCTACTTCAAACACATAACAAACATACCTTGGACCTTCATTTACCAAATCTGAGACCCAATCTCTTCTGCAATGTTTTCATTTATTTTAGTCTTTACAATGTCAGCTCCCACCATTTAATCTACATAAAATTTTCTACTCAAACTAATTCCCGCTACTGGAATGTTATCTTCTTCACCTGCTTCCCTCTCCTGGAATCTTATCCTCTTTACCTCCTTTACTCTGATTCTGTCTAGGAATGACTATTGTAATTATTTTTACTTTGGCACAACAGAACTCTGTTGTAAATCTCGAAAGTAAACATTTCAATGGGATATTGGCTTAAAAAATTCTGCAATTCGTTATTCATTTTTGTTTGAATAATAAATCACTAAAACTCAAAAATAAAAATAAAACTATGAAGCAGTTAAACAAATTACAGAAAAGAAGATAAAACTATAAAGCAGTTAAACAAATTACAGAAAACAAGTAAAAGCAATATGTTCAAAACTTTACAGTTCTGACCAATAGTAAGTTCCATATTAAAGTAGGTGGCTAATCATAACTTCGCAGTCGCGAAAACTGTAAATCTCATATTTTTACTAGTTTGTTTCATAGTTACCAAGCCGGCAATATTGGTCAGAAATTTTGCGAAATCCTCGGTCATTCATTTCTGTTTGTAAGTAAGGTTACCTGTGTTCAAATTTTTTGGAAGCATCACCTATATGTCTTTAGTGTATTCATTTTTGTTTGAATAATAAATCACTAATACTCGAAAATAAAAATAAAACTATGAAGCAGTTAAACAAATTACAGAAAACAAGATAAAACTATAAAGCAGTTAAACAAATTACAGAAAACAAGTAAAAGCAATATGTTCAAAACTTTACTGTTCTGACCAATAGTAAATTCCATATTAAAGTAGGTGGGTAATGATAACTTCGCAGTTGCGAAAACTATAAATCTCATATTTTTACTAGTTTGTTTCATAGTTACCAAGCCGGCAATATTGGTCAGAAAATTTGGGAATTCCTCATTCACTGATTTCTGTTTGTAAGTAATCTTACCTGTGTTCAACATTTTTGTAGGCATCACTTCTATGTCTTTAGTGTAGGAGGATACATTAAATATGAATGCAAATCTTACTACTAATTCTTGTCTGTTAATTTTTGTTTTTGGAATTTTGCTGTTTGCAAGTAGTTTTATGTGTTCAACTTTATGAACTGCCTATATTGTAAGAGGATATAAGCAATATGAATGCAAATCCTATCCCCAACTTCTATTTTTCAAGTTTGGGTGTTTGAAATCAATTTTCTAGTAATTTCACCAGTGCTCAATGAGTTGAGGGGTCACCTATACACCCATACTGTAGGAGAATACAAGCAATAGGAATGCAAATCCCATCAACAACTCAACCCTCTAGAATTTGAAATCAGTAGTGTTAAGTCTAATTGTCTATATTAACTGAAAAAAATAAAAACAATAACTTTTATACTATAAAAATAGTAAATTCTTAATATTGTGGCGAATGATACCTTCCCAATTGCCAAAACGGATTGGTAGGTTCTGTTCATATGTTATAAGATATATATTTTCCAATTTATTCTATATCGAATTTTACGCGATTTAATTTTTTCAATATCCAATCAGATTTGAATTTGAATCAATCGAATCAAATTTGAATTTAAATGGTTAGTTTTAAAACTCAAAAGAAACTTTCCATTAACAAACCCTATAATTGATATTATACAATTTTCAACAAAGTTCAGAAATTTTTACTAGTTTGTTTCAGAGTTACAAAGTTGCAGTATTGGCCAAAAATTTCGGAACCACTTATTTTTGTTTACATAATACATTCTGCATGTTAATTAAAAAAATTAAGAAAAAAAAACACTTATCTTTTTTTATAAAAAGATATAGGAAACAGTAAATTCTATCTTAAAAGGTTTTCAAGTGCATTTCATATTAAATATGGTGCGGAACCCTAACTTTGCAGTTGCCAATTTTGTATTAAAATATCATATAAAATAGTAAGTTTTCTTCTAAGTAGAGGCAATTTTTAATTTTTCCACATTGAATTTTACAAAGTCTAATCGTTCCCCTATCAATTTGAATTTGAATGACTAGTTTCGTTCATAGAACAAGAGACACAAACCCTGCCATTTGATATCATACAATTTTCCACAAAATTCAGATTTGTTGCTCGATGGGTTCATATAAATCATGGGATTTTTTAGGGGTGAATGATGAATTCAGATATTAGTCCAACCTCATAAATGAGAATAGAGGATTACCTGAAATTTGCTGAAGTGTGACACTACGAATTGGTATAGAAGTAGAAGTAGGAGTAGGAGTTGGGGTTCGTTGCGGGAGAAGGGTGGGGAGATTCCGAGGGGAAATTCGGCAGATAGGGCATGTGGGGTGGTTTTGAAGCCATTGATCGATGCAAACCACGTGAAACATGTGGCCACAATCAGGTATGGCTCTCACAACCTCAGAATCCTTGTAATTGCTCAAGCAAATCGAACAACAGCTCTCCATTTCCTCCGTTTCTTGACCTGTATCTTCAGATTTCAACGATTTCTCAGAGTATATCGTCGGGGGGCAAAATGAATCCGACGCCGCCTCACTGAT
Source organism: Pinus albicaulis (assembly GCA_034641835.2). Lineage (NCBI taxonomy): Eukaryota > Viridiplantae > Streptophyta > Pinopsida > Pinales > Pinaceae > Pinus > Pinus albicaulis. Next base: position 423,530,816 of record CM076574.1, read on the forward strand.
CTCAATTAAAACGCTATTTTGAGAGGCGGCGCCACGGGTAGGGCTGGCCCTGTCCCGTATTGGGTTTCTTAACGGAGCTCCGTGGCGTGAACGTAGGAAGAAATTTGAAGCTAACCAGATTGCCAATATCAGTATTATCATTCCCACCAATAGAGCTGAACCAATTATCACCCCACCAAGGTTTCCGGATAGGATAGTTGAATTATTGGCCATCTTAATATAAGGATGATTAGCTGCTAGCTACACCACCTGTAAAACGATTATTTCCAACGCCTTTGTTTGCTAGGAAATCGTGAACTCTGGCCTCTTGTAATGTGTCAAAACAGGCAACTGTTCTGTTCAATTATTCTTAGGGTTCGGAATTTGTTGAACACAGAGACTGATGGTTGACCGGAGAGCTAAGCTGCCCTTTCTTCCTCTTTTTCGTGTTTGCAATCTGAGTCGAGAAATCCACAATGGAGTTCTGGGGGCGCACGCCAAACTAATAATGAAATAAATTGAGGTCAGCTCGCATAAAATAATAAAATAAATTGAGGTCACCTCGCATAAATCGAAGAATAATAATAATATAAAGTTGGACATAAGTATTAAAATCCCAGGTTGAATCATACTGTTATTAAAACATATTTATTTATTTGTTCTGATCTCATTATGTAATTGAAACCTAAAGCAACATGTTAACCTTCGAGTATATTTGTTTTTTATTCCTATGGCATTAAAAACGTAAAGGATGATGTTTCAAATACAACCATTTATGTTACGAAAAATGATGTTTGATTTCCAACGTATTATGGTAATTCATTTTTGTTCCAGATCAAAGGAAGCATTTATTTTTTTTTGAATAATTATTGAGTTTAAAGGCTTGTTGAGTTTAGAAGTTTAATATATAATTTATTACGAGGGATATGTCTAAGTATCTCATGTCATATATATATATATATATATATAAATAATAATAATTTTCACTAAAATGAACCAAAACAAAAAAATAAATAATAAATAATCATATAAATAAATAAATAACGAAAAATGTATTAATACTACAATTAAATAATTTAGTTGATATTTGACTTTCATTTTTATTAGTTAGTGGATATTTCATTTTCAATATTCTAGTAATAAATTAAATATTTAGATGTCTATATTAAATAATATAATTTTATATAACTTTAAGAAGATACACAGATTTTACAACCACTGTTAAAAAACCAATTAATCTTAAGGAATAAATATAAAAAAATGTACAACGGTTTAGAATTAGCAATTAGGAATTAGTTATTAAATTAATTAAAATGATAACTCCTTATAAAAAAGGTGTTAGGAATTAGCCATTATATATCTATGTTAATTAAGGAAATTAATTTATAATAAAAAAAAAAAAAAATTAATACAAAGTTTTAAAATTGTATATGGAATATTAGATTAATTATGAGTTTAATGATTTTATTAATATAAATTAATTAATTAATTTTTTAATTAATATTTGAGAATTTAAATATAAGATATGTCATTAAAGTAGGCCACTCTTTTTATTTAATAAAATAAAATAACTAAGGAAATTATAAAAGGTAAATGAAGTAAATTTTTTAGGTAATATCTAATTTAATTTAATAAAAATTAAAAATAAATGAAAGATAAATAAATAAAAAGAAAGAATGAGAAGGAGGAACCAATGTGTAAATCAAGAGGAGAGGGAAGAAATCTAGATCTTATTTAATTTGCAACCATCATTCCTATGTTTCTCAATCTCAATAGAGAGAGAGGCTATTGAGATTGAGAAACATGCAGTCAATCTAAACAACGATGATGGTTGGAAATTAAGGCTTGGATTTGGAACCTCTCCTCTTTATTTCACCCAGTAGTTCCTCTTTCTTGTTTTTTTATTTGTTTTTTATATATTTATTTTCAATTTTTTTTTTCTTCTAAGTTGTACTAATATATTAATATGAAACATAATATAAAATGTAGGACTTACCTCAGGAACTTCTTTACTATCCAATTCCAGAGGGAATCTTGTTCAAAAAACCAGAAAAGTGACCGCCCCTCGCAGGGAAGCCAGCCCAAAGTACGCTACCCATAGATGGGAAACCAACTTTCATAGAGTTATACAAAAAAGCTCTAACAACCAACTTGCCCCAAAAATTCAACAAAGCATTAAAATTTACCAAAAGAAGGTGAGGAAACCTATCATTGCCAAGGCTGCACATCAGGCTAGCTCTCGTTTTGTGATGGAGGAGGCTCCTCCACAATGAGACATCTGTACTCCTCAGAGGAATCATCACCATCTGCCTTGGACTATTGTGCAGTGTGCTCACGAGAGGACGTTGAGCGTGCTTGACTATGGCCTTTCCTCATCTCCCTATCCTTGTGCTCAGAACTCTCGCTATCATTACCTACATTGCTAGACGACTGCGAACCGGATTTGACGGTTAAGGCGGTGAATTTTCTAGAATCCTATGGAGGCACCAGGGAAATGGTGGATTTCCTCATGCGCTTTCTAGAATCTGAGCCCATGGAGCATGGCCGCACTTCTTAGAACACGAAAGAAATAGTGGCTGTGATTCTTGGTCTATCCAAAACGCTGTCAAAGTGAAAATAACGCAAATTATTAGCTGGTGGCATGGGGCAATGCTCATTTTGAATGGAGAGAGGTGGGCGAGAGCCTGCTCCTCTGCCTCTGCCTCGCCTACACCTCATACGGTGTCATCTCGGCATGATGGAAGTGGAGGGCGAGTGCGAGGGTGAATGAGGGGGATGGGAGGGTGACCACATCGATTTAGCGCAGTGGCTAGACCAATTGATATCAGTGTCGGAGAGATTATGATCACAGAGGTCAGGCGGAGGGCTATCAATGCTATGAACAGGCGAAGGGATGTCAACACTAGAGGATGAAGTTGCAAACAAAAGACGGAGGTCGAACAGAGTACCAGTGAAGCTCAAGAGCTAAGCAGGAGCTAAAGACAAAGACAAGGAATGTCGGTTGATGGTAATATTTAAGGAGGAGTGATGCAGTGCCATTGAAGGAGGGGTAGGATAGATTGCACAGCCAGAGTAAAGGCTGAGTGTGGGAGAGATGAATGTCGAACACATGTTGTATAGGGTGCTAAATGCCTTGGTACCACCCTCCTAGATAGCCATGTGGCCTGGCCAAGTGTCAAGCCTTGGGCTAGCCACCACCTCATGCTCATAACTCACCCGCATTTAGGAAGTTTTTATATTTTATTAAATTAAATTAGATATTAGATTAGATCTAAGGGTTCTGTGATCCATAAATTAGATAAATATCTTTCAGATCAATCATATCATTAGGATTTTGTTCGATGTTTCGAACCAATTAATGTGCTTCATCCTCGGGACAAGGGGAGAAAGCCCATGAATCTTAATAAATAAATAGTGTGGATGCATCATTGCCCAGAATTAGTCGCTAAAAAACTAATTAGTTATTTAATAAATTAATAAGATTAAGAAATAAAGCGGGGGGGTGGGGCTAAAGGAAATTATTAAAGATAAGGGAAGAAAAAGAAATAAAACCGTAAAAAAGAATAACAATGAAATACTAAAAGAAATTCTTGGGTATGTGTTATATTCTTTCCACGACTAATCACCCACAGGGGGGTAAGAGGGGGGGTGATAGGCCCCCATTTGTGCTGGGCACAACGGGGGGGTCACAGGGGGGGTGGTAGCCCCCCCTATCACGGCCCGGGGCAGTGCCCCGACAAAAATTTTTTGGACCTTAATTTCCGGTGGGCAGTCCGCACCCATGCTTTTTTGCATGGTTTTGCACATAGTTTTGGGGTACGATGGTTTTTGGCCCCTGGTATTTTTGTAGATCCATTCAAGGGAACTACGGTTATGTTCTAATCCAGGGTTAATGGATTAGGGTTTATGTATGCTTTGGCATGTATATATATGTGTTGTAACACTAAAAGGAATATAATGAAAAATCAAGCTGGTAGTCTCGATTTGGGATCCAGGGGAAAATGTTTGTGTTTATCTATTTTATGTTTTACGCTCTTGCTATTGTTTATTTTATGTTATAAGATTCATGTGTAGATAATTTTTGTTCAGGGTTGAAACCTACATTTGGTATCAGAGTTGTTTCGGCTTCAAGGGGATGCCTTTGCTGATGAGGGTTTTTTGCTCGAGCCTGAGGTAGAACTTGTTCAGTGGGAGATCAGTGGGATCGATTCTTGCGATGAAAGAAGATGGCGAGTAGTGGAAATATAGAGATCAAGATATTTAATGGTTATATTTTTGAGTTGTGGAAGCTCAAGATGGAGGATCTACTGGTGGATAAAGATCAATGGATCGCGATAGATCCAGGTACTAAACCAATGACAATGTCAGATGAAGACTAGAAGAAACTGGATCAGAAGGCTAAGAGAATAATACGGTTGTGTGTCTCAGGTTCCGTACTGTTGAATGTATCTAGGGAAGCTACGGTGAAGAATTTGTGGGAAAAACTTGGGACTTTGTACCAATCTAAGTCTTTGGTGAATAATTTGTTCCTGCGAAAAAAGTTGTATAACCTGAGGATGAAGGATGGAGACTCGGTGATAGAGCATCTGAACACCTTCAATACTGTGGTAAGTCAGTTGTCATCTGTTGATATTAAAATCTTAGATGAATATAAGTGTATCAGTTTGTTGTGTTCTCTACCAGACTCGTTGGACAGTCTGGTTATTGCAATAGTTAGCAATACAACTACCTTGAATTTTGATGACATTGTCTCAGCCTTGCTGTCGGAGGAAATGAGATGGAGAAATATGGAGGGCCAGAATGGAGATGCCTTATCTGTATGAGGAAGGTCCCAAAACAAAAACAAGAATAAGGTTTCGAGTGGGAGATCCAAATCTAGAGGGAGATCTAAATCTCCTGGAAAGTTTGTAAAGGTATGCTGGAAATGCGAAAAGGAAGGGCACTACAAAAGGGATTGCAGATCTAAAGCTCCCGAGAAAGGAAAGGAATCTGACGATGCTCCTTCTGCAGAGGAAAAAACCACCTCGGATGAAGGTGGGAATATGTATTTGGCTTCTTCTTCAAATACACATGTAGATCATGAGTCATGGTTGATTGACTCATGTGCATTCTTTCACTTCACTCTCCATAGGGAGTGGTTTTGCAAGTATGAGAAATATGATGGTGGTGATGTCTTCCTAGGGGATGACAGGAAGGCCAGAATCGTTGGACGTGGAAAGGTCAAGCTAAAGCTACAAGGTGGCAGGATTAGAACACTTCCTAGTGTTCTGCATATTCTTGCATTGGCCAGAAATCTTATTTCTGTAAGCAAGATGGATGATGTAGGTATAAAAACAATGTTCGAGAAATATACCTGCAAGATGGTTTGGGGAGCACTGGTATTAATGCGGGGAGTTCAGACTGGAAATTTGTAAAAGCTACAAGGTAGCACTTTTATTGATGGATGTAACAGTTCTATGGTTCCTGAAAGTGCAGCGGAAAGCCTAGTTGTCTCTGGAGAAAATACCATGCTATGGCATCAAAGGCTTGGACATATTAGAGAGAGGGGCCTTCGGATACTGCATAGAAATGGTATGGTAGAAGGTATCTCTAATTTCTCTCTAGATTTTGATTTCTGTGAACATTGTGTATATGGGAAGCAGAATCAGGTGAGTTTTCCTTCTGGTGCTAAGAGGCCGAACAAGATATTAGAAATTGTGCACAGTGATGTGTTTGGACCTGTGTTAGTTCCATCACTGGGAAAGTCTGTGTACTATGTTTCATTCGTAGATGACTTCTTAAGGAATACATGGATTTATTTCTTCAGGAAGAAATTTGAAGTCTTTGACTTATTTAAAGAATTTAAGGCTCTGGTGGAAAACCAGACAAAGAAGAAGATAAAGGTCAGAGACAAACATAATGGTGGAGAGTTCTGCAAGAAGGAATTTGAAGAGTTCTGTAAGAAGTGTGGTATAGCACGACAGAAGACTACTCCATACACACCTCAGAAAAATGGAGTTACAAAAAGAATGAACAGAACACTGATGGAAAAGGCAAGAAGCATGCTCAGTGGTACTGGGTTAGGACAAGAATTCTGGGCAGAGCCAGTGGAGACTGCATGCTATCTCGTTAACAAATCACCTTCATCAATGTTGGAGGATAAGACTTCACATGAGGTATGGACTGGTAAGAAACCCTCTCTTTCACATCTAAGGGTATTTGGATGTGATGCATATGTACATGTTCCAAAGCAGAAAAGAACCAAGTTGGATAATAAATCTAAAAGGTGCATGTTTATTGGGTATAAGGATGGTTTAAAAGGTTACAATATTTGGAACCCAGAAACAAGGAAGGTTATGTACAACCAAGATGTGGTGTTTAGAGAGGTGAAAGATGTTGTTAAACATGAAGTCATACCAAAGGAACCTGAGAAGATAGAGTTTGAGTTAAAGGAGTATGAATCAGACTCTACAGCAGAAGAAGATTCAGAAGAGGAAGAGCCACAAAGTCCAGCTGTGAGAAGATCATCTCAGGAAAGAAGACAACTAGAAAGGTATAGTCCATATGCTTTCTGTTGAACTTTTTCTTTAACTATAAATGATGATGATCCCAGAACTGTCAGGGAGGCAGTAGATTCAGAGGATGGAAAACTCTGGAAGGAGGCCATGGTTGATGAAATGGCATCCTTGCATAAAAATGAGGCATGGGACCTGGTGGAGTTGTCAGATGGAAGGAAGCCTATCAAGAGAAAATGGGTGTTTAAGAAGAAGATGAATGTAGCAGGCAAGGTGGAGAAATACAAAGCTCGGTTGGTAGCAAAATGTTATTCCTAGGTGCCGGGAATTGATTTTGGTGATATTTTTTCTCCCGTTGCCAAGGTTACTTCTATTAGATTACTTTTATCTGTTGCTGCTGCATTTGATTTTGAGATAGAATAGATGGATGTGAAGACATCATTTCTTCACGGGGATCTAGAAGAGGAGATCTACATGAATCAACCTAAAGGCTTTATGGTGAAGGGTAAGAAAGAACTAGTATGCAGGTTGAAGAAGTCTCTGTATGGGTTAAAAAAGTCACCTAGGATGTGGTATTAGAAATTTGATACCTATATACAGGGACTTGGCTTCACCAGAAGCAAGGAGGATCACTGTGTTTATTTTAAATTAATTGGTGACCATGTTATTTATTTGGTCTTGTATGTAGATGATATGTTTTTGATTGTAAATGACAAATAAATTATCCAAGATTTGAAGACCCAACTGTTCTCCAAATTCGACATGAAGGATCTTGGTGCTGCAAACTATATTTTGGGCATGGAAATTAAGAGAGATCAGGCAAAGAGGAAGCTCTGGCTAAACCAGAGGAAGTATTTCGAGACTATATTGCAGAGGTTTAATATGTAGGATAGTAAACCGGTGAATGTTCCTATTCCTATAGGTGTAAAGTTGTCTGTTGAACAGTGTCCCAAGACACAAGAAGAAGAGGAGGATATGTCCCATGTTTCATATGCAAATGCGGTGGGTAGCCTGATGTATGCAATGGTCTATACTATACGAGACATTGCACATGTAGTGGAAGTATTGAGCAGGTTTATGTCAAACCCAGGGAAGGAGCATTGGACAATAGTGAAGCGAGTTTTCATATATTTACGTGGCACTAGTGATTATGGCTTGTTCTACGAGGGAAGACCAGGATTGAAAAGAATGTTGGACATTCATGGTTTTTTTTATGTAGAATGGGCTGGAGATCTGGACCAAAGAAGATATACAAGTGGGTATGTATTTAGCCTATTTGGAGGCGCAGTCAGTTGGATGAGTAAAAGGCAGTCTGTAGTGGCTCTTTCAACTACAGAGGCAGAATACATGGCAGCCACTCATGCAAGCAAGGAAGCAGTTTGGTTGCAGAGATTGTGTTCGATTATGGGGTTTGTACAACAAGATATAAGGATAGACTGTGATAGCCAAAGTGCAATTTTCTTGGCTAAGAACCCTTCTTATCATTCAAAGACAAAGCACATTGATGTTCAATATCACGTTGTTGGAGATATGGTTGAGGCTAAAAGGGTGTTGTTGGTAAAGGTGGACACTTTGAAGAATGTTTCAGATGCATTGATGAAGTTTGTGAGCACTCAGAAGTTCTCTTGGTGTAGACAAACAATGGGTGTTGAAGAATTGAGCCAATGACTAAGTTGTCCTGTGGCCCCCTGCGGAAAGAAAACAACAAGTGGGATAATGCTGGGTATGTGTTATATTATTTGCATGAATAATCACCCGTGGGGGGGATAAGAGGGGGGGCGATAGCCCCCCCTTGTCCTGGGTGCAACAGGGGGGTCACAGGGGGGGCGGTAGCCCCCGTGTTAGGGTTTGGGGCAGTGCCCCAATGAAAATGTTTGGTCCTTAATTTTCGGTGGGCAGTCCACGCCCATGGTTTTGTGCATGGTTTTGTACATAGTCTTGGGGTACGATGATTTTCAACACCTGGTATTTTTGTAGATCCAATCAAGGGAAATACAGTTACGTTTGAATCTAGGGTTAATGGATTAGGGTTTATGTATGCTTCAACATGTATATATATGTGTTGTAACACTAAAAGGAATATAATGAAAAATCAAGCTGGTCGTCCTGATTTGGGATCCAGGGGAAAATCTTTGTGTTTATCTATTTTATGTTTTATGCTCTTGTTATTTTTTATTTTTTGTTATAAAATTCATGTGTAGATAATTTATTTTCAGGGTTAAAACCTATAGAAACCAAGACCGAGAGCAAGAAGGGGGGGGGGGGAGAATCACCTCGAGAGATTTGGAGTCCAACTCTCACTCAATTTCCAACCATCAACCCTATTGATATTCTTAGTACGCCTTTCAATCTCAATGGCCTCCCTAAGATCCTTATGATGGAAGTTTTCAACCTTAGCGATGACCTTGGAGTCCTCAATGAAAAAAAGGTGACACGATTTTCCCACATGTTTTGTAAGAGCCAATGTGTGGGACCGATTGTGCCTAATATATGTTACATGCTCCTAGATTCTTTGCCTAATGGATCGTGATGATAGACCATCTCTCTAGTAGTGACAGTTACGTTAAGCTTAAAAAGAATCCCCTTAATTTTTTTTCTAAGGATAATCCCCTTGTCATTAAGTCAGATCCCTCCCTAAGTTCTCTCTCTAGAAATCTTATTGAGAGAAATCTCCTCACCCCTAAGATTTATGGCCTTCCGAAGATTCATAAATCTGGGCCCCCATTAAGACCTATTTTTAACACAATACGTGATCCCTCTTATCATCTTGCTAAATTATTAGCCCAAAATCTTAAACCCCTTGTGGGTCTCACTGACTCCTATGTTAAGGACTCGACTTCCTTTCTTAAAGAATGGAGTGAAATCAGATTAGAACCTATAGAATTATTGGTCAACTTTGATGTTATTTTCATATTTACCAAAATCCCCATCAAGGAATTTTTTGATGTCATTAAGCACATCTCTGACCAAGGCACTTCTAAATTAGTTAGCCTCTTCCTCACCTATACTTTCTTTAGTTTCCAAGGTGAGTTCTATGAGCAAAAATGTGGGGTTTCTATGGGTTCCCCTCTCTCCCGTATAGTCGCTAACTTATTTATGGAGGATTTTGAAATGAAGGCCTTGGCCTCTACTCAATTTCACCTTAAGAAGTGGAAGAGGTTCATGGATGACACTTGTGTCATTTGGCCCCATGGTCAAGAGAAGTTCGATCTACTTCTTAGACACCTAAATTCCGAGTCTGACTCCATCAAATTCATGATGAAAGTGTAGGTGGATGGTTATTTTCCCTTCTTAGATATCCTTCTCCCTAGAATGGATGATGGTTCCATTTCTCACCAAGTTTTTCACAAGAAAAATCACATGGAACAATATATTCATGTTGGTTCTCATCAATTTCCTACTCAAACATTTGGTGTTCCTTGCACCTTTGCCCTGTGCGCTAAACATCTTTGATGAAAACCACTTGGAATTGGAAAAAGCCCATATTCTTGAAGTTTTTGAAAGTAATGGGTATAGTATATCTCAAGGCCTTAAGGCATTTAAAAAAGCATATAAAAGATTAAAAGGAAAATACACTCAAGTTGATCCTATATCCAAAGTTCATCTCCCGTTTATCCAAGGGACCACAGAAAAAATTTCCCATGTCTGTAGAAAGAATAACATCTCCTCTTTGTTCAAGCCTCTATATACTATTAGAAATTCTCTCGAATATTTTAAGGACCCTATCGACCCAAAATACATGAAAGGTGTTTATATGGTTCCTTGCTCCTATGGCACTCCCTATATTGGTGAAACAGGTTGATCCATTAGGCAGAGAATCTAGGAGCATGCAACATACATTAGGCACAATCACTCCCGCACATCGAATCTTATAAAACATGCAGAAAAATCATCTCACCATGTTTGCATTGAGGACTCAAAGGTCATCGCTAAGGTTGATCACTTCAATCACAGGAAGCTTAGGGAGGCCATTGAGATTGAAAGGCATAGTAAGAATCTCAATATGGATGATGGTTGGAAATTGAGTAAGAGTTGGAATCTAGCTCTCTCGAGGTGATTACCCCCTCCCCTTCACCCCCCCACTCTTGCTCTTGCTCTATATTTCTTTTAGTCTTTCCTTGTTATTCGTTTTTAGAGTTTTATTTATTTATTATTTCCTTGATATTATATTATCCTATATATTATGTTAATTGAATTAAAAAATATATTTAAAATACATTTTTAATCAATTTATTATAATATTTATTAATTTATTAAATAACTGATTAAATTAATGGTTAGGTTTTCAGCGACTAATTTTGGGAAATGATGCATCTACACTATTTATTCATTAAGATCCATGGGCTTTTTAACTCACATATTGGGCTTTTTAACTCACATATTAGGTGTAAAAAATTACCTTATCTTCTCTTTATAATTTTATTAATTATTTTATTTTATTCAATAAGAATAGTGGGTTATTTTTATAAAATATCTTATATTTAAAATTTTAAATATTAATTAAAAAATTTAATTCATTAATTTAATAAAATCATCAAGCTTATAATTATTCTAATATTCTATATGCAATTTTTAACCATTGTGTTATTTTTTATTTATTTATTTAATTTTTATTTTTATAAATGAATGTATTTAATTAATATAGATATATAATGACTAATTTTTAAGTGCTTCTTTATAACTCGATATTATTTTAATTAATTTAATACCTAATTCCTAATGTATAATTTCAGACTCGACTTAATGATGTGATCTGAAAAAACATTGTTCTTATGTAATATTCATCACAAAAGTCTAAACATGAACTTAATGAAGCGATCTGAAAGACATTCTTATTATGCAATATGGATCACAAATGGCTAAATATATAAGGATGTTAGTCACTCTTAAAATAAAAATAAGATATTCTCTAAATATAAAACTAATATTGATTATAATAAAAGAGAAAAAAAAAATGTAAAGTAATTAGAAGTAAAATATTAACTTCAAAAATGCCTATATATAAAAAAATGTTAAAACAAAACCTTTTAATGTCATATAGAATAAAATATGCCATGTGACTTATGAGTAAAATATTTTAATATGAATTAATATTGACATATATTTAAAAATATATTAATAATAACAAATCAAATTTAATGTGTCTCAATACACATATTATGTAATCTGTATAAAATTCAAAAATACAATTTAAAAAATAAAAATAAGCTTTCACTTAAAATTTGATCCCTCTAGGATCATGTTAGATTAACCATCAAGATCGATCTATGATGGTTATCCAATACATTGTGTGGGCCATGTGTAAGTATGTCAAATCCTCAAAAAATAATATAAATAATTCTCACTAATGTCAGCCAAAACAAAAAACAAAAATTAAGTAACCATATAAATAAACAATGAAAAATGTATTAATACAACAATTAACTAAGTTAGTTGATATTTCACTTTCATTATACTTGGTTAGTTGATATTTAACTTTCACTCTTTAAGTAATAAATTAACTAAGTGTATGTCTATGTTAAATAATATAATTTTATATAACTTTGAGGAGATAGACTCATTTTACAACAAGTGTGAAGAAACCAATTAAACCTAAAGAATAAATATAGAAAATGCATGACGGTCTAGAGTTAGACGTTAGGAATTAGTTATTAAAATAATTAAAATGATAAAAAGTTATATATCTACATTAATTAATTAGCCGTTTTTGGTGTCCAGATATGAACAAAATTCAACCCTTTCTTCCACATAAATTATCAACCCGGGACGTTAGTTATTTCAAGACTAATGGCAAGGTATATGCAGATACTAGCACATGGTCTGCTGTAAATCACAGGTTTAACCTATAACACACAAGTCATTGTAACAACGATAAGATAAACTACAGAAATAAAAGGCATATACAAAAATTAAACGTGATTGTAACAACAATAAATAATCACACTAAAACAAAACACTGCAAGGAAAAGAAAAGAGAATGCAACACCTGATCAGAAGAGTGGGCCCAACTCTCTGATCAGGGCTCTAGTGAGCTCAAGAATTACAGGAGAAACAATAAGATGATGTGCATTCAATTAGTGATAAAATAAATTCATTACAAAGTTTGTATGTCCAAGGGCTTAACCCCGATTCACAGCCGACAGGCTTCTTTATACACTTATCCTGAAAACCCTAATCCCTGTCAACAACTTCATTGTTACAAAAATACATTTTGTTATAAAAAAAAACAATATTTCCCAGCAAGAAACCATAAAATAGCCTAAGATAACGTTGATACATCCATGGCTGTCACATTGTAACAAAAAATAAGGAAGACGTCTGAGATGATGGGCTGTGCCTTGAATTGTTGCTGCAACGCTCCTGTTTTAGCCAGATCTGAAGAAATATCGGAGTTAATATGTAGAAAGGTAAAACCTCCATGACAAATACATCATTAATCAAATATCCCATGAGAGATATGAATAATGGTTTTACCTCATGTGTTTTAAGAATAATAATGGTAGAAAGAGATAGAAAAATAAGGTAAAATGGGAGAGGAAAGTATATAAATCTGGTACCCAACATCTCCCCCCAATTGATCTGCCTGCGTGTCCTCATGCAGCTCGTCGTCTCCTCACGTCTGGGTTGGACCGACTATGATCGGAATGAAGCTATGTGGGATCATATTCTATATCCATTTCTGTTCCTGGTGGCTTATATCCTTCTGTCAAAACAACATTCTTCCACTAGTCTGGGTCAACGTTATATGTAGGAGTATACTACTTAGCTGGCAACCACAAGAGGGGAATTTGAAATCTTAATCCCAGCCACCTGACCCCACAGGTATGAATGCATGCCACGTAACATGGAATTCTCTCTAAAGCACGTGCAAATCTAGGTGCTCCAAATGGTTCTCTTTTTCTGACGTCTGAGGAGGACAACATCCATCTCCTCTAACACTTTTCTAGTGCTTCCTTGCGAAACATCGTAATCTGGCCGACACATAGGTCAACGCACCATTTTTGGGTTGCCAACATGTGTTCCTTATGGCCCTCAATCTATAAAAATGTATAATGCTTGTTATAAATGTTTAAGAACTGACCATGCTCTCTTCTCATCATTAACGGCTTGTCAGCTTGATTTTCTTCAAATGTATCCCAAGCCTTTCTCCATTTAATTTGATTGAAGGTATAGGAGGTAAAATCCCTTAAATGGATGTCCCCCATGAATGGAACGGGGTTAAATTATTGATCATGCTTTAAATAATACCCATGCATATATAGCTCGCACATTAAGTGTATTCTGATAATGTCATGAATTTTTAAAATACGGAGAAATTGAATGGGGTCCTCAATTTCATACCAAATCTGCTTATATATAATTTTGAAACAAAAGAAAAGAATTTTTTCATGAAGGAATAAGGCATAGCTATTTGTAGGAGGTCTATAGGCCATTACCTGTTGTGCCAAGGAGAACATTTTCTCCTTATCTGTCTTCAGCAGCTGAACTTGTTCTTCTAATTCCTCTATTCTGGCCTTCTATTTAGTCTGCTTCAGTCGCACCTTATATAACTGTTCCATGTACCCTATGACAACTCTCGTGGCATGTTCCTGAACCCTAGCCATTTCCTTCTTATGGCCGCTCACTGCAGACTGCCATTTTCTAAATTTTAGTGGTCAATACAAATTCTCGACCTTCAAACAAATTTTGATCGGGCCATTCTGGGTAGCTGCCATGGAGATTTCAATATTCAACTTTATTGCCCTTCATTTATATATTTTTACCTTCCTTTTCAAATGTGAAACTTGCTTCTTCAAATCTCAAACCTCCCTTTTTAGTCTCATGGTTTCACTGAACTGTAGCTGATACTTATGCTTGAGAGGTATCCTTATTTTCTCACACTGTTCAATCCATTCTTGTTTAACAATGAATTCTGTTTTTGGGCCTATAATAGGCTCAGATAGTAGTGGGATGCTGCCAAAATTTTCTACGGATTCTCTTGTCAAGCCCTTCTGGCTAGGCTCCCTACCCCCAGGGGCTTCTTCTTCTATGTTTCCTCCAGGAACTTCAGTTTTATCGTTAGTAACTTCATTGATCTTCCTATGTTCCGAAGTTTCCACAGGAACGTTGTCTTCCTTGCGAGCCTCTAAGTGTTTCGGTTCGGTGGTGACTAGGCCAATCTTGGCCATGTCAACAAATTTTAGTACTGGGGGAACATCTACTTCTTCTATTAACCATTTGGGCGAGCGAAATCCCCTCGTCCCTCTAGGCATCAGGGACTGGAACGAAGAACAGGGAATAGACTCATCATCTTCATTTCTGGTTTGGACTGAGACTTCATGCACGGCTACTTCAACCGGGGTTGATACTGGTTCTTGTGGAATAGTATCAGCCTTCTAGTTCATTCCTTCTTTACCTCCCTGTAACTCATGAATCACCCTTGTTTTCACAATTGGTACCGGTCCTTGAGGTCGAGTGTTGATTCCACAGGGTGAATTTTCCTGTTCTAACCGAATTGGGGGTTTTTCTTATGTAACTCCCCCTCCTGTATTGGAATTCATATTTATATGGGCAGGTGATACTATCTTTCGTAAAACAACATCACTTGTCATTTCTTTATCCATAATTTCACTCCTCTGCTCTTTATTAACAAAATTCAACAACTGTATGACAGTGTCGACTTCCTACACAATGTCCATCATTTCCTTCTCTGTGGTTTCTTCAAGCAAGGTTGGTTCTTGTGTGGTAGCCTCGGTCATGTCACCCCTTACCTCCTCCATTCTTATTTCTCCTTCTGCGGGTCTTTCAAGGAAGGCTGGTTCTTGTTTGGCAGCTTCATCCATTTCACCGATTACCACCTCCATTCTTGTTTCTTTAGGTCCCTCCTGATCAACCATCATCTCTTCTTCCTTGGGTTCCTCCTGATAAATTTCCATTTCCATTTCCTTGGGTTCCTCTTGATAAATTTCTTCTAAATGTTCTTCTTCTGTCTGATAAGCTGGAGAGACTAGTTCTTCTTCTGCCTGACCAGTCGGAGAAGTTGGTTCTTCTTCTCTAGTAGCAATCATGGCTGCTACCTCTTCTTCTGAGGACCCACAGAATTCTGCCCAAGAGACCTGAAGCCTGTTTATTGCGTGCATGACTAATAATTGCACCAAATCATGATTGGAGAGTACTACCGGCATTCTATGCGAACACTGAGTAGCTTGTGCCATATGCTGCAGTTGTTTTAAGAGGAAGAAGGGCATGTTTAGGGCATGCTCTAGATTCTATGGAAATCAGAGGTGAGTTATAATTTTAGAGTGATATTTGAACAGGGTTGAGGCCCGACCCTCGCAGGTAATGTATTTTATTACAAAGAATGCAACTTCATTCCAAGGATACGATACCATTCGGTGCTCGTATCCTCTGCCCATTTGTAAAACACTTTCTCTTGCCTATAAGAACAATTCGGGGAATTCCAGAAGAGAAAATTTCTGAGCAAACCATTGTTGCCGATGTTGCCTCAGTCTGCTCACCTCTGTGATTGCCTCTTCTGTAACAGGAACTTCCAGACCCCTAATCCGCGAATAATTTTCCTCTAAATTGAGTGTGAATTCCATTGTGATATCTCTTTCAAACCCCTACGATCTGTGAAAGTAGATATCCCACCATGTGTGAAAAAAGAATTTCCAAACCTTTGGATTGCTGCGAACTGACACTGTTTTTTCAGGCTCATGCCGCATAGCCAGCTTACCCATACTGTGGAGACTTGTAGCAACACTTACTGTGACATCAGATCATTGAGAAAGGTGGTGGTACCGAATTCAGAGGAACAACATAGGGAAAATGGAAAGGTGGTAGCGGTAAATACGGCTGGTAACTCTCGAAAGACGAGAAAAATCATAAATAAATATGGAAGTGTGGTAAAATAAAAATAATAATTGTTCGTATAGGGTGGATAAGAGATTTTACGGATCCCCATACGATTTAAATGATAATACTAGATATTGATGGGAATCATAAGGTGTACCATGAGCGGGTTGCCGTACTTAATTTATGAGGTAATTATTAAGCTGTCCTTGTCATGACGGTATCCCCCCCCAATATAATTTTTTTCCGTCCGTGGAATTAAAATCTCCACATGTGAAATTTAATTAAATCCATAAAAGTCATGTGGAGGTGTACTTGATGGCCTACCTGGACAATGTGACGGTTGGTGGGATGACAGTGTAGTAATAATGTGGATGGTGTAACGTCAGCGGTGTAAAAAAATTGGTGTAACAACATCAGAGTAACAACATCGGTGTAACAACATCGGTGTAGCAGAATCGGTGTAGCAGCATCAGTGTAACAGCACCAGTGTAACAACATCGGAGTAACAACATTAGTGTAGCAGCATCGGTGTAACAACATTAGAGTAACAACATTGGTGTAATAGCATCGGTGTAACAACATCGGTGTAACAACATCAGAGTAACAGCAACATGAGTAGCAGCATCCAGACTAACAGCGTCGTGAGTAGAAGCAACTAAGTAATACCACCATGAGTAGCAGCAACCAAGTAATAGCACACGAAGGATTCTCTACGGTGATGACCTTCAAACTAGATTTCTCAGAGATTTGTTTGATAAAAGCATCCTTAGAGGTTGGCTGGTGCTGTAGTCTCAAGCGATGTCCATTAACTAGAAATGAAGCACATAATCCATCAATTGTGACTAGCTTGATGGTTCCATTATCAAATACAACATCCACCTCATAAGGTCCCATCCAATGAGTGCAAAGCTTCCCCTTAAAATCCTTAAAGTGGGAGTCTTAAAGCAGTGCCCAATCTCCACTTTGAAACAACTTATTTTTAATAAAATTATCATGCCATTTCATTCTCTGCTGCTAGATGGAAGTAGTTCGTTGGACAACCATTGAATGAATTTCATCAAGTTCATTAGGCTGAGCCAATCAGTGTTTCTGAGCATCTGATAGATCTAACCAAACTTCCAGTGATGTTCTGAGTGTACTTATTTCAAATTCTATTAGAAACAATGGGGATTTTCCATACACAACTCAAATGGTGAAAATCTGGTTGTATTCTACCATGTTGTTCTCTACACCCAGAGAGCTTTCGAGAGTTTCTGAGCCCAATCCCGACGATGGTATGCTACATTTTTTGTCAAAATGTTTTCCAATGTCTTGTTTGTGC
Organism: Pinus albicaulis; assembly: GCA_034641835.2. Taxonomy (NCBI): domain Eukaryota; kingdom Viridiplantae; phylum Streptophyta; class Pinopsida; order Pinales; family Pinaceae; genus Pinus; species Pinus albicaulis. Next base: position 423,548,444 of record CM076574.1, read on the forward strand.
TTTCCACTTGTCAATTCTCCTGAGGATGGTGTGGGGATGTTACTCTGTTCTCGACCCCATATTTTTGCATGAGCTTTTCTATCTTGTGTGATGTGAATTGTGCTCCTCCATCTGATACAATCTCTATTGGAGTACCGTAACTAGAAAAAAATTCCTCAAATAGAAAGTCTAAGACTACCTGCTCCGTTGCTTTTGCAACGGAGTTGGCTTAAACCCACTTAGTCATGTAATAAGTATAGACCAAGATGTGGAACTTCTGCTAGGAGGGTAGTTAAAGGGTCCAATGAAGTCAATAGCTCATTTCTCAGAAGGCTTGAGGAATACTTCTACCTGCAAAGGCATTTTATCATCTTTACCAGGTTGCCTCATACGTTGGCAACTATCACACCTCTTAACATAATTATGAGCATCACAAAAAATGGAAGGCCAGTAATATCCCATTTGCAGCACCTTATGGCCTGTTCCTTTTTCCATGAAATTCCCTCCACAAGGGCCATCATGGGCAGCGTTCAATACCTCATAAATATCCTTTTTAGACACACAATGCCGGATTTTCTTATCTGCTCCTGTATGAAAAAGGAACCCTGCCATCCAAGAATATTGGGAACTATGATGAATAATCTTATGTTTTTCCCTGTATGACAGATGAGGAGGCACTTTCCCTATAGCAAGATAATTAGCAATATCTGCATACCATGGAGGTTTAGTAGATACTGAAAAAAGATGTTCATCAGGAAAACTATCTTCTATAGGTGTGCATTCATCATTGTAATTTATTCTAGATAGGAAATCAACTACTACATTATCTTTTCCTGGCTTATCTACTATTGTAATATCAAATTATTGAATCAAAAGTAGCCATCTCATAATACGGCCAGGAGTAATAGGTTTATTCATCAAATACCTGATTATTGCATGATGAGTATGGATAACAATATAATACCCGGTGATGTAGTGCCAGAACTTATTGACAACATAAATGACAGATAAGAATTCTTTTTCTGTCACCATATAGTTTAATTCAACAGGTATTAAATTCTTGCTGACATAATAAATTGCATACGGTGTTTTGTCTACCTATTTTCCTAGAAAAACCCCTACTGTTGTATCAGAAGCATATGTATATATGTGAAATGGTAATGCCCAATCAGATCCTCAGAGGATTGGGGTTGTGCACACCAAGCCCTTAATTTTCGTGAAATTTGTCTCACAGTCTTCAGTCCACAATAATTCCACATCTTTTGTCAGCAATTGAAATAGTGGGTGTGCTATTTCAGTAAAAAAATTTATAAAGTGTCTATAGTAACCAGCACAACCAATAAAGCTACGTACCTGTGTGGGTATTTTGGGTACCAGGAAATGTAATATTACCTCTACTTTAGCCGTATCAACTTGAATTCCAACGGCTAAGATAAAATGTCTCAATACTACCCCTTCTTCCCTCATCATATGGCATTTAACTATACTCAAAGATACATAGGTCTTACATCTCTTGAGTACTTTCTCTAAATTTTCCAATCCTTCCTCAAATGAGTTTCCATATGGAGTAAAATCATCCATATAGATTTCAACGCTATCATTGACCAAATCAGAAAAAATTCCCAAGATTTCCCTCCGGAAGGTAGCAGGAGCATTACATAGGCTAAATGGGAGGACCCTATATGCAAAGGTTCCCCAAGGACATGTGAAATTTGTTTTATCATGGTCTTCTGGGGCTATCTGAATCTGGTTATAACCACTGAATCCATCTAGGAAGGAAAAAAACTTCTTTTTAGCCATGGTGTCCAAGGCTTGGTCAATGAATGGCAAAGAAAAATGGTCTTTTTGAGTTGCCTTATTTAGTTCCCTATAATCTACACAGATCTGCCATTTACCATTATTTTTAGAAATGATAACTAGCGGGGATACCCATTGGCTACCTGAGATGGGATAAATGAACCCTGGATCCAACAATTTTTGTAATTCTTCTTTAACAATGTTTCTAAGAGCAGGATTCATTCTCCGCTGAGGCTATCTTACAAGGTGAAAATCTTCCTTAATATAAATATGATGAGTGCATATGCTGGCGGGGATACCATTCATGTCGGTATAATCCCAGACAAAAGATTCTTGATGGTCTTTAAAGACTTTCAAAAGTTGTTTGGACTGAGATTCAGATAGGTCGGGTTGACATTAAGTGTTTTCCCTGGTCCAATCTCCATTGGAGTACTATTGTGAGATGAGGTTACCAGAATGTCTTCAATGTCATCCTCTTGTTCAATGTTTTCCTGTGTCTCACAACTCATGATTGGTTCTATAATATGTCGAGTTGAATCAGAGACAGAACTGGAATCATTGATGAAAGCGTTAATGGTGTCATCTTCATTTTCTGTTTTAAGTTGAAGGGCCCGTCCAATAGTAAGAACTGGTGTAACGTCTTCGTTTTCAGATTCGAGCTCTTTTACAGGTAGAGTTTTCTTATAGGGTAATGATTTTTCAGATGGGCTAGGTTTTGCAGGAGGATAAAGCTTGAGATTCGTTGTAACTGGCCCATTTGATATAATCATATGCCCAAATCGGCATTCTATTTAGGCATCTGCATTTTCCATCCATGGTCTTCCTAGAATCAATGGGTGACCACCTACTAAAGATCGAGTCTTCAATATAAGGAGGTCCATAGGGTAGTGCCATGAGTCTATTGAAATGATCAAGTCTTCTAATTTCCCTATTGGTTTAATTATGGATTTGTCTACAAGTTTTAGGCTAGTAGGGGATGGTTTAATGTTTTCAAGTCCTAATGTGTTCATATTTTCAGCAGGAATAATGTTAATGGCTACTCCCAAATCCACCAACATGTATTGGATTTACATCCCATTAATCTGTACTATGAGAATCGTGTTCCTTGGGTATTCATATTTTACAGTCTTGATTTTTCCTAACATGATATCGGATAGTCTGCCCACCACATGAATGGTCAATGGATCCTTAGGTTTCCTGCCTGGTTTCTTTGAGAAGTATTCTTTCAAATTGTTTGCATATATAGGTACATCCCTCATATCTTGTAACAGGGGTATCTTAACAAAGATATTCTGCAATTCCCCTAGGAATTCAAATTCTACTTAAGGGTTTGGTTTGCTCAAGGCCAATCTTTAAGGATATGGAGGGGAAGTTAAATGACCTTGATTAGAGACAACTTGGGAAGGTTGCCGATTGATTATGTTTTCTTATGAATTCTCCCTAGTTGTTTCTTGTTCTGGTTCTGTATCTCCAGCATCAAATTGCTCTGTGATAATGGGCGAAGTAGGTTCATTTACTATTCGGCTAGACCGTAAATTTATCTCATTGATTCCTGCAGTATAAATGTTGTAAGATGGTAGGTTCAGGGTGTCTATTTGCTGGACCCCTTTGTTATTTTGGTTTGGGTTAGGCTGGATAGGAATTTGAGGTTTAATGGTTAGGTTTCCTAGGGGTACACTAGAAGGAACCTGAAGTTTCTATTGAGGAATAGGCTGAGGAAAATGCCTAGTGGGATGGGGTCCATGAGAAGTCTGATTCCATGAAGGATACTGACTGGATTGAGGAACCCATTTTTGCCAAGGGGGATATTGATATTGAGGCCACATGGATGAAAATGGTGCAGATTGGGGGCCCATACTAAAATTTTTAAAGTACTGGGATGGGTTCTGAAACATACCTATTTTCACCGCCGGTGGCCAAGGTTTCCATGGCTTCCTCTGTCCCATAAAGTACAGCTGGTCCACCGTGCTTTCTTCACTTTATCCTTGAAAAAATGATTTCAGCCTAGGTAGGGAAGGACATGCACTGTTCATGTGAGTCTGTTCGCAGATTGCACAAGCTTCCACCATGTTCAGCGGACACTCCTTCAAAGGGTGTTTCTTTCTGCATTGAGGGAAGAATATGGCCATGGTTTTTTCCAACTCCATATACTTCTGTTTTTCCTATAGAGTGTCCATTTGGGCTCATAGCGTGATCAAAATATCGGTACTCAGATTTTCCAGTAGATTTCCAATCTCTGCCTTTCCGACCCTTCCACTAGAAATCTTTGCTGACTGAATCCCCTGTCCACTTCTTACAGCTCCCCGTGAACATTTGATATAGTAATCATAAATAGTTTCCAAGTTTTCCTTCGAAATATCCCATTTTCCCACTATATTCAGAAGTTGCAAAGAGTCTTCACTCAGTGCTCTAAGAAGAATGATCTTTAAAATATCCTTGTCCAGGTCACTGTGTCCAGACCTCTGCAATATGTATTTAAATTTCTCTACACACTCCTCCTTATTTTCATCCTCTTTCTATGCAAATCTAAAAATTTCTTCCTTAATGTCATGGGGCTTACAATAATCTTGGTACTTCTCCAAGAAAGCTTGTTTCATTCCTTCCCATGAGGTAATTGTACTCCCTGCTAGACCTATTACCACCTCAAGGCTGTTCCCTTTAGGGTAGCCGAAAATAACTTTAATTTCTGGGCATCGATGATATATTCATAGCCGTGGAAAACAATATCAAACTCAAAAAGAAATGTATCAAGGTCTTCCGAAGAGAGCCCTTAAAAACTAGACAAGGTTATCAAAGGTATGGGTCTCATTGGTGCATCGCCTGTAATGTTTCCTATAGGAAAATCAATGGATTAACTTACAGGTGCCATAAATACTTTCCAATACTCACTGAAATTTTGATTGGTTTCGCGATCGGTACCTGGAGTGATTCAACCGAAGAAGGTCGCACCGCACTCCCCTGATCCCTTGGTGACTCAAAGTCCTTCAAAAATTCCTTTGCCGGATCAGAATCACTTAATTCAACAATAGAAATTTTTATAGTGTTGCCTTGGTCTCTTGGTGACGAAAACCCTTTTCGAGTTTCTTCTTCCCAGTTAGAGTTGCCTAATTCTTCTGATCCCTTTCTTGCCACTTCTTCCCCTTCTGCTGCTAATAAGGATATCTCCTCCATTGATACCCTATTTATTAAATATTATGTTGTAGAAATAACACCTTCTGGTACCGTGGATGGCACTGGTTTCTCCATAGACTGCCCTTCAGACTTCGTCTGAACCCTAACCCTAATAGTAGCATGGGATGATGCATCAGATCTAGATTTTTCAATAATTTCTTGAATGTGCATCTTCCTTCCCAAATCCTTCCCTTTCTTTGGGGGTCTTCCTCTGCCCCTCTTATTCAAATCTTTGTTCATACAAATTATGAAGGGTATTCATAAAATAAAATTAGTCAATCCCTCATGACCCGAAGTATGACAGATAACTTCCTCCCCGGGACAAGAGAAAATATTTAGAAGAAACAAAACAAAAAGAAAAAGAAGAATCGAAGTTCAAGACTTGAAGCAGAGTAATAGCATACCCTCCCAGGATGAGAAATTGGCCCCTAGAAGAAAACAACAGGAAATAAAAGTAGAAATACTGAACTATGCCCAAGACTTAGGGCAAGGTTTTATAAAACACCTTCCCCAAGACGAGGGATTAAATTTTTTACAGAAAACCAAATGAAAAGAAACAGGGAAGAAAGAAAGCAGAACGAAAACATAAAGCACTTACACTCAGGACTTGAAGCTGGGCAATAAATTTCCACCTCAAGACGAGAGATCGACCCTAAGATATATTGCAGATCCTGTTATTGCACCCTTTAGCCTTCCCCGGCAACGACGCCAAAATTTTGGTGTCCGGATATGAACAAAATTCAACCCTTTCGTCCACATAAATTATCAATCCAAGACGTTAGTTATTTCAAGACTAGGGATAAGGCATACGTAGATACAAGCACATGGTCTGATGTAAATCACAGGTTTAATCTATAACACACAAGTCATTGTAACAGCGATGAAATAAACTGTAGAAATAAGAGGCATCTACAGCAATTAAACGTGATTGTAACAACAATAAATAATCACACTAAATCAAAACACTGTAAGGAACAGAAAAGAGAACGCAACACTTGATTAGAAGAGTGGGCCCAACTCTCTGATCAGGGCTACTGTGAGCTCATGCATTACAGGAGAAAGAGAAAGTTGCTATGCATTAATTAGTGATAAAAGAAATTCATTACAAATTTTTTATGTCCAAGGGCTTAACCTCGATTCACAGCCTGCAGGCTTTTTTATAGAATTACCCTGAAAACCGTGATCCCTCTCAACAAATTCATTGTTACAAAAATACATTTTGTTCCAACGGCGTTGAGATTGACCAGCAAGAAATTGTGAAAAGGCCTAAGATAGCGCTGATACATCCATGGCTATCACATTGTAACAACAAATAAGGAAGACGCTACAGATGATGGGTTGTGCCTTGACTCACGGCCGCAACACTCCTATTTTAGCCAGATCTGAAGAACTATCGGAGTTAATATGTAGAAAGGTAAAAACTCCATGAAAAATACATCATCAATCAAATATCCCATGAGAGATAGGAAGAAGGGTTTTACCTCATGCATTTTAAGAATAATAATGGTAGAAAGAGATAGAAAAACAGGGTAAAATGGGAGAGGAAAGTATACAAATCCGATACCCAACAGCCGTTATATATCTATATTAGTTAAAAAAAATTAATTTATAATAATAAAAATTAATTAAATATATATTTTTAATACAAAGGTTAAAAATTGTATATAGAATATTAGAATAATTATGAGTTTAATGATTTTATTAATATAAATTAATTAATTAATTTTTGAGAATTTAAATATAATATATTTCATTAAAGTCGGGGACCATTTTTATTTAATAAAATAAAATAACTAAGAAAATTATAAAATGGTAAATAAGGTAACTTTTCATACATAATATCTAATTTAATTTAATAAAAAATAAAAAATAAATGAAAAATAAATAAATAAATAAAAAGAAACAAGGAGAAAGAGAAACTAGGGAGTAAATCGAAAGGAGAGGGACTAAATCATTCTCTTATTTAATTTCCAACCATCGTCACGATTGAGATTGATTGGATTTTTCTCAATCTCAATAGCTTATCTATTGAGATTGAGATTGAGAAACATGCAATCAATCAAAATAGTGATGATGGTTCGAAATTAAGTAAGAGCTAGATTTATGTCGTCTCCTCTTCATTTCACTAATGATTTCTTTTCTCCTTTTTTTATTTTTTTGTTTATTTGTTTATTTTTTCATTTTTATTTTCATTTTTATTTTTTTTAAATTAAATTAGATATTAAGTATAAAAAATTACCTTACTTTATGTTTATAATATTTTATTTTATTTTATTTTATTTCAATAGAAAGAGTCACTATATTAAATCCAAATATCTTGTATTTAAATTCGTTAAAATATTAATTAAAAATTTTAATTAATTGATCGATATTGATAAAATCATGAAGCTTATAATTATTTTAACATTCTATATGCTACTTTTAACTATTGCATTATTTTTTATTTATTTATATAATTTTTATTTTTAAAATTAATATATTTAATTAATATAGATATATAATGACCATTTTTTAACAACCGGGTTTATAACTAAATATTATTTTAATGACTTAAAAACTAATGCCTAATGTCTATTTCTAGACTTAATGATGTGATTCCAAAGACACTCTTATTATGCAATATAGATCACAAACGTGTAAACATGTAAGTATGTTTTTCACCATTAAAATAAAAGTAAAATATTCTCTCAATCTAAAAGTAATATCGAAAAAATAAAATATCCTCTAAATCTAAAACTAATATCCTTAATAATAAAAAATAAAAAAATCAAATATTTCACATTCACTCTTCCAATAGTAAATCAAATATTTAGATGTATATGTTAAATAATATAATTTTATATAAGCTTAAGGAGATATACCCATTTTACAACCAACTTGAAAAAACCAAACAATCCTAAAGAAAAAATAAAAAAAATGCATGAGGCTCCAGAGTTAGTAGTTAGGAATTAGTTATTAAAGTAATTAAAATGATATTTGGTTATATAAAAAATTCATGTAAAGTTATTAGAAGTAAAATATTAACTTCATAAATATCTATATATAAAAAATATCTTGAAACAAAACATTTTAATGTGATATAGAATAAGATATGCCACGTGAGTTATAAGTAAAATATTTTAAGATGAATTAATATTGACATATATTTAAAAATATATTAATAGTAAAAAATCCAATTTAATCAATTACACATTATTTTTTGCACTCTAAAATAAGTTTGCACTTAATGATAAAAATCCGTTATCTATTTTGGCCCATGTTAGATTCTCCATTAAGATGGATCTATGCTAGGTGTGGGCTATTTGTAAGTATGTCACCTCCTCAAAAAATAATTTAAGAAATTTTCACTAATGTCACCCAAAACAAGAAAAATAAAACTTAAATAACAATATAAATAAACAATTAATTTTTTTTTATACATCAATGAACTAAGTTAGTTGATATTTGAATTTCAATCTACTTGGTTAGTTGATATTTCACATTCACTCTTCCAATAATAAATCAAATATTTAGATGTATATGTTAAATAATATAATTTTATATAAGCTTAAGGAGATATACCCATTTTACAACCAACTTGAAAAACCCAAACAATCCTAAAGAAAAAATACAAAAAAATGCATGAGGCTCTAGAGTTAGTAGTTAGGAATTGGTTATTAAAGTAGTTAGGAATTAGCTATTAAAGTAATTAAAATGATAGCTGGTTATAAACAAGTGGTTAGGAATTATCCGAATTTAAATATAATATATTTCATTAAAGTAGGCCACTATTTTTATTTAATAAAATAATATAATTAAGGAAATTATAAAAATTACATAAGGTAATTTTTTATATATATTATTTAATTTAATTTAATAAATAAATAGAAATAAATGAAAAATAAATAAATAAATAAATAAGGAGAAAGAGGAACAAAGGGGTAAATGAGGAGAGGATTATTTAAATTCCAACCATCATCCCTATTATCATCCATGTTGAGATTGATTGCATGTTTCTTAATCTCAATAGAGTGGCTCAATCTCAATAGAGTGGCTATTGAGATTGATAAACATACAATCAATCGGAAACGGGATGATGGTTGGAAATTAAGTAAGAGCTAGATTTTGGCCTCCTCCTCTTTATTTCACCCTTTCAATCCTCTTTCTCTTTTTTATTTGTTTATTTATTTATTTATTTTTTCATTTTCATTTTTATTTTTTATTAAATTAAATTAGGTATTAAAAAATAGCTTATTATATTCAATAATAATAGTGGCCTATTTAAATGAAATATCTTATATTAAAATTCTTAAATATTAATTAAAAATTGTAATTAATTTAATTTATATTGAAATATCAGTAAGCTTATACTTATTCTAATATTCTATATACAATTTTTAACTATTGTATTATTTTTTATTAATTTAATTTATTTTTATTTTTATAAATTAATATATTTAATTAATATAGATATATAATGACTAATTTTTAACATTTTTTTATAAGCGGGTATTATTTTAATTAGTTTAATCGCTATTTTCTAATGTCTAATTCTGGACTAAATGATGTGATTTGAAAGACATTCTTATTATGCAATACGGATTCTTATTATGCAATACGGATCAGAAAAGGAAAAGTTTAAACATGGACTTAAATGATGTGATACAAAATATATTCTGTAATATGGATGGAAAAATTATAAACTTGTAGATATCTAGGGCTCAATAGCATGCTCAAAATATTGGTACTCAGATTGTCCAGTAGATTTCCAATCTCTGCCTTTCTGACCCTTCCACCATAAATCTTTGCTGAGTGAATCCCCTGTCCACTTCTTACAGCCCCCCATGAACATTTGATACAGTAATCATAAATAGTTTCGAAGTTTTCTTCGAAACATCCCCTTTTCCCACTATATTCAGAAGTTGCAAAGAGTCTTCACTCAGTGCTCTAAGAAGAATGATCTTTAAAATATCCCTGTCCAGGTCACTGTGTCCAGACCTCTGCAATACGTATTTAAATTTCTCTACACACTCCTCCTTATTTTCATCCTCTTTCTATGCAAATCTAAAAATTTCTTCCTTAATGTTATGGGAGTTACAATAATCTTGGTACTTCTCCAAGAAAGCTTATTTCATTCCTTCCCATGAGGTAATTGTACTCCCTCCTAGACCTATTACCACCTCAAGGCTGTTCCCTTTAGTGTAACAGGAAATAACTTTAATTTCTGGGCATCGATGATATAGTCATAGCCATGGAAAACAATATCAAACTCAAAAAGAAATGTATCAAGGTCTTTCGAAGAGAGCCCTTAAAAACTAGACAAGGCTATCAAAGGTATGGGTCTCATTGGTGCATCGCCTATAATGTTTCCTATAGGAAAATCAATGGATTAACTTACAGGTGCCATAAATACTTTCCAATACTCACTGAAATTTCGATTGGTTTCGCGGTCGGTACCTGGAGTGATTCAACCGAAGAAGGTTGCACCGCACTCCCCTGGTCCCTTGGTGACTCAAAGTCCTTCAAAAATTCCTTTGCCGGATCAGAATCACTTAATTCAGCAATAGAAATTTTTATAGTGTTGCCTTGGTCTCTTGGGGACGAAAACCCTTTTCGAGTTTCTTCTTCCCAGTTAGAGTTGCCTAATTCTTCTGATCCCTTGCTTGCCACTTCTTCCCCTTCTGCTGCTAATAAGGATATCTCCTCCACTAATACCCTATTTATTAGATCTTCTGTTGTAGAAAGAACACCTTCTGGTACCGTGGATGGCATTGGTTTCTCCATAGACTGCCCTTCAGACTTCGTCTGAACCCTAACCCTAATAGCAGCATGGGATGATGCATCAGATCTAGATTTTTCAATAATTTCTTGAATGTGCGTCTTTCTTCCCAGATCCTTCCCTTTCTTTGGGGGTCTTCCTCTGCCCCTCTTATTCAAATATTTGTTCATACAAATTATGAAGGGTATTCATCAAATAAAATCAGTCAATTCCTCATGACCCGAAGTATGACAGATAACTTCCTCCCTGGGACAAGAGAGAATATTTAGAAGAAACAAAACAAAAAGAAAAATAAAAATCGAAGTTCAAGACCTGAAGCATAGTAATAGCATACCCTCCCAGGACGAGAAATTGGCCCCTAGAAGAAAACAACAGGAAATAAAAGTAGAAAGACTGAACTATGCCCAAGACTTAGGGCAAGGTTTTATAAAACACCTTCCCCAAGATGAGGGATTAAATTTTTTACAGAAAACCAATTGAAAAGAAACAGGGAAGAAAGAAAGCATAAAGAAAACATAAAGCACTTACACTGAGGACTTGAAGCTGGGCAATAAATTTCCACCTCAAGACGAGAGATCGACCCTGAGATCTATTGCAGATCCTGTTATTGCACCCTTTAGCCTTCCCCGCCAGCGACACCAAAATTTTGGTGTCCAGATATGAACAAAATTCAAACCTTTCATCCACATAAATTATGAACCTAAGACGTTAGTTATTTCAAGACTAACGATAAGGCATACGTAGATACAAGCACATGGTCTGATGTAAATCACAGGTTTAATCTATAACACACAATTCATTGTAACAACGATGAAATAAACTGTAGAAATAAAATGCATCTACAACAATTAAACGTGATTGTAACAGCAATAAATAATCGCAATTAATCAAAACACTACAAGGAAAAGAAAAGAGAACGCAACACCTGATTAGAAGAGTGGGCCCAACTCTGTGATCAGGGCTACTGTGAGCTCATGAATTACAGGAGAAACATAAAGTTGCTATGCATTAATTAGTGATAAAAGAAATTCATTACAAATTTTTTATGTCCAAGGGCTTAACCCTGATTCACAACCTGCAGGCTTTTTTATACAATTACCCTGAAAACCCCGATCCCTCTCAACAACTTCATTGTTACCAAAATAGATTTTGTTCCAACGGCGTTGAGATTGATCAGCAAGAAATCTTGAAAAGGCCTAAGATAGCGCTGATACATCCATGGCTATCACATTGTAACAACAAATAAGGAATACACTACAGATGATGGGTTGTGTCTTGACTTGCGGCCGCAACGCTCCTGTTTTAGCCAGATCTGAAGAACTATCGGAGTTAATATGTAGAAAGGTAAAACCTCCATGAAAAATACATCATCAATCAAATATCCCACGAGAGATAGGAAGAAGGGTTTTACCTCATGCATTTTAAGAATAATAATGGTAGAAAGAGATAGAAAAACAGGTTAAAATGGGAGAGGAAAGTATACAAATCCGATACCCAACAACCGTTATATATCTATATTAGTTAAAAAAATTAATTTATAATAATAAAAATTAATTAAATATATATTTTTAATACAAAGGTTAAAAATTGTATATAGAATATTAGAATAATTATGAGTTTAATGATTTTATTAATATAAATTAATTAATTAATTTTTGAGAATTTAAATATAATATATTTCATTAAAGTGGAGGACCATTTTTATTTAATAAAATAAAATAACTAAGAAAATTATAAAATGGTAAATAAGGTAACTTTTCATACATGATATCTAATTTAATTTAATAAAAAATAAAAAATAAATGAAAAATAAATAAATAAATAAAAAGAAACAAGGAGAAAGAGAAACTAGGGAGTAAATTGAAAGGAGAGGGACTAAATCATTCTCTTAATTAATTTCCAACCATCGTCACGATTGAGATTGATTGGATTTTTCTCAATCTCAATAGCTTCTCTATTGAGATTGAGATTGAGAAACATGCAATCAATCAAAATAGTGATGATGGTTTGAAATTAAGTAAGAGCTAGATTTATGCCGTCTCCTCTTCATTTCACCAATGATTTCTTTTCTCCTTTTTTTATTTGTTTGTTTATTTCTTTATTTTTTCATTTTTATTTTTTTTAAATTAAATTAGATATTAAGTATAAAAAATTACCTTGCTTTAGGTTTATAATATTTTATTTATTTTATTTTATTCAATAGAAAGAGTCGTCTATTTTAACCAAATATCTTATATTTAAAATCTTAAAATATTAATTAAAAATTTTAATTAATTGATTGATATTGATAAAATCATGAAGCTTATAATTATTTTAATATTATATATGTCATTTTTAACTATTACATTATTTTTTATTTACTTATATAATTTTTATTTTTAAAAATTAATATATTTAATTAATATAGATATATAATGACCATTTTTTAACAACGGGTTTATAACTAAATATTATTTTAATTAATTTAAAAACTAATTCCTAATGTCTATTTCTAGACTTAATGATGTGATTCCAAAGACACTCTTATTATGTAATATAGATCACAAACGTGTAAACATGTAAGTATGTTTTTCTCCCTTAAAATAAAAGTAAAATATTCTCTAAATCTAAAAGTAATATAGGCTATAATAATAATAATAAAAAAATCAAATATTTCACATTCGCTCTTCCAGTAATAAATAAAATATTTCTATGTATATGCTAAATAATAGAATTTTATATTAATTCAAGGAGATATACCCATTTTACAACCAACTTGAAAAAACCAAATAATCCTAAAGAATAAATAGAAAAAATGCATGAGGGTCTAGAGTTAGTAGTTAGGAATTAGTTATTAAAGTAATTAAAATGATATTTGGTTATATAAAAAATTCATGTAAAGTTATTAGAAGTAAAATATTAACTTCATAAATATCTATATATAAAAAATATCTTGAAACAAAACATTTTAATGTGATATAGAATAAGATATGCCACGTGAGTTATAAGTAAAATATTTTAAGATGAATTAATATTGACATATATTTAAAAATATATTAATAGTAAAAAATCCAATTTAATCAATTACACATTATTTTTTGCACTCTAAAATAAGTTTGCACTTAATGATAAAAATCCGTTATCTATTTTGGCCCATGTTAGATTCTCCATTAAGATGGATCTATGCTAGGTGTGGGCCATCTGTAGGTATGTCACCTCCTCAAAAAATAATTTAAGAAATTTTCACTAATGTTAGCCAAAACAAGAAAAATAAAACTTAAATAACAATATAAATAAACAATTTTTTTTTTTTATACATCAATGAACTAAGTTAGTTGATATTTGAATTTCATTCTACTTGGTTAGTTGATATTTCACATTCACTCTTCCAATAGTAAATCAAATATTTAGATGTATATGTTAAATAATATAATTTTATATAAGCTTAAGGAGATATACCCATTTTACAACCAACTTGAAAAAGCCAAACAATCCTAAAGAAAAATACAAAAAAATGCATGAGGCTCTAGAGTTAGTAGTTAGGAATTAGTTATTAAAGTAATTAAAATGATAGATGGCTATAAACAAGTGGTTAGGAATTATCCGAATTTAAATATAATATATTTCATTAAAGTAGGCCACTATTTTTATTTAATAAAATAATATAATTAAGGAAATTATAAAAATTACATAAGGTAATTTTTTATATATATTATTTAATTTAATTTAATAAATAAATAGAAATAAATGAAAAATAAATAAATAAATAAATAAGGAGAAAGAGGAACAAAGGGGTAAATGAGGAGAGGATTATTTAAATTCCAACCATCATCCCTATTATCATCCATGTTGAGATTGATTGCATGTTTCTTAATCTCAATAGAGTGGCTCAATCTCAATAGAGTGGCTATTGAGATTGATAAACATACAATCAATCGGAAACGGGATGATGGTTGGAAATTAAGTAAGAGCTAGATTTTGGCCTCCTCCTCTTTATTTCACCCTTTCAATCCTCTTTCTCTTTTTTATTTGTTTATTTATTTATTTATTTTTTCATTTTCATTTTTATTTTTTATTAAGGTTCTTGCCAGTTAAGCCCTCCGATCGTATGCCTGACCCGTGTGCTCTCGCCCACGGTGAGACTTTGCTCAAGGTTGTGTTCTTCGTTGTCGCAGATGGGGACTTCGACTCCGATCCGCCCTCACCCGTACGAGACTCAAGGCTAATTCCCCTGCCTCCCGATCTAGAGGTTTTTAGATCCTTTGTAGCCGCAGCTAGGAAGAGGCCGCCCCTGCCACAAAGAAAAATTTGTCAGTGTTGGACAATATTCCTACTATGACCTCCCTGGAAGACGTCAAGTAGACACCAAACTCGCAAGAGAGAGGCCTTATCGCCGCCTGGATCATCATCCCAAAATTGAAATTGTCTCTTGCGTCTATGTTTTGCTTGCACTACCTGATTCTCTACTTTAATATGTACAATCATAACAGATTTTAAAAGTTCAAAATTAACAAAAAAACCATCATATCAGACATCTTCTAACCCTCAGATGAGGAGACTGGGGCAGGGTCTTTGACATTAGACCCTGGCATTTCTGCTTGATTAAGTTGCTGCAGAATCTTCTGAAGGATTTTCTCCATGCGTCCCACTTTTTCATCTAGTCTGCTGACCCTGTCTGCAGTCTGGTATTGGGTGATCTTTAGATGCTGTTGATTGTCCTGAATCTCCAAGAGTTGAGCCTGGGTACGAAGGTCTGGTTGCATTGCTTCAGTCTTTACTTGAACTGGATGATTACTCTGGATTGCTTTTGCTATCAGGCATTTTACAATCCAATATGTATGGACTGTCTGATTAAACAAAGTAAGCCTGCCCCTTGTATGACCAGGATCAGTAATAAAATCAAGGATCTCTGCCTCTGTCTCATTATCCTCTGGTTCCTGCTGAATTTCTTGTTCCCATCCACGGATATCATTTCTGACTGCCGAAGAATTGCTCATGACATAATTAACTGCCAATGTTTCCAGGTGTTCCAAATACGTTTTCCGTCCCCTTTTCTTAGGAGCAGGTTCAGTCTGCACAGGTTGCTTTCCCTTATCCGTGGCTACCCTGTGATGTCGCTTTCCCATTGCTGAGTGGAAATTATGAACTAACACTGGCATACAGAAGTAAACAAAATAAGAAAAAGTATTAAGACACAGCATGCACCTTACGGTGCCCTTGGACGCGTGATTGACTGGTCTGGCTAAACGCCTCTGATCCTTATCATTTGTATACCTCTGGGACCAACGATGAGGCGGATATTCGGCCAACTTCTTACGACTCGGATAACTCCTACCTCGGGAATTGGTATGACTCTGGAGATTATCTCCAGGATAAGACGAGCTTTGGTTAGGCAGGCGCAGACACTGCTCGGGTGACCATAGCCATTCTGTCATCCCCTTTCTATTGGAAACATTAACACCCATATAATTAGGATTTGTTACGCCCAGACAAGAAAATAACATAATATGGCAGAGGTTCTCTACAGTTAAGTAGGTGAGCCCATGACTCTGACTGAGGGGGTCTAGCCTACTGTTACTACTTTGACGCCTCATATTACTATTGCACCTACCAGGATTGAACAGAAGGGGGTTTCTATTTAGGATTTGTCGCCCTATAAGAACCTGGCTATCACGGTGATTACACATAAAACTGAGGGTTTTACTCCCATACCTTCGCACGGAGCTTGCATCAGGTGCATGGGAGTAACAAGGGTCGCGGAAACAAGGAGGGACCGGGTTCAATTCTGGATCCAGACAGTTAACAAATGACAGAAACGACAGAATATCTAAACTATCATCTTCACTGTAGACCATATCTGCTGCATATAACATCAGTAGCGCTGAGGTTATTGTAAAAACATACCCGAGCAGAGTCATGCTGTAAAAACATAGTCGAGCTCTCCTTCGCTGCCTCCTCCAGTCTTTCGCATGCAGGGGATAATGCATGCAATATTGAAAGGGTGGAATTAAAAGACTTACCAAGTTCTCACCTGCTTTTCCGTTGGCCTGACATACACCCTGGCCATCATGCACCATCAATCGTCTGCCGGCGCTCGCACACTCCACTTCACTGTTCTGACAAGTCATGTTTAATGTTCATAATTGGTATTAATGGGAGCGCTTGCCAATTTGCCGCCTCCCCTTGTCATGATGGCGTGTGTACACCCCGATCGGGGGGTTGGAGATCTTTTGCCACTATCAACTGGAGCGATTAAAGTTCCACAGTCCATATGAGGTCAGTTGGGCATCCCTCTATGTGGCTCTTAGCATTCTCACATCCCTAGTTTGCTAAGTAGTCTGCTGCTGAATTTCCTTTCCTTCTGATATGGTGAGGGATAAGGTATTGTATGCGTTTCACCAATTAGCTCAATTCCTCTATAAGAGCTGCTGTTCGCCAGCTTTGGGAAATTTTCTCCCATTGCGTTCCTTGTTGGAGTTTTTGAAGGATCCCTGTAACCATAGCTGAGTCCCCTTCAACAATGATCCTCTGATATTGTTCACGGATTTCTAACTGCAGGCCTTGTTTGACCGCTGTTAATTCTACATCATTATTTGTTGCATGGCCTAGATCTAGAGCATAGAATCTCCAGACATTCCCTTGTGAGTTTCTGAAGATCCCTCCTAATCCTGCTTGGCCAGGATTCCCTCTGGAAGCCCCATCATAGTTAAGTTTCAAGAAGCCAGGTTGGGGTGGGCGCCATTGTTCTTCTATTGATTGACTAGGAGGGCGGAATTTCCAAAGTCCTTGGCTAAGCATCTGAGGTTTTAGTTTCAGCTGTTCCAATATGATGGCTTCAATCCCAGCTGCTTTCCAATCTTCATCCGTCCATTTTTCCGTTAAAATGGTTTCCCGGATGTTTTCTATGGAACGCTGCCATATATTAATCATTGGTTGTTCCAAATTTTGGAAGACCCTCTGGTTTCTTTCCTTCCAAATATTCCACAGTAGGAAACCTAATGCAAGGGTCCACGCTCTATTGATGACTTGACAGTTAAATTTACCTTTTCCCCAGTTTTCTATGATTTCTGTCACAGTTTCATTGTTATTTATCAGCTGTCTAAATAGATGTGTTAGAGACTCCCACAGAGGCTGAACCTTAGTACAGTAGCCAAGCAAATGATCTATGGTTTCTTCTTCTTTTCTACAAAAGGGGCAGCATGATGGCCCAAACATACCTCGTTTTTTAAGGTTTTCCCAGGTTAATATTCTCCGATGGCTTACTAACCAAATAAAATAAGTAATCTTTGGCCAATGTCTCATTTCCCAAATCCTTTTCCAAATTGGTCTCCCATTTCCAATACCTTGTTGAGTGTGGATAGAATATCCCTCCTTGATAGTGAACAGGCCTCTTGTTTGATGACCCCATCTCAGAATGTCCGGACCTGAGGTTATTCTAATTTTACGAGTATTTAGCTCTTTTGCCAAGTTATTCCACTGTTCCGTTTCAGGCGCTTCCGGCCACCCATGTTTGTCTTTCCACTTCCTCCACGTACCATCACTAGTATTGCACCAATATTGCTTCACTAGCCTGTTATTCGGTGTATTGGTAGTTGACTCCCCTGCCATAAAAACCTTTTGAATATGTTTACCAGCTGTTCACATATTCCTTTAGGGCAAGCTCTTCCCGAGAGCTGGTAAATCAGTAAGGCTTGCAGTACTGGTTTTAAGAGGATAAGACGGCCTGGCGCATTCAGTGTTCTAAACGCCCAATTTTGTATTCTTGTCTCCACTCTGACTACAATATCCTTCCAGTCTGCTATCCGCGTAGGGCCTGGGTTTAGGAACATACCAAGATATTTTAGTGGAAAAGATCCTTGCTGGAAGCCCAAAGCTCTAGTTAGATGATGTTGCATCAGAACAGGGCAGTTGAAGAAATAAACATTAGACTTATCCTTATTAATTTCTGTTCCCGAGGCTTGCATAAACATTTCCATAATTTTAAGGATGCTCTTACACTCTTTCAGAGAGGCCATGAAAAATAATAAAATATCATCTACGAATTGTTGGTGTGTCAGAGACAATTGAGGTCCCCACAATTTCAAGCCGTTTAGCTTGCCTTCTGCTACATGGGCTTTAATTAATCGACCCAGACCCTCTGCTGCTATAATGAAGAGGAATGGTGATAGGGGGTCTCCTTGTCTAAGTCCCCGCGAACTATTGAACGGCGTTGAAGGGCTTCCATTCAATAGTATGGAGAAAGTTGGGGAAGATATAAAAGAGTGTACCCAATGGATCCATCGTTCCTCAAACCCGAACTCTCTCAGCACCTCTGCCAAATAATGCCAGCTTATACGGTCATACGCTTTGGAGAGATCTAATTTTATTAATAAACCTCTCTTTTTTTCCTTCTTGAGTGTATGTATTGCTTCCTGTGCAACCACTATTCCATCCAGAATTTGTCGACCTTTAACAAATCCTGTTTGTTCTGGGGAAATTATCTTCGTCAGTAATGGTTTTAAACGGTTGACCATGATAGTAGAGAGGATTTTATAAATGACATTGCAGAGGGCTATTGGTCGGAAACCTGTCGGGGTATCAGCATGCTGTTGTTTGGGGATAAGAGTCAAAAATGTAGCATTCAGTGCTGGTGACATCTTTTTCTGTATTCGGGATTCTTCAACTACTTCTAAAATATCTTGTCCAAGGAAAGACCATGCTGCTTTGAAAAATTCGCTGGTAAAACCATCAAGGCCCGGGGCCTTATTTATGGGTAATTGGAGGACCACCTCTTCTACTTATTTTATCATTACTGCTCATAAAAAAGCCAGATTTTGTTCTCTGGTGATCAATTGGGGAATGTGGTTGGTGATTTTCTGAATGGATTCTTGACGATTTGGATTAGGTTCAGTTAGGAGATTCTGAAAATGACTGGTCATTTCTTTTTCAACATCTTCATGTTTCACTAGCCTGTCTCCATTTGCTGCTTTAATAGAGAATATTC
>CM076574.1:423568210-423896312 GCA_034641835.2 Pinus albicaulis
TTTCATTGAACAACAGAGCAGCAACGAAGATGTGAGCGATTTGTAGGGGCTCAATCGTAGCCTTGAAGATATCCTGATGACGAGACTACAAAACCTTTTCTCTTCAGAAAGCATAGTTCACACGTCAAAGGCAGGAAAACGATGAAAACAATGTGGACTGGGCCGAGAAAGGTTCAAAGAAACTGGAGAAAGTCGAAGAACATTCAAGTTCGTTGTCAATTACAGACAGATTGAAAATTGGATATGAGAAATGTAATTCTTATGACCCTGATGCGTCTAATTCAAACTTAGAGGAAAAAGGCAAGCCCTTGCATTCGATGGAAAGAATGGAAAACAAAGATCATAAAACTAAAGTTTCCACTGATGAATCTAGTTCAAATTTAGAGGAAAGGGGCAAGCCCTTGCATTCAATAGATAATGGATTTCACAAAATTGAAATTTCCAACAAAATTTTGGTTGGCTTGAGAATTGGCTGAATTGAGGCTTAGTTTGAGCATGAAGAAGTCTGCATTCTTGGATTTTGTTGGTAAGCCTTCGGCATTTGCTGCTTAAAAATGAAAGGACCATTGATGATATTGAATATGAAGAAGGGGAAAAATGGAACATGGACGACCTGGAAAGAAAAGTGGCAAAAAGGTCCGAGACTCTCTTAAGCCATTGGACTTGGCTGAAGAACTTGAAAAGAGAGATGCATATTTTGGATTGCACTAGGAAGAGGGAGTTGCAGCACAAATGGTGAAACTTGAGGGTATCCGATGAGGACCTCCAACAATAGGTCATTTACAAATTGATTCCATGAGCTATCTTTCACAGGCACTTGCATCACAAATGTTTAGGAGGGATCATGGTTCTCCACAAGCTCTAGCTGTGCATATGAATTATATTGCTGTGGGTATGTCCAAAGGATCTGTCCTTGTTAATCCCAACAAATATTATTCTCAGAGTGCTGACTTCATGGATGCCAAGGTTCTGTACTTTATCCTCTGAAACCTAACTGTTTGCATGTATTCCGACATTTCCTTATATTTCAATCCCCTTCGTGATTTGTTCTTTTGACAATGTTTACTTTTTTAAACTGTGGAATGCAATTTTAGCTCTTTCGAGACAGACTGCCTATTATGACAATTGTTTCTCAAGTTTTGCAATAGACCTTTTTTTTACTAGAGTATCTTCTGTAGTGTTCAGTTCTCTGTATACGACTATAAGAATCTACTAGAGTATCTTCTGTAGCGTTCAGTTCTCTATATACGACTGTAAGAATCGTGGAGAGAAGAGCATACATCCTTTTTAATATTTTGAAAATGGGGGACAATATTGATCTATCCATCCTGTATAATATATCTATATTATCAATCCTTAATCAAGTAGATGTATATGGTATTCACTCTACAATTTTTTGACAAAAAACTATGAAGAATACGTCAGATGCAATCATTTATCATATAGCATTGAAGACTATCTTATGTTGTGGATAAGGAAGTGATATTTTTTAATAGTAAGGAACCATCCTTGCATTTATTATGTCCCCAGTACCATAAAAAACACCTCTTAGATCCCTTTCTACTCTTGTTTTGGAGTATTTCGCAAGTCAGTTTTTATTCCTCATGGCCACCCACATGGAAATTCTTTTTTCCATAGTGGTTTCCACCATTAGGACTTATCATTTTGACTATTCAGCCTCATTGGAAAACGTTGCTTTGTACCCTAATTTGGCAATATATTTATCCACTGAAGGATTTTTAGATCATAGTTTTTTATATCATACTATTTCTAAAATTCTGGTGGGACTGACTAGCGCGTAAACACAGTCAACAACTACCCCATTCACAACCTTAAATACCTTTACTAGACTGCAGATTACCTTCAACCAGACCCTTCAAATGCTAGTAGCCCATAAGCCTTCTTATAGGCTTCAAAACCCAGTACACAGCCTCATGATAAAGCAACCCTGACTGTGGCTTTCTTGCTGTAGGTTCTCGGCCTCCAGGAGAGGGTTCTTAAGTCCTGTGGCCTAGTTGTAGGTGACCAAAACTAGTGCGGATGGCTTCAAGTAGAATGACACCTTCACAACAATCCCAAACTGTCATCAAAACCACCCTTAATAGGTGTGACTTCTATCTACTTGAACTCAGACCTGTGATGAAGATAAAATTCCCTAGACAAATCATAAATGTGCACAAACCAATCTCGTCCTCCATTCTGTGGAACTCTACCTTTGAAGATGACTAAATTGAACCCAACCTTGCCTTCATCTCCTTAATTGGAAATCACATTCTTTTGCGGCTACTTCAGAGAGAAGAATGAATATCAAAGTGCCTAGGATAGGTTATTTATATCCTTCTTGGGTAGGTAGACTTGATTACTCGAGGAGGGAAATTCAAATTTTCAATTTTCAATTTTTCTCACCTAAATAAGGTCATGCCTTATGAAATTTCCTTTGAGTGAATGAATAATTTTCCTTATCCAAATTTAGTGATCTTTAGGTCAATTTTGATCCTCTCCAAAAGAGGAATCAAATACTACAATCATCTTCCTCATAGGAGTGATCCAAAGGGAATTTGGCTCTAGTTGCCAATTTTAATACTCCCTCTCAACTAGGGAGAATTACACCTGCCAATCCATCCATCATGAACCATCTCTGAATCTCATCTCTGCTCTGCTCTACTTTGCTGAACATTGATATGAATAATAAAGAAGAATTGATCGAAACTGAGTCACAAGACCTTGCCACTCTCTACTGACAAAAGTTAGTTAGGAGGTAGAACCTCAATTGGTCCCAGATCAGTTTGTTGACAAGGTTCAACAAATCTGGGCATAGATTTTCCTGCGCTTCCTCCGTATACAGCTCCTTAAAGTGTTGATGAGCAGTTGCTTTTATGTTGGCAAAGCCGTTGTGGGATTGTGCTCTAGAATTTATCTCTTTTATGAAGTTGAAGCTCTTGCTGTCTTGTGTCTGCTTGTGGAAGAAGGAAGTGTTTCTATCTCCAGCCTGGAGCCAGAGACTGTGGGACTTGGGCCTCCAATATTCTTCTTCCTGGATACAAGTCTTATGGATATTTTCTTGGAGTTCTTCTTCCTGGGTTAGACTGTCCCTTGATATGTCCATGTCTTCCATTTGCATTTGATGACTTTCAAGGCTGTCCTGAGCCTCCTTCCTTAGCTGCAGACGGGGAAGGGAGTCCCTTGACCCAATATTTGAGGGCCCTTTTCACCCTCATTTTTTCTTCCCATACAAAAAATGGGGAACCATTGACAAGAGGCTTCCAGGCATCCTCAACTATCCCCAGGAAATCAGATTGTTGGACCCAAAGGGGGCTGAAGCAGAATGGAATAGGCCCCAGATTCAAAAGCGGCTTCATCTCAAGCTGGATGAGCTTGTTATTAGAGACCGAAGAGGGGATGATAGAAGAACTAATTTCAAGACCAAGAAGAAGGAAAGAGATTTTAATAAGAAAACGATCTAACCTTGCTGCTATGTGGTCCGAGCTCACTCTTCTATTTTCCCATGTATATTTGCCTTTGATAGGCTTGATGTCAAGAAGGTCCCGGTGTTGAATAAGATCTTCCACCCATTCCCTGGCAGGATCCCTTACTGTGCAGCCCCCACGATTTCCATCCTAGCGTAGAGTGAGGTTCATGTCCCTAGCAAGAATGACATTTTCCATCAGCAGCTCAGAGGCTAAATCACGAATGGTGTCCGTGCAACTTTGTTTATATGCCAAGATGGCTGGAGCATAAATATTAATGAGATTTAGTGTGTCCTTAGTTTGCAAATGCTGAAGCTGAATTAGAATCCAGTTTGTGGATGTTTTAACCAAGATTTATTTAAAGGAGGTCATGTCCCATAAAACTCCTAGACCCCTCTGACGCTCCTCTGGAGGAGACAGCTAAGCTTCCACCCTTAACCTAAAATTGTTTACTTTTTTGGAGGAAGCCTCCTTCCTCCATTTTGGTCTCCTGGATGAGAAGAATGTTAAGCTTATCTAGTCTCCCCATCCCCCTACAGTTCCAGGAGATGATCTTCATTACTTTATTTTTTGGGTTGAAGGGGCTCCCTTGGGGCCCTGGCTCTGAATGTTGCTTGGCTTGTGCCTTTTAGCCAACATCTTCTCCAGGGTCGACCGACTGCCTAATAGATTTTCCCTACAGGTTTCTTTCTCCAGCTTCTCTTTGAGGGATTTCATCCACCTGGTGGATCTTTTGACATAGGAATAGAATTCCCCTATTTCTCCCTCTTCCTCTGATTCCTTTGAGTCGAGGTCTTCATCCTCCAACCCTATTTCTTTTTCTTTTTGGATTTTGCTTTGCTTCTCACTAGATTTTGGGGAGCCCGAGGCTTCCTGTGTGGGAGGGCCCTTTTCTGCATTCTTTGGGCCAGCCTCTTGATCTTCCTCAGTTCCCGAGCTCAGAGTGGTGAAATTGTTCTCATTGTCTTTCGGGCCAGTCACGGGTATGGAGGCATTTCCCAAAGGGGCAGAGCTGCATTCCTCCTTGTCAACTCACTTCCTATTTGGCCCTAGCGTGGAGGTAGGTTTGGATTTTTTTGTTGGCTGCCATTCTGCTTCTTTCTCTTTCTCTGGGGTCGCATTCTTGGGACAACGTTTGGAGAAATGTCCATATTCGTGGCATGCACGACACTTGAATGGCAACTGTTCATAGTCAATCTTCTGAATGTGGGACCAATTCCCAACTGTGAGCTTGATGGCTTTAGGCAGCCCAACTTCCAGATCGACTTCCACACATATTCTAGCACAATCATATTGTTCATTCTTGCAGGATCTGTCAATAAATTTCTCAATGGAATTCCCAATTTGAATCAGGGAGTCCCAGCTCCAATAGTGCACTGGAAGATTTGGGAGTCTGACCCAAACTGGGACAACAGAGGGGACGTCGACTGAAGGATCAAAATTAGGGGTCCAATGATTCAGGTACAGGCCCTGCAGACCCATGAAGTATGGTCCATTTCTAAAGATGAGTTCTTTGTCCTCCTTTGAATTAAACTCGAATAGGAAATAGCCATGCCCCAAAAAGTAAGATGTGACATTGTTCTTGATGAGTGGTTGCCAATTTCTATTAACCCAAGCTTCCGTAGTCTTTGGAGATGGCCATAAACCTGTAAAATTCCCTATCAACGCTCGTTTCCTGAGAGAGAGGGCCACCTTTATAGGTCGCTCAGGGATTTCATCCAGTTTCTTCACAAACTTGGATGCCTGTTGTTTCAACTTCTTCTTCTGAGAGACGATCAATAGGAAGAAATCCCTCACCTCAGGAGGAGGGGGCGGAGGGGCGCCCTGAGAGGCCGCCATTAGTCGACCGAGGTGGGGCAGCCACGAAAGAGCCCTAGCTGGAGTAAATGGGCAGCGACGGCGACATCAGAAGCGAGATCGCAACAGTGACCCAAGCAGACAATGTCCCGACAGGAATTGGCGCGGCGCGCAGAGGATCCACAACAGAACTTGAATAGCTTGAATGCAACCATTAATGAAATTTTATAATTGTTATTTAATTGAATTATTTAAATATTATTTAACATTAGAGAGTAAATGAATTATATTAATAAAAATTATTTTTAATTGTTATTTAAAACAAAACGTAAATAAAACTGGCCATGTCCGATTTGATTGCTTCAATGGGGTTTCAATAGCCCCCAATTTGTAGGAATGCCCACGGGTTAGGGGCTATTTCACTCCCATTCGTGGAAATCTAGAA
Source organism: Pinus albicaulis (assembly GCA_034641835.2). Taxonomy (NCBI): domain Eukaryota; kingdom Viridiplantae; phylum Streptophyta; class Pinopsida; order Pinales; family Pinaceae; genus Pinus; species Pinus albicaulis. The sequence continues at coordinate 423,573,920 of CM076574.1, forward strand.
AGTGGTGTAAAATTTGGGGTTTTAGATCTTGTATAAATGGCTGATGATGGAGTTGGATTTCAAAAAAGTTCGTGAATGGATCTCAAGAGCTGTTGCTTCTCTAATTACGACTTTATTGATATAGCAGCTATTTTGCGAGGTGACCAGGTGGCTGTGAAAAGGAAAATCAGCTAACAACTATGACCAAGCGGCTGTGAAGAGACAAATTCAAACGCATGTAAGTCTCTGCTCTCTGCTTAGTGTATGTATTTAAAACTATTTACTTGAATGGCTTTCAGTTAGCTTTAGGCCTGTAAAAATTGTGAAAAATGTGTTATCTAAGGTCAAAGTCCAGCTGGAAAACAATTTCTAATCGCATCATTGATGAAGCACTTGGGAGATTTATTACGGGTTTGTTTCCTGAAAACAACATCATCATCATCCTTTTCATATGTCGAGCAGTTCTTCTTTAAATAGGTTCTTTCGCATTAGTTTACTCACAAGCTCCTTTTAGTTTAAATCCTCCTTTATAGCCTAAACTAGTGAGTCATTAAGTAGACCAATTCTGCCTTTTTCATAAGCCTAGCCTTACCATAATTGCTGATCATTGAATTGAATGTTGGTAAAGTAGGATTCTCCTTTGACAGGAGCATGCTCTTAAATACTTGTTCTATTTTGCTAAAATCTTAACGCTTTCCATAAGCATCTATAAGTAATTTGAAAGTAATGATATCTGGTTTACATTTGTCTTTCTTCATGTGAGCAAGAACTTGCTCCATTTCTGTGAGCATTCAATGTTTACCATAAGCATCCATCACACCGTTATAAGTATAAACATTTGCCATTTTTTTTTCATTTTCTAGTAGATTAACACTCTCCCTGAAAACTACGGGGAAAAATTTAGTGCCCCCGGCTCCACCTTTGCTTTTCCCTTTACTTCGCCGCCCTGCGGACTGTAACTTTGATTCTATGAAAATGACAAGGATGCTCTCAGTTTCAACGCATGGCGTTGGCTGGAGCTCGACGCAGTAAGTTTAAATTCAGCTATGAATATCACCGTCCAAAGCTAAATCAATTATATATATATATATATATATATATATATATATATATATATAGATAAGAAGCTGAGTGACGGCATAAGCTCTATGTATGAGGAGATCATTATGATGTCTAGTATGTAAGAAACGAACCCTACAGAAGCGTGAGGATGATATTGGTATGGCTTCTGTTGGGATAAAATCGGGTAATAGCTGCACTGGAAATTACATTATTATATGCCTTTAACTCCAGTCTTTTGTGACTTTTTGTGCTTTTGTTTTTCAATTGGGTGAGGTTCATTTTCTGGGCTGGTTATTATAACATTAAGGGGACTCTAGATAAGACGTCCCACTGTTTCGAGAAATAACTCCCTAAAGGTTTGAAATTTAGCTTTACCTTCACGGATCGGGGGCATACCTGGAAAATTCCCAAGAGAAGGACTCACTTAACCTATCTTTTTATGCTGAAAACTAGATATAACAAGTTGCGGAACTTACTCGAAAGTCCTACGTTTGATGTAGATTCCGCCGGGTGCAAACCCCCTGCAACTCCTCGTGCTTCATAACCTGGAAATCAAGAAAGAACGAACACGAAACACTAGTTGTACAACGTATATTGTTCCTAGATGTCAGTGTAACTCATGTATAATATCATATAAACAATAATGAATGTTTAATTAATGATCTTTACACATATATAAAGAGATATAAACATGTGAATTTTGGGAACAAGATGGTTCTTCTCATTATAAATGGCATGTACAATAATAGAAAAGTGGAGAGATCACCTGAATCCTTCCACGACCTTCGAGCAGACTGTCCTCTAGATTCGTCCAGCCCTCACCTCGCTAGGATTCTTCCAATATGTGTGCACACAAGATGTCATATAGGATGATGATCATCTCAAGGAAACAGGGGTTTCTTGAATATACCTGGGAAGTGCAGGAGACACGAGAATATCAGACTTGAAATAGGGCTCCAACAAAGTATAATATCTATAATTTTCTCTCTCCCTTAGGCCATACACATGAGGGGCTTTTATACTCCCTTAAAGTAGTTTCATCAGTTGGAAACAGTTGGGCCATGGGCTGGGGTGGTTGAATTACGGGAATAACCATCACCCTGCCTCAAAAATAAGGAAGTTTATATATTTTTTAATGATTTAAATGGCATATGCGGAAAAGTATGAATGGGCTCGCGTATATACGCGAAAAAATCTAGGCATAATCGCGTATGGGATTTTAGACACTGTTTTTTATGAATTTGTTCAAGTCTGGGGGAAAAGGTGCCCAAGGCCAAAGAGACAATCATTATTCACATGAGGGTGAAAAATGATGCTATAACACCTACAAACATACTGGAATGTGTATTTGTGTCGGGGGAGGGTCGCTTGGGTAATAATCTGGTTTTTTTATCATGACTGCTTTCATGTGAAAATGATATGTGTTGAGGAGAAGACTACTAAATCTCATTTTTTTCAGTGGGTTTACAACTAGATTGGATCACTTCAAGTAAAGTGGGCGGTTTATGGCGTGGGTGGTGGGACGTCCCGATTACATCAAGGCCTTATAAGGATATGGGTTGTAAAGCTTGTCATCACTGGTGGCGCTATAAGGGGTGTATATGTTGTTGTTGTGACATCTGAGCTCTGGAATGTAAGTTCGAACTATATTGGTTTTTCCGGGAGCATTTCTAACGATTGGTGGCTAGAATTTGGATGTCGGTATGATATTTTAAATTTTTCTGGGAACTGGTATAGACTTCCCGTTTTTCCCTAGAGATATTTCTTTCCTTATCTCAGGTGATCGTTTCTGACTTTGACAGCGGATGGAGACGATTCATTACTCCTCGACATACCTGGAGTGCAAGTGCTATTAAAGGGTTTTTAAGGTTTTTTTGTATTTCTTTCCCTTTCTTGTGCTGATTGCCAGGACAATGGGTTGGTCGTTTATAGATATGGTACTTTAATATAGTCCTATCTCGGATCAGGTGGCTAGATATATTTTTATTTTGCAGGTACATATGTTTAATGATGCCATGTTTTCATTTTGATACATGATGACCTGGAGGGGGTCTTGTTTGTGCAATAACTAGCTGGTGGTGCTGGGAGTTTTGGCCATTTTGCATTTCGGGAGGTGGTTGAGAGGTTGGCATGGATATTGGTGGGGTTATATGTTTTTTTGGGATGTCGGATCTAAATCAGTACATTCGTGAATGCGAAGCGACATTCTCAGATGTGTCTTTCCTGCATGACGTTCAGGTGGCAGAGGACGCCTTTAATCCTTGCATAGGTGGGGTTGGTGAATGATCCGTTGCTGTCTCTTCACTTTGCTCTCGGCCCTCTATAACTCCTTGCCCTGGCTACGGTGTACCAAAACCGTTGACATTCTCAACGGAAAATCCTACCAAATTACATCTGGGTGCGGTAAAGCCATTCAAGCCTTTGGAGGATTGTCGACTGTTGACTTTCGGTAATGACATTCTTTGGGAGCGAGTTGAGGGTCTCTCAAAGAGAGTGGTTGTTGGGCGGTGGAGAAGTAATGTCTGGTCGAGAGATGACCACCATTGTGCTCAGTGCACTACCTAATGAATTGGGCAACTTTGTATCAAGTATCTATGGAAAGAAAGAAACTATTCCATTCAATGATCTATGGTCATTATGAAAAATTGAAGAAACCATATTGAAGGAAAAGAACGAAGTTGGATCAAGTGAACAAACTCAAGCATATGCAGCAATGGCAAGGAAGAAAGGGAAGTCTCGAAAAAAAATTCAAAAGAAAATCGACATGTCTAAGATTCTATGTTATGAATGTAATGAATATGGGAATTTCAAAAGTAATTGTCCTAAACTCAAGAAGGAAAATTGTTAAAATAGGAAATTAGGTCCAAATTCCACTTTGGACAACTCCTTTGGAGAATATAATTATGGCATTGAATTCCTTTTTTCAAGAGGACCAAAATCGACCTAAATATCGTCATATTTGGATAAGGAAAAGTGGGTTTTTTAATTTATGTTTTATCACATGTAAATTATCAAGGTTGGCCTCACCTATCTATTGGCTCACCTAGTCCAATGGTCACATCTCTTGACCCCCACCGAATGGTATATATAGAGGTGTTTTCTCGCTCATTTTACACACATCAACTTGCTTGAATATGTGTCTGAGGCAGCTGAGGTCTTAAGGATTGTTTAATTGTTTCAGTTCTCTTCTGTCACAGGGCCGAGAGTATTTTGAGAGAAAATCGCACCTCTTAGGGTAATTTTGGGCGTCGTTGAAGTCTGTTGGAGGCCTCAATAGCTCCTCTCAACATATGTACTAACAGAGATCTTTAGCAACACTCAAAAATCCCTCTGCTTCTTGCATCTCTTGATGAAGAGAATATTTCACTGATCTTACTCCCTCTTACTGAAAGAGACCACAACCTAAACTTGTCTTTCCAGGGCACGCAGTGTCTATTAGACAACCTACTTATAATGAGATCATTCCACTTAAACATGCCATAAAACAGGTATGTCATTTGATGTGCCATGTAAAGTGGTTTGTGAAATGCAGGATTCTTTGAATCCTCTTCTGCAATATACAACAATAGTGATCATGTGTATAAATGATTGCTGGAGAGTTTCCTCAAATGCCCATGCTTGCCACCTTATGCACTCTTTCTTCAATAGTTCTTCAGAGTAACAGATTTCAGTCTTTAAGAAAAAAAGATGGACCTCAAGAGATGCAATACTTAAGTGTGTTCCTAAAACCATTTAAGAAGATGATGATCGAAAACCTTGTTTCATCCTTCCAAATAAAGTTGAAGATGATCTTCTGTTGGGTATGTGTTATAATATTTCCATGACTAATCACGTGTGGGAGTTAAGAGGGGGGGGGGGACAGTCCCCCCTGTCGGGGTCCGGGGCAGTGGCCCGACAAAAATTTTTTGGTCCTTAATTTCTGGTGGGCGGTTTGCGCCCATGGTTTTGTGCATGGTTTTGCACATGGTTTTGGCGTACGATGGTTTTCGGCCCCTGGTATTTTTGTAGATCCGGTCAAAGGAAATATGGTTATGTTCTAATCCAGGGTTAATGGATTAGGGTTTATGTACAAGCTGGTTGTCCTGATTTGGGATCCAGGGGAAAATCTCTGTGTTTATTTGTTTTATGTTTTATGCTCTTGCTATTGTTTATTTTATGTTATAAGATTCGTGTGTAGATAATTTCTGTTCAGGTTTAAAACCTACATCTTCGACATTGGGGAGTTATTCCAGCTGCACCTGTTGCTTTCAACGTACGCTGCAAGAATAATAATAAGGTAGATGTATTTGACAACCAATAAGCCAGCACATCGTTTTTCTCATGATTCTCAATCGTTGAGCCAATCATCTGAATAATACGGTCAAACACACTGGTCTTATCAGCTTCAAAAGACCACCAATGAAAAAGTGACTTGTATATAATGCATGCAGCAACATGCCTTCTTTGACTGAAGCCAATATATTGTGAGACACACTTGATAAGTGTGTCTATGTTTTCGTGTCTATCATGTAGAGGTTTTGGTGGCTTATTTTCTATTTCAGCTTGTTCCTTGATTGCAGGCACATCACTTGGTATATCTTTTACGGGAGTAACTTCAATAGGTTCATGGTGGCCATTCTCCATAGGCTGAGTAACTCTAGTTATGAAGCTTTCTGAGAAAGTCTTTATAGGAGACTTCACCAAACTCTGCTGACGAAGGACTTTATCCTCTAATTCCAAGTTTGAAAGCTTCTCTTCAAGCCTCTGCAAAGAGCCCTTTAGTTGCTCAACTTTTCTCTCTGCCTCCTTTCCCTTTTTCAGCCTTTCTTCACTCAGCTTTTTGGATTCAACATATTTTTTCTCAGCCTCTTCTACTTTTTTCTCGAGTGAATTTACCAAATCCTTCAATTTCTCATTCTCCTTTGTGAGAATTTCTAGCTTTGCAGTATACACAACAACAACTGGACTCTCTTTTATAACTGGCTTTATCTGTTCCATTGCCTTTGTAGCTACTTCTCGCTCCTTTGCCAAGAAGTCATTGGCTTCTTTCACTTGGGCATGCATCTCCTGTCAAGCAAATTGTAGTTTTGCAGTCTCCTGTCCTTTGGCTTCTTCCAAGTCAGCCCTCATATGCTTCTCCAACATCAAACACCATATAGGTTCCTCAAGTTTCTTCTCCAACTTGGTTTTAGCTTCTTGGAGTGCTCCAGCCTCCTGGGCAGCCATCTTAAGTTTCTTTAGTTCCTTCCTAGCAACCTCTCCTTTCCAAGCACACTAGAAAATATTAGTTGCCCTATTCAGTTTCTTGTAGTATAAAAAAGCACTATATCATCGCCATTGAGCCTGTATAATGATTGCAGCTTTAGTTTTCCGCCTAAACCTAAATTCATTACGAGCATCCATTGCACATAAACCTGCTTGAATAACAATAGCTGACAATCGGAGTTGCATGTAAAATTTCTGAGCTTGATATCTGTGCACATGCTTTTGTATCCGCAATGCAGCAGCCTGCCTCCTCATGCTGCTATAAAGCTTTCGTGAAAGGTTACCTCTCCATAAGGCTTGAAGATGAATGGCAGCATTGCGCAAAGAAAGAAATTATTTCCGAGCAATGTGTGAACGAACTTTGCGCTGGATAATTTTTGCTGAATTTCCCGGTACCTCAGATCTTCTAGCATCTAATTCAGCCATTTGTCCTGCTCTAAGGAAAACCTTTTTTTTTCCTATCTGATAACCTTGAAGACCCATTTTGTCCAGCATCTTCTTGTTTGCAGTATTCACATCATATCTCCCATCTAGCACCCCTGGAGCAAGAATACCAAAACGATCAAGAAATTCATCAAATGTTCGTCTTGTGGGGTACCCATCACAGTTGATTCTGATTGTCTCCATAACACCTCTACAATGTAGTTGTTGCAAGACATTTGATTCTCAAAAATGTCGGGCTTCAGTAAACTATTTGGTTTAACACATGTTATGTAATGAGGCTTTGTTGAGCTCAGTGTTTCCAGAAGAGATTGCAGTTGTTGCTTAAAGAAAGTACCAATAGATGAGAATTTAGATGACTTAGAAGACTCCTCAGGGAGAGGAGGAAAGAGACCCACAACAGAAGAATAGTTTGAAGCACTTAACAGAGCTTGATGTTCTGTAACAACATAATATTTATTCTTGGCAATGAACAAATCAGTCTGCTAAGTAACATCACCAGCATAATGACCAATAGTGAATTCTGTACGAGAAAGTTTTGGTTTGCTGAAACGTTTATGATTCCTAAATGTTTGATAAAGCTTTTGTGAAAATGTTTCATCCAGAAGAGCAATAATTCCTCCAGGTTTCTTCTCAATGAGATCCAATATATCTTGATTATCAACGAATTCAATTTAACTCCAATCAATTTATTCTCTTGTGTATTCTTCTTGTTCCATCTTAAACACATGCTGATTGAAGTGCTGCTGCAGCATCTCATTTGTGAGATTGATACACAACTGTTCAAAGATGTTGGTCTTAAAGCTTTCAAAACCATAGATATCCAGAACCCCAATTAACATCTTTGAATTAGGATCCTGGCTGATTGAAATATTTATTTTATTCACCAGCCAGTCAAATAATCGTGAATATACTGTTTTTGCCAATGCATCCCGGTTGGTAGCTGCGGCAACTGGATCTAGTGATTTTGTAATGCTTTCATCACGTGTCACAATGACACGTTTACAAAGAGAGTCTTCAAGACCTTTAGCATCACACATGAAAAGTTCAGCTGCCATTTTCAGATGAAACAAAGCTTTCTCATCTTTATACTCAAATAATGAATTTGGTGGTTGTCAGATATGAAGTTGGCCTTTTGGTTAGAGGGTATAATATTTTCTATTATGGAAAAAATATGTCGCTTATTGATATATTGTAAGTTCATTAAAGCTAACCAAACATTTAATTATAGTTAACAACTCTTCAACTAGAATATTTGAAGAGCCAAAGTCAAGGCCTAGTTGAACCAAATCAATTTGTTACTCAAGGGATCAAATTACATCATAGTGGCAACACATGACACGCTGCAATAATCCTAGTAGCATGCACTGGTGGAGTGGATCGTTGGAATTGGTAGGTGTGAGAATGATGATTTATGTTGTTTTAAAATTGCTTAAAGAATATTCTTTAACCCTTCTACATCCCCTCAACTTTGCCTATACAGAGGCCCAAAGCATGAAGAGTAATTCACCTTAGTTGCTTGTGGAAGAGGAAAGAAAACATGCTTATCTTGGTAAGGTATTCATGCTTTCCAAGTGTATTATGATAAGCCATTTAGATGTAATCTTGTTGCAAAAGCCTGCCTTTTAACCTCACTAATAAGAATAAGTCAACTCATTACTGATTTGGGGAGTTATTCAGTCCATTTGCCTTGTTGCTCACTCCTCTTGTAGTTGCTTTCAAGGGCTATCCTGTAGCTGCTTCCATACCATAATCTTCAAGGAAATGTCAACCACATGCATGTATGCTTTCAACAGGTAGTTTACAACCAATTAAATCTCCAAATAAAGCAAACAATGTGAATTCTCTAAATGGGGAAACCTTCCATGTTATGAGATTCATGGAAAGATCTTAAGGACCAAAAATAGAAAGAAAACAGATGGAATATAATTGGCAAATGCCATGCCTATCATGACACTTTCTCATCTGACCACCAATAAAGTCAGCATAACCATTTTCATGCTTTCCTGATTAAAATCTCCTTGAGTGCATCCCCTATTTTTTTTTTTTTTTCAGGCATGATCTCAAACTTCCTTTTTCTCTGAAGCCAGATTTGTTGCATTACCATAACCTTGTCACTTGTATTTATGATGAGGTTCATGTTTATAGTTTTTCATTGTTTTCCATCATACTTGTTTGAGATCATTAAAGCTTGATGAAGCTATTCAAGGAACTGCTTATCATTTCACATCGTAAATTTGAATACACTATAGAAGAATGGTAGACTTTCTTATATCTATTTGTCATTGCCTTTGGGTTTTTCCATTGGCTTTGATGGTGATTATGGGATGGTAAATCAGCTAACACAATTTATCTTTATTGGTATTTTCCATTGATTATTTTACATGACTGTACGTCTCTTTACATTTGGTTGAATGCATCAGTAAATTTTCCATGATCAATACAAAACTGTAATATCCCAAATGGAGATTAACAGTAATAAAAGTGAAAATAGAAACGTTCAGTTGCCATTTTCAGATGAAATAAAGCTTTCTCATCTTTAGTTTTAGATGAGTCTGTATCGTTCCCCTTGGAAAAATCCACATTACCTAGATGGAGAATAGCTGCCACAACTCGAAATATCGCCTCTTGCTCTTCAGAACTGATTCCCACCACCTCCATGGCCCTTCTTGTTAAAATATACTCTTCAGCACCACTCACACCATCCAATTCATAACAATTGTTCTGGTTGAGATAATGAAATGTTCTTGGATAGACTGGTGTTGAGTAATGATGGACAAGTTTCCTATCACACATCATCCCGGATTTCCATTATTTGATAAGGTGCATAAATATGGATATTGATGTGAGTATGCTAAGGAAGATAGGAAATAACTATAGAACTACTATGCATGGCCACAAGCATTTGGTCTCGTCTTGCAAACTACTAGTAGAAAGAGTTTGGAATGCGAGTTTGTAAAAAGGCTGAAGTCATAGGTATATGGCATGGTGAATAAGGTATGAAATCAATTCTTCCAATCAGCACATACAGGCTTTAAAGATTCATTTTTATAAATCATTTTGTCCCCAACAATTAAAGCACTACCATCTAAGGCAGTACAACACCATTTTTCAAGAAGAATGAGGATAGTCCTTGCAGGATTTGAGGATGAATACATGCAATTTATTGAACATATGGATTAAGCATCACTTGTCTCCCATACCACAAATAGATCCAGATAGTTTTCAAAAATGTAATTGCAATAGCATTTGAAACAATATTGTGTCCTCTAAGTAAGAGGAGAATTTCTAGAGCTGGTTGGAGAAGACATTTATGGTGTCACGGAGTTTACAAAAGTTCTTTTGGGGATGGATAAACATATCACGTTGTAAAGTATGTCCAAGGTTGTAACCTCTTGCTGAGATATTTCAATTGCAATGGATTAAAATATGTGGATTTGAATTTTATAGATGGATGGATGGTAGAGTTACTTTCTGGAAGAGGGGCTGCTTCTAATGGGTTTATGTAAGAGTGGATTAAAATTTTCATGGTTATTAATGTGTTCAGAAGATAAAAGGTTTTGGAAAAATTTATTGGATGAATTGGTGATTTGAAGCATGTAAATTATTATTATTATTATCCAATTTTAAGGTCATGACTAAACCAGACACCAAATTGGTGTATGAGACTTCCTTGTTTGTGGGACAACGGACCCACCTCCACCATAATAAAACAAACAGACAAGCTGGCATTAACCCACACTCTAGTTTCCTCCATTCTCAAGCATAGAGGAATCAAATTTATTGTATAATTTCACCAAATTGGAACTTTTCCAAAGCCTCCCAAATCTCAGCATCCGAGCAGTCTTCCTAAGGATCCAAATTATTTCCTATATTGCCCCAAAAATTGTTGGTTCTTGGGGAATAATGCTTAATTTTAGATCTTAGCTCATGGAGGCCTATTGTTGAGATGTTGACTCCATCAATCCCTTTGCTGGTTCCACAATACCAAAAATGGATTGAATGAGAGTATATTTGCCACTTTCTGCCTACCCCACAACTGCTTCCTTTGTACCTCCAGGGAAAGTGCATGTAAGGCCTTTCAAGAGAAACATAAGATGTGGCCCATAATGCACCTGAAAATTAGATAGATCTATTGGTCCTCTAGATCGACAGTTGGATTTGTTCTACAATTCTCCATGATCACTGGTGGCTCGGTGGTAATACGTGAATATTGCATTATTCTCTCCATTGAGATAATCTTGGTCTCTAGAAAACAAAGACATCATGTTACCTAGGTTTGTATCATGTTCAAATTTAGACCATATGTTATTGTCAACCTTGCAATGCTTGGTCTAATTACATCTCCAGGCAAGCGAATGAGGAACACCAAAGAGAATGTAATATCACCAATTTTGATTTTTCATTTACAAGGATTAATGAAGTTTACTAGGGGAGTGCCAAGCGTAGCACAATTTTGTAATCTGGGCATTTGAGACATTTTTGGTACATGGGACTTAGTAGAAATATAAAATATCAACCTCTGTGGAATGTGGGGGCCACCCCTCAAGGAATAATTTAATTTGTGGAAAGGAGATCAAAATATTTTGATGAGGGACCCCTAAGGAAAGGCGAAGCAACAATTATAAATAGAGGGTTGAAGGCAACATTGAGTACCTTTTGATAATTTTTCATTTTACACATTGTTGCTCAAGCTGCTCAACTGAGTCATAGGTGCTATTTAGCACCAAAGGTTTCCAAAGGGAAATCTCACCATCTTCTTCGGCGAACCACAAGTGCCACTCTAGGGAGGAAAATTCTACTAATCTTTGGTAGTTGGGAGAATACCACACATTTTAGGTTTAGCTGGGATGCCGGAAATGACCCACACAGTTCTTGCTGGAGAGTGGTGTCGGAGATAGGGGCTACACTATCGTTGAAGCATTCCTAGACCAAATTCCAAGAAAAAAGAGAAGGAATTACAAGAGCAGGAGGTATTTCCACGACAGTATGAATTTTTGGAGTAGGGGCCTGCATCATCTTGCCCAGGAACTACGCAGTCTTTCGTGGGGGCCAAGTCACCCTCTTCTTCTCTGGACCACGAGTGCCACCCCAAGGAGGAAAATTATATTCATATTTGGTAGCTGGGAGGATACCACACATTTATGGTTCAGCTGGGACGCAGGAAATGAAATTATGGGGGATTTTCTACCATTTTGGTGCCAACTCAGCCAGGAGCCAGAGGAGCTAGGGGGAAATTGGGCCAAAATATCTGAGGTCAACATTTGGCCAATTCCTTCGTGGGTTTTTGTGGGTTATTGGAGCAGAACTTGAGGTTAATTTCCTGAAATTTTCTGGGAAACGAATGAGGCCCTAACAACCATTTTTCGCAGTCAGCAGTGCATTTTTTTCACTCGGCCAACATAGAGATTATTGGGGACAACCACATTGCCTGTTAGAGTAGCCAATTTCATCACATGGGCATTATTAGGTTTCCTTGGGCAAGACCAAGTGCATGATTTCTGATCTTACCTTTGTACCGAACATTTATATTAATAAAATGGCTCAGCTTAGCTCAATTAATGGATATTTATTGGTGTTTACTGTGTTGTAAATTATGCGTGTTTGTTTTTTTTACTATGCTTGGTTTTCTTATCATTGTCAATTTCCATTAGGAATATTACAATGGTATCAGAGCATAATCTTGGCCAGCTGTGGGGAAGCTAGCAAGATCATAAAGGTGTTAGACTCGCATGCACAGTGATTGGTGAGCTTATAGACACTCCAATGATGCAAAAAGGGGAAAGTACACAAGGGGTCTTGGAGGAGTTGATGAGGCAAAGCCAACAATTAGTTTGTGAAAGGGATTGAGGAGCTGGGGTTGTTTGGAATTAGATTGGGGGGAATCGTGGGTGATTTTCTAGCATTTTGCTGGAGGAGCAAGCCCAACATCTGCTACAGGTTACAGTTTATGCTTGTGGAGGAGGGCGAAGCATTTTGAGGTCAATTTTGGAGCAGAAAAACTAGAGAAAGCCCTTTCTGGATTTTTCTGGGTTTTTGACAAGGATCTTAGAAATAATTTGGTACAATTTTCTGGGTAGATTCGCAGGGTCAAACATGGGTCCCAACTCGGCCAACAACTAGAGGAGCTAGGGGGAAATTGGGCCGAAATTCTGAGGCAAAGCCAATAATTGGCTTGTGAAAGGGATTGAGGAGTTGGGGTTGTTTGAAATTAGATTGGCGAAAATCATGGGTGATTTTCCAGCATTTTGGTGGAGGAGCAAGCCGAGCATCTGGTTGTGGAGGAGGGCCAAGCATTTTAAGGTCAATTTTGGAGCGTCAAAAATAGAGCAAGTCCTTTCTTGTTTTTTTATGGGTTTTTGACAAGGAGCTCATAAATAATTTGGCATAATTTTTTGGGTAGATTCACTTGGTCAAATAGGGGTCCCAACTCAGCCAACAACTAGAGGAGCTAAGACGAAATTGGGCTGAAATTACGAGGTCAACATTTGGCCGATTCCTTCGTGGGTTTTTGTGGGTTATTGGAGGAGAGCCTGAGGTTAATTTCTCGGAATTTTCTGAGCACCAGAGGAGACCCTAACAACCATTGTTTGCAGCCAACAATGCAATTTTTCACTTAGCAGAGAGATTGTGGGGGACAATATCATTGCATGTTAGAGTAGTCAATTTCATCACCTAGGCATTGTTAGCTTGCCTTGGGCAAGCCTAGGTGCATGTTGTTTCATCTTACCTTTGTACCCAACATTTATATTAATATAATGGCTCAACTCACACAGTTTATGGAGATTTTTGGGTGTTTAATGTGTTGTAAATTTTGTGTGTTTGTTTTGTTTACTATACATGCTTTGCTTATCATTATAAATTTCCATTAGGAATATTATAGAGAATGAAAAAACAAGATTTGATTGTAAAACCATCAGAATACAAATCCATGTATTGGCCCCAACATTGTGGAGATTAGGTCTAGTATACATTTCAATCAACGAGAGATTTCTCTCCATGAACCAAGACTCCTGGTCAAAACTTCTAATGGTGGCTGCTCCAGAGATTGATTCTCCAAAATTTTGTACGATTGGAGCTCTAGAAACTAATGACAACCGAGCCACTTCCCTAGTTGATGAGATGTAATATTGATGATACCATATACAAGTTGAACCCACTGGTATAAACACAATGAATACCTTCCAAGAAATTTGAGACAGGACTACAATGATACCCAAAAGTTGTATAAATGCAAAAACCAAAGCTCCTAGTTGTGTAGGAATCAATGTGTCCATTGCACTCTGATTAGTTGATGCCTGATTCAGTATTCACCCAAATGGAGTTGCATCAATTGTGCAGATTGCTAAAAAGCTGATTGACGATTTTAAGTCCAACCAGTGAAAGAAGCACAAAGCTCAGAAGAACACATGAGGAGTTGCTTAATTTCAAAGCAACATAAACAAGAATGAGAAGGTAGTTTATAACAGGGGAACTCTCATTTTCTTTTCTAGGGGTTGCCCATGCCACCCAATAGTTACTGATTATTTGAATTAGCTAAAATATTATTTGGGCCATTAGTATTATAGGTATCAAATTACCATTATATGCAACAATAATTTAAGACCAATATACCAACATGTTTACCCATCTTCCTTTACATCAACCCCTTCCCATAGCTGAAATGTATTCACCTCTTTGGAATTTGAGATGCACAGAGCCAAAATGGAGAAGCAATAGCTCTGCATACTCAAACAAGCCATATTAACAAGGGCTTATCTGCACTACACTGCTACCTAACAAAACGAGTGTTAAATATACAAGCACCTACTCCAATTTTATATTATGTTGGTTCAAATTTTTTACTAAATGCAGAATATTTACATTGTCCTCTCAAGATCAGATTTAGACATCCATGAAAGAGGTCCAACATTATATGGCCAGACCCCTGTGTTAAACGCGTTAGTGCTCTACCAAGCCACTAGAACCCAACCCCGAGTTACATACGAGTAAATTGGCATGGTTGGTTGCCTTTTCAAAACAATTGTTACTACATTTTCTACGCGGCTTCATGGAGAAAAATCCACAAAGCCTGGAAAGTTTTCTAATTTTAGATTGTTGTTGACAATCTGGTTGATTGTGCTAAAATGAAATGTAGCACACGTTAGATTTCATTCCCCTTGTAAGTTATTATTTCCATTGTGTTTGTGTTTGTACTAGAAGAAAATTTAACAGGTCCCAGTTTTCTTTTGGCATGCACCTTTGATTCTGGTAATATGCTTGTCTTCCTACTAAAAGTAATTCTAGCACATGTTAGATTTCTTTCACCTTTCAATGTTGCTATTGAGAATGCCTTGTGTCTATGATAGAAGAAAATCTAGCACAAAATAAATTTCTTTTTGCCCTGCGATATTGCTTTTGGAAATATACTTGTGTTTTTGCTAAAAGTAAATATAGCACGAGCTACATTTCTTTAACCTTTCCATGTTGTTATGTGCTTATGTTTTTGCTATAGGAAAACTTAGCATGGGTTAGATTTCCTTCACCTTGCAATGGTGTTATCGACAATGCGCACTTATTTATGCTAGAAGGAAATATATCACTCATTATACTTTTTTCATCTTACAATGTTGTAATGACAGAATGAAATCTAGCACATGTTAAATTTATTTTGCTTGATAATGTTGTTCTTAGAAATAAGCTTGAGTTTTTTCTAAAAGTAAATATAGCACATGCTATATATTTTTTTCCTTACAATGTTTGTTATGTGCTTGAGTTTGTGCTACAAGGAAATTTATCACACGTCGAAATTCAACTTGCAAATTTTTTATTGATAATGTGTTTGGGTTTGAGCTAGAAGGAAATTTAGCATGCGCTAGATTTGTTTCAGAATGCCATGTTGTGGTTGGCAATCCAGTTGTTTGTGCTGGAAGGAAATATGCTAGATTCTTTGACCTTGCAATGTTGTTATTGGAAATATGCATGTGACTATGTTAGAAGGAAATTTAGCACATGTTAGATATCTTTTCTTGCAATGTTGTTATTGACAATGTGCTTTAGCTTGTGCTAGAAGTAAATTTTGCATGTGTTACATTTATTTGACCCTACAATGTTGTTATGTTCTTATGTGTGTGCTAGAAGGAAATCTAGCACGTCCTAGATTTGTTTCATCTTATAATGTGCTTGTGTTGTGCTATAAGGAAATCTAGCACATGTTAGATTTCCTTTGCCCTATAATGTTGTTGTTGTCAACATGCTTGTTTTCTTGCTAGAAGTAAATCTAGCATGCACTAGAATTATTTCACCTTATAATGGGTTTGTGTGCTTGTCTTTATGCTAGAAGGAAATCTTATAAACATTAGATTTCTTTCACCTTATAATTTTGTTATTGGAAACACGCTTATGGTGGGGCTAGAAGGAAATATAACACACATTATGTTTCCCTCGCCTTTGAATTTCATTGTGTTTGTGATAGAAATAAATATATAGCATGCACTAGATTTCTTCTGTCCTTCAATGTTGTTATGTGCTAGAAGGAAATATAGCACATGTTAGATTTATTTCAATTTGAAACGTGTTTTTGTTTCTGTTGGAAGAAAATTGATCACATGTTATATTTATTATACTCTACAATGTTGTTGTTGGAAACATGTTTGTATTTGTGGTAGACATGTTAGATTTGTGGTCACATTGACTATGTTAGAAGGAAATTTAGCACATGTTAGATTTCTTTTCTTGCAGTGTTGTTATTGTCAATGTGCTTTAGCTTGTGCTAGAAGTAAATTTTTCACGTGTCATATTTATTTAACCCTACAATGTTGTTATGTTTGGGTTTGAGCTAGAAGGAAATTTAGCATGCACTAGATTTGTTTCATAATGCCATGTTGTGGTTGGCAATTTGGTTGTTTGTGCTAGAAGGAAATATGCTAGATCCTTTGGCCTTTCAGTGCTGTTATTGGAAATATGCATGTGACTATGTTAGAAGGAAATTTAGAACATGTTAGATTTCTTTTCTTGCAATGTTGTTAGTGGCAATGTGCTTTAGCTTGTGCTAGAAGTAAATTTTTCATGTGTTAGATTTATTTAACCCTACAATGTTGTTATGTTTAGGTTTGAGCTAGAAGGAAATTTAGCACGCGCTAGATTTGTTTCAAAATGCCATGTTGTGGTTGCAAATCTAGTTGTTTGTGCTAGAAGGAAATATGCTAGATTCTTTGACCTTGCAATGTTGTTATTGGAAATATGCATGTGACTATGTTAGAAGGAAATTTAGCACATGTTAGATTTCTTTTCTTGCAATGTTTCCACTAGCAATGTGCTTTAGCTTGTGCTAGAAGTAAATTTCGCATGTGTTAGATTGATTTAACCTTACAATGTTGTTATGTTTGGGTTTGAGCTAGAGGGAAATTTAACACGCGCTAGATTTGTTTTAGAATGCCATGTTGTGGTTGGCAATCTGGTTGTTTGTGCTAGAAGGAAATATGCTAGATTCTTTGACCTTGCAATGTTGTTATTGGAAATATGCATGTGACTATGTTAGAAGGAAATTTAGCACATGTTAGATTTCTTTTCTTTCAATGTTGTTATTGGCAATGTGCTTTAGCTTGTGCTACAAGTAAATTTTGCATGTGTTAGATTTATTTAACCCTACAATGTTGATATGTTTGGGTTTGAGTTAGAAGGAAATTTAGCACGCGCTAGATTTGTTTCAGAATGCCATGTTGTGGTTGGCAATATGGTTGTTTGTGCTAGAAGGAAATATGCTAGATTCTTTGACCTTGTAATGTTGTTATTGGAAATATGCATGTGACTCTGTTAGAAGGAAATTTAGCACATGTTAGATTTCTTTTCTTGCAATGTTGTTATTGACAATGTGCTTTAGCTTGTGCTAGAAGTAAATTTTGCATGTGTTAGATTTATTTAACCCTACAATGTTTTTATGTTCTTATGTGTGTGCTAGAAGGAAATCTAGCACATCCTAGATTTGTTTCATCTTATAATGTGTTTTTGTTGTGCTGTAAAGAAATCTAGCACATATTAGATCTCCTTTGCCCTATAATGTTGTTGTTGTCAACATGCTTGTTTTTTTGTTAGAAGTAAATCTAGCATGCACTAGAATTCTTTCACCTTATAATGGGCTTGTGTGATTCTCTTTATGCTAGAAGGAAAACTTACACACATTACATTTCTTTCACCTTATAATTTTGTTATTGGAAACACACTTATGGTGGGGATAGAAGGAAATATAGCACAGATTATGTTTCCCTCACCTTTAAATGTCATTGTGTTTGTGATAGAAATAAATCTATAGCATGCACTAGATTTCTTCTGTCCTTCAATGCTGTTATGTGCTAGAAGGAAATATAGCATCTGTTAGATTTATTTCAATTTGAAACGTGTTTGTGTTTTTGTTGGAAGAAAATTGATCACATGTTAGATTTATTATACTCTACAGTGTTCTTGTTGGAAACATGTTTGTATTTGTGGTAGACATATATATATATATATATATATATATATATATTTCATGACTTCCATATATATATATTTTTTTGTTGTTGTTGTTTATGTCCATAAGCTGTGGAATCTCGTGTCCCTGAAATTCCAAGTAAAGGAGTGAAGAAAATGTGAAAAACAAGTGATATACAAAAAATGTCTCCTTCAAATGGTATGGTTGTTTTATATTTTATGTATACTCTCTTATAATTTTGTTTTTCCTAACAATTTTAGCTAGGTGATTACTTTTGGTGTCATATAGTAAACTTGCATAAAACATGTACTCCTTTATTATTGTGTATGTAAAGAAAATAGTGTATTATAAAGTTAGTTAATAATCTTTGGTATTTCATGTCTTCAAATAATTTATTTATTTATTTATTTTATTTTTCATAAGTTGTGGAACCTCGTGTGCCTGACAATCCAAATAAAGGAGTGAAGAGAAAACGAAAAACAAGTGATATACAAACAACGCCTCCTTCAATTGGTATGGTTGTTTTATATTTGATGTATACTCTCTTATAAATGGTTAGGTTAGGTGGTTTTGTAAATTTAAAATAACATTACATGAAAATATTTGGACTTTTAATTTCATTTTGATTTATGAAAATACTTTTTTTATTTTTGTATGCACAATCGGTTGGCACCAAAGCAAGTGAAATGTTACAGTGATCATCTAAGAAAAGAAAAAATAAACTCAAATGACAGTATCAATAACACCTTCAACTTATACCTTTGAAATGATTAAAAAATACAACACATCTAATAAATATGAGTTTGTGCAAGATTGGTATGTCTAGATAGAAACTCCCATGAATATGTATCCTGATATGTACTTATTTGGATCCATCGATGAAAAAGAACCTGAGATATTAGGAATAATTACTAATTTCTATGCTTACAATGAAAATGACATTGAATTTCAAGTGGAGGTGATAAAAGAAAATGAGGTAAAATTAATTTCTTGTCAAGTGGAGTGTACAAAATCTAGACTAGATTTGATTGAAGCTTCAAGTAAAAATTCACCAAATATGATAAAGAATTCAATGTTTAAGTTGGATAACTATGAGGGTTTTGCTACATCTAGATTGAATAGTTGCATAGATCTTTTAGAATGCATCACTATAGTTCTAAGATACCGCTATGTAAGATGTAAAAAAACATCATCTATACTTATTTATTTACAACAAAAAGGAAAAATTCTTGACAAAATACGAGATGATAAACTCGATTTTCATTTACTTGCTTTGAGAAGAGTATATTTATATGAATTAGAAGATAAAATTATTGAAAGTGATTTCAAACCTACTACAAAATTTCAAAAAGCTAGGAAATTTGAATTTGAGACAGCAAAACTTGCAAATCAATGTGACGAAATTCATGAAGCTTTCAAGCATTGCTATGTATTTTCAAACACCTTTAGTAGAAAGGTGGATGTTGTAAGATGTAGAGAAGCCCCCAAAGTGTTTAAATTGAGATCTCGAGATGATTTAAATGTTCAATTATTAGTGAAATCATTTCTAGAGAAATTTCAAACCTCATTGCCTAATGCTCTTCTGACACCATTTGACATCAATGAGTCCGATCCATTGGTGAAATCTATCAAAATTATAAATGAGACAGATTTAGATGCTAAGAATATCAATTTTTGGATAATTGATGGCCAACACACCATTTAGGCAGCGAAAGAAATTTTATCAAATCCTAAATATAATGTATCTATGGAGGCGAAACAAAAATATAAAAAATGCAATGCTCGATTCTTGCGTCCATTAGTTGAACCCATTGAGGTGATTCGCATTTGTTGTCAACTAAATTTTACCAATAAGGTATTCTACAAAACTCCATTTATTTATTGTGTCCGATCAGCAAGAAATTTCTTAATTGCCAATGAAAAATTAAAGAAAAGGAGGATTGGATGTTCCAAGACAACTGAAGACAAGGTACATTATTTTATTGTTTTTTCATTTAACATTTAAAGTCAATAATATGTGTCATATTTTCTCATATTTGTAATGAATTCTCTTTAGTTTAATCCTTTTTTAATTTCATCTCTACATTGAATTTTTAGTAATTTATATGTATGATTTTATCAGGTCGATGATGAAATGTTGTGCTCCTTCTTCTACTGTCCAATTGCAAATTTTTCTGATAAAAAAATTCTCTTATATCTTAATCAAGATATTTGGGATAAGTGGGAAATTGTCTTTAATTGTTACCAACTAGGCACATTAAAGTGTTCTCCAACCCACCCTGATTTTGAGAACTACAAGAGGAATAGTCTACACCATTTGACAGCAGCTACTTTTCGTCCTCTTCAGGGATTAACCATAGAAGAAATTGGTTTAGTAGTAGAAAATTTATTGAATGGAACCATTTGGTTTTCTATTCCACCTAATCATCCAACATATTCCATAAAATTAAAATATTATTGTTCTAAATTGAAAACCAACAGAACAATATTGGATGAAATGGTTGCATATTGTCAAAGTCGTGATGAGAAATTGAATGATAAGACTCTTACCACATTCAATATTCTTGAGCATTATGAAATTAACAAGCTCATATTTTCCAATTTATGCAAAACTGTGAAGGGGTCTACTTATGTAAAAGGAACACAAAATACAAAGATATATTCCCTTTCTAAACAAGCACGTGGATTCCTTGACATAATGATAAAAGAATCAACAAACATTCAACATATTGAGAACAATTTTGAATTTGGTTGTCATTTTGAAGGGCCTAATCTTTTGTCAACACTTTTGCACTCTTTTCCATGTTAGTTGCAGCCAATTTTACATACTGACCTTGTTGTTCTGGATATAGTAGCTTTGAAAAAAAAACCATTCCACAAGAGCTATTATATTGATTTTTTTCGATTTCTTATCGAAAAAAACGAGTTGAATGACTTTACTACAATTCTCTTAGTAGAACTTTGGTTTTGTAATGATGTACATCAAAATTTGGAGATTTCCATACAAAACTCCAAGTTCAAATATAAAATGACTACTGGAATTTATGAATATAAGTCCCAAAATAATTATATTTATGATATAGTTTTGACTATACATTTCTATACTTCAGAATTAAAAATGTTCGACGCTTCAAAATACTCTCACACATTTGAAGACACACTTGATGAAAATGAGAGAGATTATGATTTCTGGATGGATTTATTGGAAAGACATCAACAATGTACTGATGCAAAAGTGGTTATTTCTCTTTATGCGGGGGGGGAATTTAATCAAGGCTTGTTGTACATATAGAAGAAGAATTGCATGTGTTTTGCAAATAGAATCACAAAGGACAATAATGTTGAATAGTTACAAATCTTTTCAACTATCAAACCAAGGATCCATTAGCTTCTGGGAAAATTCAGGTACTATAGTTTCTTTGTTGTTTCTCTTATAATACTTTGGATACTGTTTTTGGTCAAATTTCTTTATTGTCAAAATGTTTACTACAATGACTAATGATGGGGATTCTAAAACAGGGAATGATGAAAGTGGGAAGCAAACAAATAATCAATATAGTGCACATGATGTTGAAAAATATTTAGAGATGGAAATAGGAGGAGAAGATGTTATTCTACCAGGTACATAATTTGTTTGGTTATTGCTCGTGTTACTTTTTTAATTTATTTAATTTTCATATTTATAACATTTTCGGATGTCTATTATAGGGAATTATGAGAAGAAAGGAATTAATCAAGACATTGACCATGAAATGATGGAGATAGAAATAGGTATTAGTCTCTCTCTCTCTCTCTCTCTCTTTATATATATATATATATATATATATATATATATATATATTTTAAAGAAAGTATATATATATATATATATTTTAAAGAAAGTATATAATGACAAGGGAATGTCCCAAGAAACTACAACTAAGACCAAAATATTATATGGATGATTAAAGATGATTCATTGTTTATATAGTTGATTGATGCTTTTATTCATTGTCACAATTTATAACATTTTTTATGTTTATCATAGTGACAAGAAAGGAGAACAAAAACATTGATCAAATGCATGTGAAACAAAGCTATAATCAAGCAAATGATATCATATTAGGTAGTTAACATGAACTTTGTTGTTTATTCTTTTGTTTGTTTTTTTATTCAATTAATCATTGTCACAATTTATAACATATTCGTTGTACATTATAGAGACAAATAATGAGAATGAAGACAATAATCCGAAGATTGAGAAACAAAGTTGTAATCAAGAAAAAAATATAATATCAGGTACTTGTAATTTTTCCATTTGTTTTCCTTATTATTTAATGATTTTTATTCATTTTCACAATTCAAACTATTTTATATGTTTAATATAGAGACAAATAAAGAGAACAAAAATAATGATGAGGTGCAAAGTTATAATTATGAAGATAATTCCATATTAGGTACTTATTATTATTATTATTATTCGTCAAATTCTAATGCTTCTATACCATAGAATTGTATATGTTTATTATAGGAACAAATAAAAATAACAAAAATAACAATCAAAATAATGTTAAAAGTCTGTGGGTGTGTATTTCATAGGTTACATCGATAAGGCTTTTCATTAATTGCGAATTTTGTATTGAATATATATTTTATTACATAATTTGATCATATTTAATTGAAGATTTAATATTTTTAACTCCAGGTTCCGTGAAGATGATAAAAGAGAAGATTGTTTCATCTATAAGTATTCAAAATAACACTCATGGTAAGTGTATTGTTTCAATATTTTTTTTAGTAATTTTTGTAACAACAATAAAATGGTTTGACTAGACTATTTTTTATTGTATTGCAGCCCAAATAACTGAAAAGAAATTAGTTATTCTTGAATGAAGGGACATTTTTTACCATAGCATTGATGATGAAGCAACAAACAAAGGACATATTGAGAAAATTGGAACTGATGCAGATTACAAAATAGAGAAAAAGTTATTTTGGATTCATCCACATGCAAATACATTTTTTGAAATGTGTTTCAAAAATGAATATTTTGAAATTGCAATTTGGACGACAGCTTCAAAACAAAACACAACAAGAGTTCTAAAAAAGTCATTTCAGAAAAAATACAAGATAAACTCGTGTTTATGTGGACCGCTTCAGAGTGTAAACCAAAAAAGCGACATAAGGCCATTGACAATCCAAAAAAAGGTATACACACTAAATCATTGAAAAAAGTGTGGGAAATGCATACCCAATATGATGCAACCAATACTATTATAGTGGATTGTTCACTTGAGAGAATGCAAGGAAATCCAAAAGAAAATGTGATTCTTGCCCCTCAATTCATTGGAACAAATAAAGAGGATGATTGGTTGATCAAAAAGCTATGGAGAATGTTGATTAAATGCAGCAAGGCAATAGATGTGCGGGCTATTTTGAAGGATGTTCAATAACATCTAATAGTACCTTAAGATGATTGGTGTCTATTTCATGTCATAATATGTATGACATCATGGATTATTACTATATTTTGTAGCCCTTTTAAATTTAAGTTGACTTCTATTTCACAATACTAATAAAAGTATTGTTGATTTGGTTTGTCAAAAGTAGAATACAATAATTTTATGTTCTTTATTTTTGTGAGATATTAGTGTATTGATAACAATTATTGATTTGAATGGTTGTTTAATGTTTTCGTATCAAAATTTCTCATGCTATAGAAATTTTTACAATGGATTAGATTGTATGTAAAAATTAATAGATAATTGTTCTATTTGAATTGAAACATTGCAATTATTTTTTTCAATTGTGGTTTAAGTTATCATTATACAGGCTTTGAAATTAGTAATGCAAATGATGGTTCACTGCATTGTTATAAATTTTTCTATTTCATATAAGTTGAAAAAATATAATAGGATGTATGTAGCCCCAACAATAGACATAGAATCTTTACTAAAAGAAGCACCAAAAGAAACTAAAGTAGAGACTCTAGAGCGTATAATTAAGTAGGTTTGAAATTTAAAAATTGTATTATATTACATGTGGAAACTAATATATAATTAGTTTGTATAATTGCAACCATTGTAATTATATCTTTCAACTCAAATTAAACAAATCATTATAAGACTTAAACTCAATGATTTAAATGGTGGGTCAATGTGATCCTATAAGACTTTCTTATTCCAAACAAATTAAATAAAGGTATTAGGTTGTACGTATAAAGTAAACATATCATTAGTTTGTTCACTTTACTCGGGCTAGTAATTATAATTTGTGATTACCTTTAATTCGTAATAAATATTAACATCATTTTTGAAATGTTAGGTTTTTATATCATTAAGAAATAAAGTGTTGAAGTGGAGATATGTTAATATCATACGTGTGGCTGCAGTGTAGTTTTAGACGCAAATGGGCATCACTATAAGTCAAAAGATGTTGTTGATATTTGAAATGGAAGGAGTTTTCTTCCAATCGTACACCACAGATGAACAAAAATTTTATATTCAAAGAGAACCAGCTTGGTAGTTCGGTGATAGGTCCTATTTTTTACGGCCTTTTCATTCAGAACTGTTAAAATATTGCTTAAAAAATTATGATGTTGCGATATGGACATTAAATTTCACTGACAAGTACATCCAATGAGTACTTGAAATTTAAAATATTGATATAGAGGACTTTAAATTCGCACTGAATAGGTCTCATTGTCATTTGCAAACAAAATTAGAAGTAGGGAGGACAATACAATTTTATGAGAAAAGGTTGACTGATGTGTGGTCCCAATATGGAGATAATTATGGAGAATCGAATGTATTGCTAATAGATATGCCAAAGCATATTTTATTCCCCTTTCTTAAGACACTTCATCGTATGAAAGAGAAACGTGAGTACATTCGAATGTTCAATAGAACATGTACTTCATTGTAGTGGATGAAGATATTTTTCTTTATAAATTTGTTCACAAGTACATTCCAATTTTTTAATGCAATTTGAACATAGTTTTTCTGAATCAATTTGTATAATTTTATATCTTTT
Organism: Pinus albicaulis; assembly: GCA_034641835.2. Taxonomy (NCBI): domain Eukaryota; kingdom Viridiplantae; phylum Streptophyta; class Pinopsida; order Pinales; family Pinaceae; genus Pinus; species Pinus albicaulis. Next base: position 423,599,106 of record CM076574.1, read on the forward strand.
GGAATCTTATATGAGAATTTTCAATTTTAATTTTTTTTTAGGAAAAAAAATAGAACTTTCAATTAATAAATAAAATTTACAATGGGAATTGTCAATTATATTATTATATATTTCTATTATTATTTATAATTATTTTTTTTTTTTAACTAAAACGGTTATAGATTTTTGTATTTATCTGAAAGATTGTGGGATCTTTTCCAATCTAACCCCTTGTACAATACAGATTTCTGAATTCTGCCTGTTTCCTCTATTACAGATTTCAGGGCATTTGAATATAGCTGTCATTGTTAACAAAAATTAGACCTTTCATGAGTTCACTGCCTTTATTTGCCAATTGGTCCGCTTCACTGTTTAGATTCCTGAGGATGTGGTAAAATTTGCAGCTGTCAAATTCTTGGAGTACTCTTTGCAATCTGTCCGCAATATTGTTGAGGCTAGGGTTGTTGAAACGAGCTCCCATGTTTAAATTTTTTATAATAAGCTCAGAATCTCCAAAGACTTGAAGTTTTTGAACACCTTTGGCCCTAGCAATCTGGCAGGCTTTGAGAAGCCCGAAGAGCTCAGCTTGGTTGTTGGTCTTCTTACCTAACCCCCAGTAGAATAAATCTTTGGAAAGACCATCTGTTGTATATATGACTCCTCCCGCTCCAGCTGCCCCAGGGTTCCCTTTTGACGCCCCATCGAAGAAGATAGTATGAATGTTTTGTGATCTCCACCAACTTTGGAAGATTTCCTCTTCAACTCTTAAGCGCCATCCCGGCTTTCCATTTTGAGGAGAAGGAGGAATTCTTCCCGGGAGAGGCACAAGGTCCCCTAACCATATCTTGTCTTCTTGCAGCAGAGTAGTGTCTTCTTTTATGTACTGCTGTTTGGCCACTTCAATCAGGAATGCTTTGGCTTTTGCAGCTATTTTCATCGGGGAATGCCTCTCCTCATTAAAGATCTGATGATTACGTGACAGCCAAATCTGCCAACAGACATATTTAGGTAATGCTGTCCAGATTCTACTCCAAAAAGATTTTTGAGGGATATGGTGGGGGTAGAGCTGCCTCCAAGTGGCAAAGAGCTCGGCTGTTGAGTTGAAGATTGGGACAGTGATCTGCAAATCCATTAGGATGAGCCTCCATACCTCCTTTGCCACACTGCAACCTATGAACAAGTGCTGGACTGTCTCTGAGCTGTTGATACACATCGCACACCTGTGAGGCCCCGCAATGTTTCTTTTCTCCAAATTATCTCCTGTGAGAATTTTATTATGGATCACAGTCCAAATGAAAAAATTCACTTTAGGAGTGGCAAATGGATCCCAAACGATTTTCCAGATTTCTGCATTGTGGTTGCTGTTTCGATTCCCCTGCAATTCTTTATAACCGAGAGCTGTGGAATATAGTCCTGTTGGGCCCCAACCCCAGCAGTCTCTTGCGGCCTTGTGAACCGGAGCCGCATCATCCAGGAGGTCTTCAAGTTGCGCTTGCTGGTGGCTCAAACGATCTGGGACTCCATGAAAGTCCCAGCCCTCCCACTCCCCACGCTGATTCCACTTAGCTATATCGGAAAGGCGTTTAACTCCTGCGCGTTCCAACCAGTCTTTTATCTCTGCAATATCTCTGTTTTCTTGAAGTGGAGCGTTACCCATGATACGATCTTTCCACAGGTGAATGTGTTTTCCGCTGCCTGGAATTCTGTACACCTGTTTTAAAAATTGAGTGCTGCTCTTACAGCAGAGGCTCCAAAGTTGCGTGGTCTTATTTGTGCTTCTGTTTGATATGTTGCTGAGCTCATTGTTTACCCCATACTTTTGCCTCAGTGTTCTGCTAACAGGGTGAGAGGGATCGTGTAGAAGGTTCCACAAGATTTTCCCTCCTAAGGCATAGTTTACCAGCAAGGGATCCCTTATTTGCAGTCCTCCTTCATCCTTTGGCCTTTTGACAACGTCCCAACTCACCAGGTGCATTTTGTTTTCGTTGCCTTTGCCACCTTGCCACAGAAATTGCCTGAGAAGTTTGGAAATATGTTCCATTACGTTTCTGGGCGCCAAGAGGAACGAAGCCTGGAAAATGGGTAGCGCTGACAACACTGATTTGATCAGTATTACCTTGCCCCCCTTGGTCAACCAGAAACCCCCCCATACAGCTATCTTGTTTTTTATTTTCGAAACTATGTCACTCCATAAATCTCTTTTGTTGATTCCGGAGTTAATGGGCAGGCCAAGATACTTGAATCTGTCCCAGCTAGCTTGACCTTTAAACCCAAGGAGTGTGGTTATGGCTTCGAGTTCTTGTTGGGCAATGTTCCAGCTATACACTTCACTCTTGCTTTTATTCACAGCAGCGCCAGAAACTCTACAATAACTTCTGATGACGGTGTCAAATGCTCGAGCGATTCTTGTGGAAGCTCCTCCTAAGAGGAGAGAGTCATCAGCAAACAATGCATGATTCGAAGAGTCTGCAACTGTTGATGATTTGAGGCCTGGAATGCTACCAACAGCTTTCTCAGCATTTAGTTTTCGACTTAAAGAGTCCGCCATTAGAATGTACAAGTAGGGCGAGAGAGGGCATCCCTGCCTAATGCCTCTCTTGGCTAGAAAGAAGGAAGTTGGACGACCGTTGACTAGTGGTGCAATCCATGGGGAGTCTATGCAAGCTTTGATAAGTTGAACAAAGTCTGGCGAGAAGCCAAAGGACAGCAGTATTTTACAGAGGTAAGATCGATTCACTCTATCAAACGCATTTTCCATGTCTAATTTAATCACCATTCCTTTCTCTTTCCTTTGTCTGCTGGAATGTATTGTTTCCTGAACCTGGATTACATTGTCCAGGATTTGCCTACCTTCCACAAACCCACTTTGAGAGCAAGAGATCACTCTTTTTAACAGTGGTTTAAGTCTGTTTGCTAACACCTTAGCCAAAATTTTGTATGAAGCATTACACAACGAAATAGGCCTGAATCTAGAAAAAATTTCCGGATTAGAGTCTTTGGGTATTAGTGCTAAGTAGGTTGAATTGGTTCCTCCACCGATTTTTGCTTTTGCCATACATCCTCTTATCATTTTCTGCAGGTCCACCTTTATTATCTGCCAGCAAGCTTGAAAGAAGTGGATTGTGAATCCATCAGGTCCCGGTGCCTTGTCCGGCTCCATGGCCCAAATTACATTTGTGATTTCCTCCTCCGTTATTGGTCTGCAGAGATTTGCATTTTCTTCTGGGCTGATGAGATTAGGAATATTTGAAAGAAAATCCCCAGTTTCCTCCTCATTGTTCTGAACTTCTGCATTGTAAAGAATTTTGAAGTGAGCTTCAGCTGCTGCTTTGACTTGTTTGAATCCTTTGCATAGTTGTCCATCTGCTGTTTTGATTTCTGATATATGATTTCTTGACAGTCTTGCTCTGTATTGCCTATGGAAGAATGGAGTATTCCGATCCCCAGCCTTCAACCACAGACTTCTGGACTTGATTCTCCAATATTCCTCTTCCCTTCGAAAGGCTTGATATGCTGTTCGTTGAACTTGAGTTTCTGTTTCCAGCAAATCTGTTGTAATATCTTTGTCTTCCATGTCATTTTGCAGATCTTGCAAAGTGTGAACTGCCTCTTTTCTTTGTTCCGGAGGAGTATATGTTGGCTTTTTGATCCATTCTTTCAAGGCATATTTTGTCTCTTTCAGCTTCTGCTCCCAAACATAGCTTGTGGATCCGGAGATAGGTTTGGACCATGCCTTTTTCACAATGTCTAAAAAGCCATCTCTCTCTATCCAAAGAGGGCTGAATCGGAAAGGTATCGGTCCAAGATCTTCTTCTTCTTCAATTAGGAGCTGTATTGGTTTATGATCAGAGGTAAGTTTTGGCAAAATTTTTGTAATGATAATTTTATTGTTCATCATAATAGAACTTTGCACCAGAAAGCGATCTAGTCTAGCTGAGATGTGTTCTAATCCTGTTCGGTTATTGGACCAGGTATAAATGCCTCGAGCTGGGTTAAAGTCCATAAGATCCCAAGTCTGAGAGAGCTCCTCCACTATTGGCAGCAAGGGGTCCCTGCTACTAATTCCCCCCCTCTTCTCTTTTACTTTCAGTACTATGTTTAGATCCCCTGCTATAATGATATTGCTGGGAGAAGTTGTTTCTAAAAAATTAGAGAGGCTGCTCCAGCACTCTCTTTTTTCTGTGTAAGAGACTGGTACATAAAGATTAAAAAGGGAGAAAGATAACTTACTTGCTTTGTGTTTCAATTCTGTGAATATCCAGTGCTGTGTATCATGGGAGTTGTTCAGCTGAAATTGGTCTTCGTTCCAAAGAGTGGCCAAGCCCCCGGAGGTGCCCCTTGCACTAACTGCCTTTCCTGCTTTTGTATTCCACTTTAATCTGCTGATCTCAAGAAGGGCCTGCCCTTCTATTTTTGTCTCTTGGAGCATGAGAATTTCTGAGGGCTCAGCTTTCAAAAGGTCCTTGACTTTGTTGTATCAATTTCTTTTTGCTAATATGTGTGTGTATGTGTGTTCTTAAATGAATTTTTTTCCATTGAAATCAGCTTACATGAACCATCAAGGCATGATTGTATTTTTGTTGACTTGTATTTTCTTGTATGCATAATACTCATATATAAATGTGAAATAAGTTTTGAAATAGAGCTCATTGCAAACAAAAGTGCAATTCTTATTGAATAAATTATAATAATTTACTTGATAAATGCTACAAGCACTATTGGCTATTCAGGCTAATGGGAAATGTGTCATAAGAAAATGATTTGAACTATTTGAAGCACAAGATATCAGATTTCTCAATCCGTATTTTACATAAATTTATATAATTCAATCAATTAATGGTTGTAATTAAAATCATATACCATATAGAAAATAAACAACACTCAAAGTTCGTTATTGACCTTTTACCTATAAAATGCATTAATATGAGTGCATAAATGTGATATTTATTGTTTGAGATAAAAATCTATTATAAATAATTTTGCATTTGTAAATAAAAACTTATAATTAATGATAATGATTGCTAAGTGGACTATCAAGGTTTGATTGGACTATATCATAGATAATTATGTATTTGAACCTTTTTTTTTATTTTTTTATTTTTTTCTTCTTCGTATTTTAAATAAACTGAAATCATATCATATGAGCCATAATTTTTATTTATTTATTTATTTTTTAAATCAACTATTTGCGTATGTAATCATCTATCCCATATAAGTTAATAATAATCCATTTATTGACCTTTATTTGTTTACTGTAATGAGTATTAATTTCATATTGTATTTCTTTTGAAATAAAAATCCATGTAAAACAAAAAGCTCTTCTTAATAAAACATGGAAAAATTAATTAAAAACGTGTTAAGTGGGCCATCTAGATTAATTAAATAAATAGATGATAAATGTTTGTATTTAAATTTTTTGCACCATAAGACATTTATTTTTCCATCCATTTTAACAGATTTTCATTTTCAATTCTTAAATAATTTACTTGTAATTTAAACAATCTCATAGAATCCACCATGACTCGAAGCTATTTATTGTATTCTCTTTGGTTATATGTGTTAATGGAAGTTTATAAATGTGATATATTTTTGAAATGTAGCTCCTAATGTAAACAAATATATGTTTTTTATAAAACAAATTAAAAGTAATGGATACTAAGTTATAAGTGGTCTATATAAAATCCATTTACCAACTTTTATTTGCTTATCACGAATTTTAATATAAGTGTATAAATGCGACATTGTTTGTTTGAAATAAAACTCCATGTAAAATGAAATGTTTTTCCTAACAAAACATGAAATAATTAATTGATAATGAATAGTGAGTAGATTCCTCAAGTTCTGTTAAGATATTGGTCATAAATAAATGTATTTAAACTTTTTACAACATACACCATTTGATTTTCTCATCCCTATTATCATTTTGTAAATTTCTATTCGTAAATAAATCATTTATAATTGAAATAATAAAAGCCAACTAGACATAAAGCATGACATATTAAAATCTATTTAGTTATAATCATTGATATAAGGTTATAAATGTATTATGTTTTTGAAATAAACTTCTTAATGTAATTGAAGATACATTTATTAGAAAAAAATAATAATTTAAAATTAATCGATGATGAGTTCTAAGTGGTTTATTATATTTTCAATCGATAATTTTTTCTATCTATATATTTTTAAACCAACTACTTTTATATACAATCATGCCATATAAGTCGATAAGTCAAGAAATAATCAATTGATTGTTATTTACCTATCATGTGGTTTAATATGAATGTATAAATGTGACATTGTTATTTCTAAGAGAAAACTCTATGTAAAAAAAAGTTTTTTATTAAAGCATGGATTGATTAATTCATAATGTCATCCATTAAGTAGACTATTTAGGTTCATTCAAGAGTTGCATGACAAATCAAAATCTTTATTACCTATCATGTGGTTTAATATGAATGTATAAATGTGACATTGTTATTTCTAAAAGAAAACTCTTTGTAAAAAAAATGTTTTCTATTAAAACATCATTGGATTAATTAATTCATAATGTCGAGCATTAAGTAGTCTATTCAGGCTCATTCAAGAGCTGTGTCACAAATGAACATAGACTTTAAACTTTTTTCCACCATATGACATGATTTTCCCATTAAGATTAACATTTTGTAAAAATCAATTATTAAATAAACTATTTGTAATTAAAATAATCGCATAGAAGCTAACAAGGCATGAAGCCATTTATTGTATTCCATTTAGTTATATGTATTGATATAAGTTTATAAATGTAATGTTATATTTTTGAAATAAATCTCTTAATGTAATTAAAGATACATATTTTACAAAACTAATTAGAATTTATTGATAATGGGTTTTAAGTGGTTTATTTAGATCGTTACACAGAAAATCATGTGCAATAGATAAATGACTTTTAGTACATATTTAATATTCAAAATTAATATTTTAATGATCAATTATTAGTAGTTACATTAAGTATTTAATAATCAAAGAGGATGAAGGCTATATAAATTTCAACTAAAATCCATATTAAGTTATGTTTCACACTTAATTATTCCCCATTAACAATTCTTATAATTTTCTCCTCTTGGTGAAAGTACAATAGGTTGTGGGAAAGGGAGTTAGAGTCGTCTAACACAAAAATCAAACATCGATGACTCTATTATGTTATCCATAACTATAATATATTTCTTGGACGTTAATCATACTAATATGATTTACCTTAAATAAATTGTTTCTAAGATTTCTGTTTTACACTCTTATTGTGAATTTATATTATTGTACCTAACAACCCCATGTTTGACCTATTCATGGTCTCTAACTCGTTTGACATTCGTAATTTTTTTTTATCTTAAATTAAGTTAATATGATGATTTACAAAAGAATGAATGTTGTTGAAGGCCTTGTAATAGAAAACATCCAAATTTATTGAAATATGTGTTTTAACCTAAAAATCAATACATCAAAGAGAGGTTCCAAGATAGAGTTTAGATAGCATCAAATAAGCAGGGCCTACCATAAATCATATTTGGAAACTAGAATATTAATACATTAATAAAACAAAAAATCTTAGGTGGGCCTAAGGAGAAATTAAGAATTTCTTAAACAAACCCAGCAGAGGAAAACATAAAGACAATAGCAAACAAGAGGACTGAGGTGCCTCAAACAACATTTCTCAACCTATACTTTTCTAAGCTATTGCAACATAGAAGGATGAACACAATGATAAACAAGAAAATATTAACAAATAAGAGACACATCACCATTAACCACACTTAGGGATCCTGCAAGAAAGCCTTCATCATCATCAATTAAGGCAAATCATCCACAAGCTCCACAACACCAAATTGCTCTTCAACCTCAAAGAGCCATGCATTGCTCTCAAAACTCATCAAATGCCAACATTCATGCTCTATATAAAAAGCAAGGAGGAGAAAAACCCAATAGAGTATCTATAAGTCCATTGGCTAATCAGAAGTATCTCTATTGTCCTTGAGGCCTTGCAAGGCCCAAGGCACAAAAATATCTAAAATAAATATCTTTTCGGCCAATTCTAGCAAAGAAATTGAGCTTTAGGCTCTGAAAAGCCTCCTAAAACTTTCCAAACACACATTTTGACTTTTCGACCATAGGAGCATAGTACTATGTTTTAAAATGAAATTTCATGCCAGGAGCGTAGCATAGGAACAGGGAAAATGGGTCTTCTTACAACAATGTTTTGAAGGCCTTCCCGATGTCAGAAAAGGCTCCATGATGGCTCGTTGGAAATCCCTTAAAGTCTAGTTTCCATGTCTACCCATAGTTCTCTGATATGACCTCTAAAACTTATTTAGAAAATGAAAATTCCAAGACTTGTAGGAGCACAACACATGTCCTGAAAAGTAGGCAGAATGATGAAAAAGTGGGTGTTTTTGACCCTTTTGGAGGACCAAAAAAAATCCAATTGATATGAAACTTTGTGATCATGTTATATGAGTGATGAGGAACCTAAAAATGTAAGCCTTTCCTCCTGAATATTCTCTGAAAAAGAGCGGAGCACCAGGTCTGCTGCACTCCTAGCCTCAAAATTTGCAAAAAACAAAAACTTGTCAAAATTCTCCTAAATTTGGTGGATAAGTCCTTCATAGGGTTTGGGAGACATGTAGAAAATATTGAGGAAATGTTATAAGGTTTACTTGGCCTTTTCCTCTTTTTAGTGTTTTGAATTTGAATGAGGGCCTCTTTGATATGCCAATGAAAAAAGGTGTGATGGTAGTCTTGTTGGTGTCTTTATCATGGTTGTGGTCTTCATTTTCATTATCATCCTTCCCACTTTCTTTACTGTCATTATGACTTCTCTTTGTGTTTACTTTACTTTGCTTATCATTATTGTCACTTGTGGGGGTCACTTCCTTTACTATTTTTATGACTATGATGAATGTTTTCTTTTTCACTTATGCTTACTTGATTATCTTTCTACATTTTTTTTACTTGCTTCATCTGTATTCATGCCGCCTTTTGTTTTCTGCATTATCCTCACCCTTTTCATCTTCATCCTTGTCAAACCCACTTCCCTTTTCTTCATTATCTGTCTCTATTTCCTCATCAATATCTGCCTTTGTTTCTTGATTTTCATCATCATCCTCCTCCTCATAATTTTCTTCATCATGACTTGTCATTTTTTTCTTCATCATGTGTTTCTTCTTCCTCACTTGTTCCTCATAGCAGAAGAAAAAGTACAAGCACACAGAATTGGGCCAGTCGGGTGGCTAAGCTCACAGTGTCGTACAGGGCTACAGGTGTTGTCGGCAAGGATGCATGCACAGTTGACAAGGCTGCACGCACAGTCAGAAATGTTTCACGCGCAGTCGGAAAGGCTACACGCATAGTCGGCAAGGCTGCACACACAGCCGGCAAGGTTGCACGCGCAATCGGCAAGGTTGGACGCATAGTCAACAAGGCTGCACTTGAAAGCTTAGGCTCCCTTATACTGATATTTTTTACAATCCTTATTCTTTGAAGCAATGAGACACCTTATCTTGGCATCCCTTGGATGCTTTTACACGGCAACTCCTTAAAACTCTCCCTTTGCTATCATTATGGAGTTCACCTCACCCTTTTCCTCTTTGACTAATAGTTTCTGAAAAACTTTATGTATTGATGTGCAATGAGGTGAAGGGAAGGTAATTGAAATGGTAGCTTTTGCAAGTGAAAGAAAGGAATGAATGAAAGGAATAGATGTGGTAATAGGCTCAGATGAATCAAAACTTTTCAATTAGTGCAATGAATCCTGTTTGACTGATACTCTGTCTAGGGAGATGAAGTAAGCATAGAGGCAGTTATTTCGAGTCCAAGCCTAGGGTTCTTCTTATGGTATCAACTTATTTCCACTAAATGATGACAAAATTCTTAAAAATGTGTTTAGGGCATTCAATTACCTCTATCATAGCTTTAGAAAACCTTGGAGGAAACTTGAAAGGGCTCTATGAGGGGTTAATTTTCTTAGTAATCCCTCCTAGCCAAGGGCGCAGCACCATCTCCCTGGGGCGTAATGCCATGTGTAATTTATATGGGAAAAATTGCCAGGAGCGTAGCACCAACTCTTAAGCACGCAACAACATTTTGCAGAGGACATTTGGAGGCCTTCCCGGTGTCGGAATTGGGCCTGTGATAGCTCGTTGGAAAGCTTAGCCTGTCTATTTTCCAAATACACAATGGCTATCCTAATTGAAGTTTATTTTCCTTTTCAAAAGTTTATTTTCCTAAGACTGGTAAAAAAGCGCTGAGTGATGGTGCAGAAATGCAGAGTGCTGGTGCAAACAACAATTGGAGGCCTCCCATAACTCAAAATTGAGCTCATGATAGCTCATGGGAAATATATTCAAGTCTAGTTGTCATTGGAATCATCTAGAAATTCATTTGGACACTCCAGCTATGAGAAAACTAGATTTTCCCAAGGTCACTTCAGGAGTGCAGAAATTCTCCCGTGACACCTGTATCTTTCACATTGCTCCCAAACTATGATACCTGTGTAAAAACGGCAGGATGTTTTTATTATTGGCCCTATGATTGACAAAAATCTCTCATTTTTTCCAAATTCACCTCTATTTGGTCAGAAAAATATTTTTAAGCAAAACTGGCCCTAGGTGTGGCAAATAACTTGGCCCTTGGAATGAATTCTTGGAAAATGATGGAGGCATGATGTTTATGATTTGATATGGCTTCATGATTTCTGATATGACCTACCATATCGATATTTTTCTCTTATGCCTCTTTTCCATAGCAAACCCTAGCTTAGTTGGAAGGGGAAATTAGGGTTTGTTGTAGGGGATTTAGGACTACCTTGTAGAGGGAGGGGAATGAAGGGGTTAAGGATTGTATAAATTCTTGAGGAAATTTTGGAGAATAGGAATGGATGTTAGAGTGTAGGGGAAAGTGTAATTTCAATAATTGAGTGAGGGGAAGGGGTCCAAAATGGAAAAACATAGGCCTAGTCTCAAAAGTGTCAAATTGTGGAAATAGAATAGGTTTTGTAGAAAAATGATGATTTTGAGGGATAGGAGTGATGGGAAGAATTTATGAAGGTATATTAAGGATAGGGGAACGTGTAAGAGCATCATGATACAAGCCTTGTTGATTATTTGTACATGTAAGTCATGAAACCAAGAAAATTACCCAAAAAAACCATAGTCTTCCTGTCTCTCGTGTTGCAAGATGTCATCATTGAGTAGCAGACCTATTACCTTATCAATTTCTTCTATTGGTTGGCCTCTTATTTCTTTTGAAAAAATGTCAAGATATCCCATTACCTTATGTGCAAACTTTGAAGCTGAATGGTAGTCTTTTGTGGAGAAGATGACCTCTCTTTGACTGAAAGTTGGTTTGGAATCTTCAAGTGTAAAAACAGAGTATTTTTTAGAGGAGAGGAATAACCTGTTTCTGAGTTTATTTATTAACCCAACGTTTCGGACTGTCTATGTGAGTCCATCATCAGGGGTAGACGTCAAGGTTCAATTTTTCAAGAACCTTGACGTCTACCCCTGATGATGGACTCACATAGACAGTCCGAAACGTTGGGTTAATAAATAAACTCAGAAACAGGTTATTCCTCTCCTCTAAAAACTATTTTCACCTGTATGGATTCTCTATTTAAAAACAGAGTATTGACAAAGTTGTGTATTGAAGATCCAAAATCCAATGTAATTGGTTTATCTAAGGAGTCTACAGAGATAGTTTAGAGACCATTAATGCTTGATGTATCTAGGAAATACAGGAGTGAGTAGGTTTAATGGTGATTCTAGGTGGAAAGTGGAGGAATTAAGCAAGCCAAAACATAGTGCTAAGGTCAAGGGTGACAGAATATAGACAAAATGAGTTCATGAGCCCATGATGGGTCTTCTGGGATTGGTGAGCTAAGCATGACATGATGGGATAATGAAATAGTGAAAATTTTATCCTAAGGATAAAGAAGGCAGTGAGATTTCTAGAACTCACAATATTCATGAATTTTGTTTCTAGAAATTTGGGATAAATATTTGCTCATATATAGAAAGAAAAAAATTACCAACGATTAAAATCTACCATGTTGTGCCTAAGAATCCATATTTGGAGGATTTTCCATGGGCTCTACTTCTTCATCCACCAAACAGTCAAGTACCTTCCATACTTTTGGCTTACAGGCCTACCTCTTTTTATTTCTTGGGATCTTCTTTTACTGTGGGCATGAGTTCTACAAGTGCCTTGTTTGAAATTAGATTCAACTTCTAAATATCCTATTATCACCATAAATAATCTATGTCCATTGAAACTTTTCATGTTTTATATGGATATGATCAATTAGGCCTTTACTAAGGAGTATAGCAACAAAAGTTCTCACAAATGTAAAGAATATGTTTTATGCTCAATTCGTGTCTATTTTTTTGAATTTTTGAATAGCATTCCAAATATCTTCTACAGCTTGATGGTGCCAAAAATGGAGAGGGAGATTTGGTAATCTCACCTAAACGAGCATTTAAGTGACCACCATATTTGTAACATTGAATTCTCGGAACCATGCAATAATAAAAATACCAACTCTACTCAAAAGCCATGGCCCATTATTTAGGACTTGATCCCTAACTTTCTCTATGTCAAATTGGAATATGAAAATACCCTTGGAACATAAGTAAAGTTCACAATTAGTTGTTCAAGAAGATTATATGCATCGACATAAAAATTAATTTCTTAATCAAAAGCCATTAGATCTTCATCATAAAATTGTAGATTGTAGATCATCAAAATCTCTTTTACATCTTGGGGTTTAAGTATTATGTTTCACTACATCCTTGAACGAGACAGGTCCATTGGGGTTGTTGACGCCTTAAGCTACACCCCTCAGCCTCATATTTAATATGATGGTGGAGTTCCTTTCTCTGGGATAATCTTTCATTTCAATGGAATCTTGTAACAATTTCCCCTTAAAAATAAAACTTTGTAAAAACATAAGTATGTCGAGGTTATTCTATAAGGTATTCCTCATGTTTTCCAACAAATCCGAGAATTGAACACAAACGAGTATGGATTTCTTGCTTAGGGTTTAAAAAAAAAATTTGAAAAATCCTCCTCCATATCTCATTTTGCACTATGAAAGTTTTCAATTTGATTTTTATTATTCTTATTAGGAAGTAACTATTTTTTTTTACTTTCAGTTGTTTATTTTCTTAATGAATCAAAATATTTTAGTATGTTCAACAAAAACAGAGATAAAATTTATCTCTATATATATACATATTACGAAATTGAAATGACAATGTTATTGAAATAATTTATTAAAATCTTATACTCAAATATTTTTAAAATGTATAAAAAATATTGACATTTAATGTTTGAAAGTAGAAATATAAGATTTTTTAATACTTTATCTCTCTTTAAAGTTGAAATGAAATTATTTTATTTCATATGTATATCAATATTTTTCTATTGTCACTGTGAAAGTGTGAGTGAAATATTTTTACAACTCATTCATCCGTGATTGTAATACCAATCACGAATAAAGTGAGCATAGTGATAACTCGATTATTGATTTTGTATTCAGAGAACATTTTGATGTCCCTCGATTATTTTCCGTTTCCTTCGCACTTAGGTCCAAGTAATATTGTAAATGTGTAGTCTTACTAGTGCTTACTACTCATAAAAAAATATGTGTAGCCTTAATAGTGCCTACTCATCATAGAAAATTATGGAAGTCCTTGTGTGTCAACTCCATGGTTAGTAAGAAAATAATCACACATCTATTTTTTTATGTGCAATATATCAATAAAATATTTTAAGCATAGCATTTTTTGTTTCTTTTAATTACTATATATAATATATAGATAATTTACATTCAAATATTATAGTTAACGTTGAAATGTTTTAGTTATGGCTTACATTGTTAGAATTAAAATATTTATAACCATGCAATCTATATATATATAACTTTTTTGTTATTAATATTTTGTTCAATGTCGCGTTTGAAATCTCTATTTTTTTCTCTTTCCTTGTGGGGAGTACAATTTACCATTGGTGGCTTTTCCGCTGCACATTTTGACAACCCATGGTCTTGCCAATAGTATTTTTATATAAGCATGCATATATATATATATATATATAACTAGCCAAGGGCCATTTTAACTATGTATTTACCAAGTGCAAACAAGGATCAAATCTTTTGAGGTGCAAACACTTTTTAGAGTGATAAGAAATTTGATCCCTTCAAGATAACATGGATCTAGAACGATTTAAGAAGTGATAAATACCTATCAATAAAATAAGTAATATTTCGACTAAATGATGTTCTTCAAAGTCTAGTATGGAAAAAGTGTAGTAATATCATGTAAATAGTCTAACTCAATCAAATTATCAACAATTTTTAGATTTTGAGTTTTAACCACTGGTGTTTTTTTTGCTTTTCATTCCAACCTCCCAAATAAAGGAAATATAAAAAAAATACATAAATTAAACATAAAATTGTGATGAAGTCTAAGCAACCACAGTGAAATCAGATTACAAGAGGAGAATAAAAAAATATAAATACCTAATGTTCTTTTAAAGTAACCATTTTCAAATTTTTCCCAATTTACCATTTGTCATATTAATTGTACCGATAACTATTCTACACATCACAGGGATTACTCATTATAATTAAACTAAATAAAGTTATACTAAACATATTTATATTATCACATTTTAATACATAAAAAATATAAATAAAAATTTATAATTAAATAATTTATTTCATGAGCTAGTTTATTTCTTTTACGTAAAATGGACTTTTTAATATATATATATATATATATATATATATATATATAATTTTTTACGCCGATAGGCGTAACCCCCTGTCGGAAGGAGCATGTTTTGTGATTAGGCTAATTAATTTTTTTGATCTGATGGTCAGGATTGGAAGATGCTGGTATATTCTGGTCGTCGCCACTCAATCCATGGATGAAATCTACCCCACTAACTTCCTTGCATATCTAAATCATGTGTTTAAACCGTACTTAAATTCATTTTTTACAAATCTTGATTAAAAATTTACTGTGCCATTTTCTGACCGCCACCTATCAAGATTAACAACTAGAAGGAAACCGAAACATTAAATCTTCTCCAAGTGTTGAAACTGGGTATACACTTGGCGGTGAAGGCATCCGAACAGCCTGACCAGTGGTGCGCATGTTCCCAAGGGTCTCCTCATGCCTCTCATGAACGTTGAGGAGGGGGACGGGGTTGTAGCCACCGGGGACATCTGGCAGACGCAGAAGGGTGGTGTGAAGGCCAAGAAACGGTAACAGTCATGTAGGTGTAGGGGACATCTCTCGTGCTTTCATAACCCTTCTGCACCTCCCTGACGGATACCATGGACCGGAACGGCGCTTCCAACCATTAATTGCGACCTGTTTGGCGTTCTTGTTTGATAACAGCCATTAATGGGCTTTCTATTTTCCTGCACACATTTTTTTCCATTTGGCTTGCTATTTTCCTGCACACCTTTTGTTCCATTCACATCATTTTCTTTTGGCTTTTCATCCACATTTCTTGGATTTCGCTTTCCATTCACATCGCTCGGCTTTGCCTTTCCATGCACATATTTACAGTTCGCAATATCAACCATTTAAGATCAGAGAGCGCGAGAGGTAATGACGGGAATCATCATATCATGGCGTTTACCCGAAATTACAATGTGGTTATGCAAATTCGGTGGCTTTCAGTAGGTCTGTATGTCCAAGGTTCTTATGACCATTTTTCATTGAAATTTTTATACTGATAAAATATTAGGTAAGTGGTAATTGATTCGCTTTTATATGAGGCCAGCAACATTAGCATTCCTCTGATTCAGGCGTGGTTGGTGATGCTGTATGAACAGGTGTTATGCTTCTAACAATGTCTTTCAATGCACAGCGAAGTGATGCGAAACCATGTAAGTGTCTCCTTGTGCTTATACATTCTAGTGAATTGAATCCCTAAGGCTCTCTTTCTGGCAATGTTTGACTGCATTTGTTGTTGTTGTTGGTATGAATGACAGCATCTCCTGAAGATTGCTTCTCCGTGTCATACACGACTTGCCCGGAGACAAGAGACGAATATGGAGCAACACAACAATTGCAATAAGGTCGCCAATCTCTGCTTCAGTTTGTCAGTCATTTACAATATGATTAACTTGGCTTATATGTCATTCGACACCCATTTGTCAGTCATGATCTAGAATTCTCGTACTTTTGTTATGCATTTATGGGTCATTTTTGTGCCAAATACATGATTCCTACTTTAATGATATAGGTTCAGTTGCAGGTTCAGGGGGTTACGCCGATAGGCGTAACCCCCTATCGGAAGGAGCATGTTTTGTGATTAGGCTAATTAATTTTTTTGATCTGATGGTCAGGATTGGAAGATGCCGGTATATTCTGGTCGTCGCCACTCAATCCATGGATGAAATATACCCCACTAACTTCCTTGCATATCTAAATCATGTGTTTAAATCGTACTTAAATTAATTTTTTACAAATCTTGATTAAAAATTTACTGTGCCATTTGTTGATCGCCACCTATCAAGATTAACAACTAGAAGGAAACCGACACATTAAATCTTCTCCAAGTATTGAAACTGGGTATACACTTGGCGGTGAAGGCATCCGAACGGCCTGACCAGTGGTGCGCACGTTCCCAAGGGTCTCCTCATGCCTCTCGTGAACGTTGAGGAGGGGGACGGGGTTGTAGCCACCGGGGACATCTGGCAGACGTAGAAGGGTGGTGTGAAGGCCAAGAAACGGTAACAGTCATGTAGGTGTAGGGGACATCTCTCGTGCTTTCATAACCCTTCTGCACCTCCCGGACAGATACCATGGACCGGAACGGCGCTTCCAGCCATTAATTGCGACCTGTTTGGTGTTCTTGTTTGATAACAACCATTAATGGGCTTTATATTTTCCTGCACACCTTTTGTTCCATTGACATCGTTTTCTTTTGGATTTTCATCCACATTTCTTGGATTTCGCTTTCCATTCACATCGCTCGGCTTTGCCTTTCCATGCACATCTTTACAGTTCGCAATATCAACCATTTAAGATCAGAGAGCGCGAGAGGTAACGACGGGAATCATCATATCATGGCGTTTACCCGAAATTACAATGTGGTTATGAAAATTCTGTGGCTTTCAGTAGGTCTGTATGTCCAAGGTTCTTATGACCATTTTTCATTGAAATTTTTATACTGATAAAATATTAGGTAAGTGGTAATTGATTCGCTTTTATATGAGGCCAGCAACATTAGCGTTCCTCTGATTCAGACGTGGTTGGTGATGCTGTATGAACAGGTGTTATGCTTCTAAAAATGTCTTTGAATGCATAGCGAAGTGATGTGAAACCATGTAAGCATCTCCTTGTGCTTATACAGTCTAGTGAATTGAATCCGTAAGGCTCTCTTTCTGGCAATGTTGGACTGCATTTGTTGTTGTTGTTGGTATGAATGACAGCATGTCCTGAAGATTGCTTCTCCGTGTCATACATGACTTGCCCGGAGACAGGAGATGAATATGGAGCGACACAACAATTGCAATAAGGTCGCCAATCTCTGCTTCAGTTTGTCAGTCATTTACAATATGATTAACTTGGCTTATATGTCATTCGCCACCCGTTTGTCAGTCATGATCTAGAATTCTCGTACTTGTGTTATGCATTTATGGGTTAGTTTTGTGCCAAATACATGATTCCTACTTTAATGATATAGGTTCAGTTGCAGGTTCAGTTTTTTTTTTTTTTTTGTGACCATTATCCTTTTGGGTATGTTGGTTTCTTGGAATTTTGTTTATTCTTTTTTGCTTTTGGATTTCGTTCTAATATGTTGGTCAATCCTTATGCATTACTTCTTCATTAGCCTTAATTGAGTTTGCTTTCTTTTACCCATTGTCATGTTGTATTAGGTAAAAGCTTGATCTAATTTTGATACTTTGTTATTTTCATACTTTGTTAGCTTAGCAAATGCTACTCTTTTTCGGCGGAAACCTAGTCATTATCGATGAATTAGTTGGCCTAATCAAATCTCATGTTACTTTACGCAATGGTTCAGAATGAATGAAGCAAGACACGTCACCCTTGCTGACATTGCATACCAAATATTCTACTACATCAATAATTGTCGCTAGGTTCATATTGAGATTCGCCAGCATTAGTGATGTAGCTAGAAAAAGGTGGAGATTAGATGGATGAATCCGACGTTGCTTCTTTTCTTGGTAGGTTATCATGTGTGGTCTCTCACTTAACTCTTTGTGGTTGGATTCTCTCCAAATTCCATTGATTGTCCGAGCTAGGCAGGCCTGCCTGAGCCCATAATACATTACAATATAATATGATTATGTATTCCAGCAAAGCACTCAAATAACATTTGGTATCTCGTTGTCATTTAAGCTATCACAAATAAGATTTTCTATGTGTTATAATTATCTATCTATATCAGTGGGGACTAGGAAAACTGAAGATGGCATCCCATATAACGGGTATGGTGTGGTGTGGTACTAGAAGGAAGAAAAAAAAATTGTCGTACTAGTAACTATATTATTCAGACCTTGCCAACGCCTGTAACCTCTTCTTGTTCTTCAGGAGCCGAATCTTCTCCAGTACTAACGATTTGATCATTCCCTAGAGCACCTCCATCTAAGCCAGAGCAGTCAATGACTACCTGATTCCCGACACTCATCAATGCCCTCTCACAGCAGATTTCCACGGATTCTGTCACTGGTTTCTTCGGTTTAGAGGATGCCAATTCATCGTCGTTCTGCTGCTGCTGTGTGTTAATTATCAACTCCTTGCTATTAGATATTTCATGCCTAGAGTGGCTTGATAATTCCTGACTATTGCAGCTGTCATCCGAATCCCTCTTGGGTATCTTCACAATCTTATCTGCTTCCTTTGTTTTACCCCATACCACCCCATATAGACCTCCAACAATCAGAATCAAACCTATGACACTGCATGCAACAGAGAACAACAATTTCTTACATATAGCCATACTTTCACACACAACAACTTCGAAACTTTCACACACAACAACTTTGAAATTCTGTAATTGTATTCTAATTCAAACCTTCCCAAATGGAGCTTCTCGTCAAGAAGTATGGAGCTCATAATTGCCACGATTATAAGCAACAATGGACTAAACACCGAGACAAACAGAGGCCCTTTTCTGCGAATACACCATGTCATTATAGAGAACGCTATTCCAGATGCCACAACTCCCTGCATTGACTCACCAAATGTTAACACATCACCAATATAGCTCTAAAAAACCAAATTCACATACAAATTGTTGTTGTTGTTGGTATGAATGACAGCATGTCCTGAAGATTGCTTCTCTGTGTCATACACGACTTGCTCGGAGACAAGAGACGAACACCTTCGACCTTATTGCAATTGTTGTGTCGCTCCATATTCTGACTGCACTCTGCATATCACCGATGGCAGCGAGGTCTACTGTGATAAAAATAATTAACATAACTAAATGGGGTATATTTAGTTACTGTTATCTGGCTCGTTAACACAATAAATGGGGTGCATTTAGTTACTATTATGTTATCTGGTGCATTTAGTTACTGTTATGTTATCTGGTTATTTTGTTGTTTTGGGGTGCATATTTAAGATGTTTTAGATTGTGCGACTCAATGTAGATGTTTATCCATTGAGATTTTATGTATGTATGTGGTGTGGTAATAAAAATTATTAAGAATTATCCTATGGTTTAATGAGCCTTCGAAATGATTAAGATGTTTTAGATTGGGAAACTCAATGCAGATATTTATCCATTGAAATTTTATGTATGTTGTGTGGTGATAATAATTATTGAGAATTTTCCTCTGGTTTAATGCACCTTCGAAATAATTAAAACACTACGCTGTATGCTATGTATATTTATATCTGGAAATTATAGCCCTGCCCTGTATGTTATGCAGTGTATCCGAAGATTATAATAATGGTGGGCTTGATATATCAAGTTGGGGCCCCCATCTATTTGCAGATCCCACCCCATGCTTAAATAATTAAATTATAAACCATCATAATCCTAATCAAACCATTCAGTGATTCACATTAGTAAATGAAATCAAAAGCCTATTTTTGTTTGGTTGGTCCTCGTTCATTTACTTTTCGTCATTTCAGATTTAGTTTTACTTTTTTTTAATTAAATTTATTAATTAAAAAAAATATTATATCAATAAGAGTCATATAAAATAAAACTTAAAACTTAAATAAATTATATTATATTAAAATTTAAAAACAATAACAAAAATATAGAGGTCAAATGATGATAGTGGTGGTTAAACTCCACTAAGACTAAACTTTGATCTAAAAAACAAATTATTTAGTTTATTTTTATTTCTTAAAATAAAAATCAGAAATTAAAATAAAAAAATTACAAATTAAAAAAATATATTACAACTTTAAAAGTCACGGGAAAATTTAAAGCTTGTTAAATCTTTTTAAATTACTAAATAAAAAAGTTAAAATAATTTAAATTTTAAAAGAAAATAAAAAACTTTTTAAATTTTTAAAAAAATAAATAAATAATATTATATTAAAATTAAAAGCACAAAAGAAAATTATTTAATTTATTTTTATTTGTTAAAATAAAAATCACAAATTCAAAATTTATAAAACACAAAATTAGAAAATTAAAAATATATTAAAACTTTAAAAGTTATAACTTTAAAAATGACAAAAAAAAATTAGCACAAATTAAAAAATTATAAAACACAAAATTAAAAAATTAAAAAATATTATAACTTTAAAAATGACAAAAAAAATTAGCACATATTCAAAAATTTAAAAACACAAAATTAAAAAATTAAAAATATATTATAACTTTAGTTATAACTTTAAAAATGACAAAAAAAATCTACTAAAATAAAAAAGTTAAAATAACTTAAATTTTAAGTTAGTTGGTCCAATGTCGCATTGTGACAACAATTGTGTCAATGTTTAAATCAATTCCCTTGGGTTCACCAATTACTTTGGTTTTTAATTTTTTGGGTAATTCCTTTGCTTTATAATATTAAACCCTTGGGTTTATTAGTTTTTTTGGTTTATAATATCAATAATCGATCAATTTCATCCATGATCAAATGTCACCTTCTCACAAACATTGTATGAATATGAAAATCACCCATGCCCAACCATGGTCATACTTGGTCAAACGTCGCATTGTGACAACAATTGTCTCAATGTTTAAATCAATTCCCTTGGGTTCACCAATTCCTTTGGTTATAATATTAAACCCTTGGGTTTATTAGTTTTTTTGGTTTATAATATGAATAATCAATCAATGTCATTCATGATCAAATGACACAATCTGACAAACATTGTCTCAATATGAAAATGACCCATGGCCAACCATGGTCATAGTTGGTCCAATGTTGCATTGTGACAACAATTATCTCAATGTTTAAATCAATTCCCTTGGGTTCACCAATTCCTTTTATTTTATAATTTATTGGGTAATAGTTGTCCCTTGGGTTTACCAATTCCTTTAGTTTATAATATTAAACCCTTGGGTTTATTAGTTCTTTTGGTTTATAATATGAATAATCAATCAATGTCATCCATGATCAAATGTCACATTCTGAAAAATATTGTTTCAATATGAAAATCACCCATGGCCAACCCTGGTCATAGTTGGTCCAATGTCGCATTGTGACAACAATTGTCTCAATGTTTAAATCAATTCCCTTGGGTACACCAATTCCTTTGGTGAACCAATATGAAAATCATCCATCGCCGACCATGGTCATAGTTGGTCCAACGTTGCATTGTGACAACCATTGTCTCAATGTTTAAATCTATTCCCTTGGGTTCACCAATTCCTGTTGGTTTATAATTTGTTGGGTAATGGTTGTCCCTTGGGTTCACCAATTCCTTTGGTTTATAATATTAAACCCTTGGGTTTATAATATTAAACCCTTGGGTTTATAGTTTTTTTGGTTTATAATATGAATAATCGATCAATGTCATCCATGATCAAATTGTGTCAATGTTTAAATCAATTCCCTTGGGTTCACCAATTCATTTGGTTTATAATTTTTTGGGTAATGATTTTCCCTTGGGTTCACCACTTGCTTTGGTTTATAATATTAAACCCTTGGGTTTATTAGTTTTTTTGGTTTATAATATGAATAATCGATGAATGTCATCCATGATCAAATGTCACATTCTGACAAACATTGTATCAATATCAAAATCACCCATGGCCAACCATGGTCATACTTGGCCCAACGTCGCATTGCGCCAACAATTGTCTCAATGTTTAAATCAATTCCCTTGGGTTCACCAATTCCTTTGGTTTATAATTTTTTGGGTAAGCATTTTCCCTTGGGTTCACCACTTTCTTTGGTTTATAATATTAAACCTTTGGGTTTATTAGTTTTTTTGGTTTATAATATGAATAATCGATCAATGTCATCCATGATCAAATGACACATTATGAGAAACATTGTCTCAATATGAAAATCATCCATCGCCAGCCATGGTCATAGTTGGTCCAACGTTGCATTATGACAACCATTGTCTCGGTGTTTGAATCTATTCCCTTGGGTTCACCAATTCCTTTTGGTTTATAATTTGTTGGGTAATGGTTGTCCCTTGGGTTCACCAATTCCTTTGGTTTATAATATTAAACCCTTGGGTTTATTAGTTTTTTTGGTTTATAATATGAATAATCGATCGTGTCATCACCCAGTCAAATTTCACATTCGGCAAACATTCTATCAATGAAAATCACCCATGGCCAGCCATGGTCATACTTGTGCTGATAGCATTAGAGCAACAATTGTCTCAATGTTTAAATCAATTCCCTTGGGTTCACAATTCCTTTGGTTTATAATTTTTTGGGTAATGATTTTCCCTTGGGTTCACCACTTGCTTTGGTTTATAATATTAAACCCTTGGGTTTATTAGTCTTTTTGGTTTATAATATGAATATTCGATCAATGTCATCCATGATCAAATGTGACATTCTGACAAACATTATATCAATATCAAAATCACCCATGGCCAACCATGGTCATACTTGGCCCAACGTCGCATTGCGCCAACAATTGTCTCAATGTTTAAATCAATTCCCTTGGGTTCACCAATTCCTTTGGTTTATAATTTTTTGGGTAGGGATTTTCCCTTGGGTTCACCACTTTCTTTGGTTTATAATATTAAACCCTTGGGTTTATTAGTTTTTTTGGTTTATAATATGAATAATCGATTAGTGTCATCCATGATCAAATGAAACATTATGAGAAACATTGTCTCAATATGAAAATCATACATCGCCAGCCATGGTCATAGTTGATCCAACGTTGCGTTGTGACAACCATTGTCTCAATGTTTAAATCTATTCCCTTGGGTTCACCAATTCCTTTTGGTTTATAATTTGTTGGGTAATGGTTGTCACTTGGGTTCACCAATTCCTTTGGTTTATAATATTAAACCCTTGGGTTTATTAGTTTTTTTGACTGATAATATGAATAATCGATAAATGTCATCCATGATCAAATGTCACATTCTGACAAACATTGTATCAATATGAAAATCACCCATGGCCAACCATGGTCATACTTGGCCCAACATCGCATTGCGACAACAATTGTCTAAATGTTTAAATCAATTCCCTTGGGTTCACCAATTCCTTTGGTTTATAATTTTTTGGGTAATGATTTTCCCTTGGGTTCACCACTTGCTTTGGTTTATAATATTAAACCCTTGGGTTTTTTAGTTTTTTTGGTTTATAATATGAATAATCGATCAATGTCATCCATGATCAAATGTCACATTCTGACAAACATTGTATCAATATCAAAATCACCCATGGCCAACCATGGTCATACCTGGCCCAACGTCGCATTGCGACAACAATTGTCTTAATGTTTAAATCAATTCCCTTGGGTTTATTAGTTTTTTTGGTTTATAATATGAATAATCGATCAATGTCATCCATGATCAAATGTCACATTCTGACAAACATTGTATCAATATGAAAATCACCCATGGCCAACCATGTTCATACTTGGCCCAACGTCGCATTGCGACAACAATTGTCTCAATGTTTAAATCAATTCCCTTGGGTTTACCAATTGCTTTGGTTTATAATTTTTTGGGTAATGATTTTCCCTTGGGTTCACCACTTGCTTTGGTTTATAATATTAAACCCTTGGGTTTTTTAGTTTTTTTTGTTTATAATATGAATAATCGATCAATGTCATCCATGATAAAATGTCACATTCTGACAAACATTGTATCAATATCAAAATCACCCATGGCCAACCATGGTCATAATTGGCCCAACATCGCATTGCGACAACAATTGTCTTAATGTTTAAATCAATTCCCTTGGGTTTATTAGTTTTTTTGGTTTATAATATGAATAATCGATCAATGTCATCCATGATCAAATGTCACATTCTGACAAACATTGTATCAATATGAAAATCACCCATGGCCAACCATGTTCATACTTGGCCCAACGTCGCATTGCGACAAAAATTGTCTCAATGTTTAAATCAATTCCCTTGGGTTCACCAATTCCTTTGCTTTGTAATTTTTTGGGTAATGATTTTCCCTTGGGTTCACCACTTGCTTTGGTTTATAATATTAAACCCTTGGGTTTTTAGTTTTTTTGGTTTATAATATGAATAGTCGATCAATGTCATCCATGATCAAATGTCACATTCTGACAAACATTGTATCAATATGAAAATCACCCATGGCCAACCATGGTCATACTTGGCCCAACGTCGCATTGCAACAACAATTGTCTCAATGTTTAAATCTATTCCCATGGGTTCACCAATTCCTTTTGGTTTATAATTTGTTGGGTAATGGTTGTCCCTTGGGTTCACCAATTCCTTTGGTTTATAATATTAAACCCTTGGGTTTGTTAGTTTTATGGTTTATAATATGAATAGTCGATCAATGTCATCCATGATCAAATGTCACATTCTGACAAACATTGTATCAATATCAAAATCACCCATGGCCAACCATGGTCATACTTGGCCCAACGTTGCATTGTGACAACAATTGTCTCAATTTTTAAATCAATTCCTTTGGGTTCACCAATTTCGTTGGTTTATAATTTATTGGGTAATGATTTTCCCTTGGGTTCACCACTTGCTTTGGTTTATAATATTAAACCCTTGGGTTTATTAGTTTTTTTGGTTTATAATATGAATAATCGATCAATGTCATCCATGATCAAATGACACATTATGAGAAACATTGTCTCAATATGAAAATCACCCATTGCCAACCCTGGTCATAGTTGGTCCAACGTCGAATTGTGACAACCATTGTCTCAATGTTTAAATCTATTCCCTTGGGTTCACCAATTCCTTTGGTTTATAATTTTTTGGGTAAGGATTTTCCCTTGGGTTCACCACTTGCTTTGGTTTATAATATTAAACCCTTGGGTTTATTAGTTTTTTTGGTTTATTAATAATATAACCATCTATGATATTAATATATAAATACATTTTAAAATATTAAATATTATTTATATTATTTTTATATTGATAAATATTATTAATATATATTATATATATTTCAAGTTAATTTATAGTATGTATATAGTTAATATTATTAATATATTAATAAATATTTCTAATATATATTATTAATACTTATTATAATATTAAAAATATATATAATATTATAATATTACTAATATTTATTATAAATAAATATTCAAATATTTATTAATAATGATTATTAGTAATATTATAATATTTTAATATTTATTTAGTAATTTAAATAATATTATAATATTACTAATAATATTTATTAATAAATATTAGATTATAATATTACTAATAATTATAAAGAAATATTATAATATTTATATTATTCTAATAATAATAATATAACCAACTATGATATAATATATATTATTAATATATTATTAGTTCTTTTGCTTTATTAATAATATAACCATCTACGATATATTAATTTATTATATATTATTAATATTTTTTTATATTAATATATATTATTAATATTTTTATAATATTATTAATATATATAAAATATTTTTGTGATTTTAATCATAATTAATATATTTAATATATTAATATTCTTATTAATATATAATATATATTTTTCAAGTTAATATAATAAATTTATTATATATAATATTTATTTATTGATATATAAATTAATGTGATGGGTAGTGGATATAGGCCTATCGGCGTATATCAACCACATTAGTTTTTACTAATGTGGTTGTGCTAGTTTTTACGTAAAATGGACTTTACAAAATATATTTATAACTCGTATAGGAAATGGGGACATTGATGGTCAAGATCTGCGAAACGGCCGACTGAAACAAGAATGAAATCGATTAGGATCTAGATTCATGGCTTCTTTAGAAAGGATTAATACCTTTGGATGTCTCGTCAATCTCTAGGATATCTCTCGACGAGATAGGCTGGTAATAATCTTGCTCAAGTGTTTTTATTATTATGGACACGTTTTTGCTATATCTTCTATATTTATATGAAGTTGACATTCTATATTGAAATATTATTTCATATAGATGTTTAAATAATATATTTAATTTGTGTATTTTAATATTTTTAGGTAGTGAAACAATTATATATTTTTAGGAAAATAAAAGTATAAAAAACATTTTTTATTTATTCCTCACACATCTTTACAATTAATACATTTTTTTTATAAATATGTTATGTCAGTTTTATATTGAGTAAGAGAGGAATTACACATCTTCATTTAGTAATGTAATGTATTGAATGAACCACAAATATTCCTTATTGTTAAGTAGTAAGGTATTTTAATTACTTTTAATTATTTTATCTTTCTTATGTAAAACCACTAGAAATAGATTTTAATCACTAGCAAGTTTTGAGAAGGATCAAATATCTTTAACTACAAACTACTTTTAAAATGCAAAACCTCAAAAATCTAAAAGTTGTATACCTATACAATGCCAATGTTCTCATTGTTGAAATCGCATCCTTATGTGTATAAATGAATAGAGTACCTTGAAAATATATTTGGACAATCATGTAACATACACAACATAAAATTACAATTTGCACAAATCTCTCATCAATTTCAAAAAATCTTAAACATATACCTAAAAAGATAAAGTACAAGAATTTATTTCTTATAATTTTTTATATTATTAATGTTGAAATTATATATATATATATATATATATATATATATATATATATATATATATATATATATATATAATTTACTTATTTTCTTTATAAATTGAAATATTTTTGGATGGTTTATTTAGCCCTTAAGGTTGATATTCAAATAATTTTCTTAATTACAGAGTATAATAACTATAAACTTTTAATATGTGAAAGTGAAAATATAAGACATTCTTTATTTTAATATTTTATTTATCTATAAATTTTTATACAATTCTTTTATTTTATATGGATATGACTTTATTTTTATTGGGATTGTGAAAGTGAAAGTGAAATATCTTTAGATATCCTTAATAGTTGGTTGTAATATCAACCAATTTCGATTTATGTGAACTCAAGATCTATTATGGGCTTAGAGGAATCAAATCTCTTAAATTCAAACAAGTTTTAAAGTAAAAGGAGATTTGGACCCTCTCTAGACTTAGTTGATCAAGAGTTAAGATGAACCTAACCTTGCATTATATAAATTTTACAGTTTTGTATATAACCATATTTCCATTTTAAATGTATCAAAACGTTGATTTAATGTCTTGTTGTGATGTACAAACAACCCTCCCCATTTCAAATTTTTGTATTAATTTTTAAATAAGAAATGGGTCCCTTTTCTTTGAATAGTTATAGAATCAATAAAATGTTTAGAAAAAAGAATCTTTTATAAAAGGATATATAAAAATTTCTTTAGCATTGCTTATCACAGATGAAGAAATCCTTTTTTCACTCATTAAAATGTTTTAAGGAAACCTGATCCATCATAAAATAGAATCGAACCCCAACAAAAAAGGATTTATTAACGAAAAATGAAAAACATAGAAGTCTTTATCGCATTTCGCATATACAAAGTATAAAAGAAAAACTCAAAAGTGTTATCATTTAATTTCGATGCGATAAGTAAATCACGATCACGCATATCACATGAGAAATAGTCCAAAACCTTTCCGTTTTGAAAACTCCGATGCGATAAAACCGATCACAATCGCAAATCGATGAAGTCATACTACATCCTTATGCACCCTTTTATAATGTTCCCGATGCGATAAGTTAAACGTGATTGCTCATTGCTAAAACACATGAATCATATCCAAAGACACTCCTCTAAAAATCTGCAATGCAATATCATTATTACAAAAGCACCACCGCCTCTATGCCAGCTCAATAATAATCGCAAATCGCAGCTATGAAATGGAAATACTTAAGCCTAACATTTGAGACTTCAGATCTCCGATATGTGATTATCATTGATCGCAGATCTGAAAAAGTTGTGGTATTAACTCTAAAATGAATCATTATGAATGTGCGATGATACATCCCATAATGGCATTAAAATCTCACATTATATGAAGAAATCATTCAAAGATAATCATGGTTGAAATCCTTTGCAGATTTCATCTTCGATGAAATAATATTTCTTTAATTTGTCATCTTTATTCTAATTAAATGCCATTAGCTCCTCTCCACTTTGTATTCATTTCTAAAAGTATTTTTTCCATCATTCTGCTCATTTGTTTCATTGTGCAGACGTGAGAAATAACTACGGGTCATGAAAATGTCTAAGAAATCCAAGAAAGTGAAGGTCCCTGTCGTTCCAAAAGAGAAACCGGCTAAATTGGTATTAGTAACTGATACTACTTGTTTGGGTCTCGGAAAAACTTCATGGGAAAGAGTTTACAATCTACTGGAGGAAAAAGATCCAACTGTAATATCAGAAGAAGAACCGACAGTAGATTCAGACAAAAAATCCGAAAGCACTATGAAGGAATTGGCGAGCTCTTATCTTCACAAAATAGCAGCTCATGCGAATTTGTTCTTGTATAATGACTTGGTGAGATGGTTGATATAAAGTATAAATATAACAGACAGGGCTTTCTTTACGTCAGACGGAAGGAGGTTTGGGTCTTTCAAAGCAGGAGATATCAAGAAAATGTATCACCTACCTGACCCTCAAAAAATCTACAATAAAGCATTTTTGGAAGATTTCGCCAAATAAAATGAAGTGGAGTCAGATCCTATCAAATATTGGAGGCATTATCCAGGAAAACATAAGCACGAATCTTCAGGTATGTACTCCATAGAATCCTTGACATCTCCTTATTTCTATGCTGTAGCTATGATGTGTAGATTGTTTGGAACCGTCAACTCAAAAAAAATTTCTATTGAGATGGTCCTTTAATTGAAGCCGTTGTTAACTCCTATGTCATAGATTGGCCAACCATTTTATCTGATAAAATGGCAAGAAAAATCCTCGATTATAGAAAAAACAGGTATGTGACTACCCGGGTAATACCCCCATTTTACGTGAGTGCTTATATTATTGACATCATATGCTTCAATTCTGAATTCCCTATCTTAGGCTAGAAGTGGACTCCTCAGAGCTCGACTCCTATCCACATTTATCACAAATATCTATGGAAGGCCTATTACAAAGACCATATATACAGAAATTTTCATGGGTTTATCTTGCCAATTCACCAAGCTGTATTCAACAAACTCGCTCCAAGGTTATCTGACGAGGCGAGCACTGACCTAACCTCAATCGGAAGCTAGTTCGGAGAGGAAAAATTCACCTATATCCGGATATTCGGAAGCATCACTGATCCCCATGTTCTACCTTTGTACATTCCCGATAAATTGTTAGCCCAAGAAATAGCCCATCAAATAATAGAGAAAGGGATGTCTAGAAACCTAAGAAATTCAAAGAAGCTGATGTGGTCTACATTTCCCCTTCGATGTGGATCTTTTCCTCTACATGATTTTAAACATGCAGAGAAATAAGCCAAAAAAATAAAAGACCTTAGATTAGCATCCATCCCCGAAAGACAGTATGATCTAAAGAAATTTTCCTATAACTTTACATCTATGTACAAGTCGCTAAATTTGAACATGAAGATGTTGATTTTGACGATCTATTTTCCTCGGCCGATGTATTTCACAGGTTAAATATCTAGCAAATTTAAAATTTAGAGCAAGTGACATGGAAAAGTTCCGACAGTTCAGGACCAAGAGACTACTGACAATACCTCTTGATCAGTTGAGAAATACTCCCCTACTGTAACAGGAAGAAAATAGTGAAGAAAATAACACTGAAATGGAGCAGGAAAAGAAGAATACAAGAAATAAGGCTGATAGTCAAATTGAAAAGGAAAAGACAGGTAAAAATGATAGCAATTCCTCTGACATTGATATACTATTCATTCAAATATGTTGAAGGAATGGGAACAGTTTGATCGAAAAATAAAGGGCCAAAACAATTCCTAGAATGTGTCTACAATGCAATCACCCACAACACAACAGCCCATGGTAACCAGTGTTACAGTTGAAGGAACAATCATCAATACTAATACCCAAGATGTTGAGATCATCCTAGAATATCCTTCTGAGGAAATTGTATTAAATATTGAAGATATACTACCCTTGGATGTCGTCTACAGTCCAAAGGATAGGGATGTAGTTAGGAAACAGAGGAAGAAAATGAAAATCGATCAGGGTCTATTTTCATCTCCCCAAGTCGAATTAATGAATGTTGTCTGGAAGGACTCTGAATTTAATCCTTCAGAGGATTTAACTAAATTATCTCAATATGCAAGGGCTTATACAACAACGACAATGGACAAAGCCTCCAAAGTCAGCCAAATGATAAAAGAAAAAGATTAAAAAATAGCGCTGCTGGAAGAAAAAACAACAATGGATCATCAAAAAATAGCACTGCTAGAACAGTAGCTAATTTAGGAAATACAAAAGATTGAGCAGCTTAAAGAGTAACTAAATGTTGAGAAACAATAGCTTGACCAGCAAGCTCTACACAAAGAACAACAGCTGTCTCAAGAGCTTAACAAATTACATGTAATGCTTCAACAGGAGAAGATGGCCAAAGAAGAATAGAGCGCCTTTTTGCAAGCACAGATACAAAAATTTAAGGAGTATCCTGAGCTTGATCAGTTCAAAATGGAAGCTCTCGAATTAAGTAAATCATTGTCGCGACAGCTTGATATTTTATGTCATAAAATATCACTGGCCAACGCTCTATGTGTAATAGCTACATCACTCATACAAAAGGTAGTAAACACAAGGCTCGAATTTGAATATGCCGATGAGAAAAGTTTAGGGTTCCTCACATGGCAAGACACAGACCAAGTCATGGCTGCCAATCTTCTCAAGATCCAAGAATCACACAAGGAATTTTTTTTTATGGAATGGGAAACGTGGTTAATTAAGGAAGAACAGGCGACCTCTAGGGCAAGAGCCGTAATGATTAGTTTAGTGGAATTAATAAACAATAATTTGTACATAGCCAATTTAATTTCTGATTGCATTCTAGGGAAACTCCCAAAAGTAAAAGAAATAGAGAAACTGTGGAAACAAGATTTAGACAGCAAAGACCAACAAATCATTGCAATGCAAGGACTCACATGGGACACATTCTGGTTCTATTTGGTTAAACCACACAGTCATTAGATGACTAAAAAATGCCTCTCCCATGCCATCAATTATATGATTCCGGAACTTTCGGATGCCACATATACTAGCCAGCTACATTCCCGATTGAGTCATCCTCCCGAAGTGAAAGAAATGTTATCAATCTGCTAGCTACGCATACCAAATATGAAAGAAATGCAATGAACATGTTTCTAGTGAAGATCACAATTATATTTTCATGAAATCGGATCTCTGATTTTTATGTTTTGGTAGTTCCAACAACTTTGAAGCGATGTTTTAGATAGTTTGTTTTAGATTTACTATTATTTAAACCCATTTCATGTTTTTAGAAAGGGGTCCTCAATTTGTATTAATTTTTTACTTACAAAGTTACATTTCTGTACTTCCGAATATATTATTTTTATTGATGGTGGATCACTATTCTGCAATTTTATGAGGAAATTGTTTTCAAGAATTTTCATTTTTGTTTTCCTGGAAGCTGTTCTAAGTAAGCAAGCGAGATCAGAGTGTTATTTGCATCAGGAGGTTAAAAATGTAACTGGTATTTCTATCATAATCATGTTGTCTAATTTTCCTTATGTAATGAAACATTCTTTTTGAAAATTTCTATTTTTTACATATGAATGCATGTTAAACAATCTTTTGTTATATCATTTTTGAAAACTTATAATTGTCATATTTTAAAATATATGTGAGCGATATTCATAATTATTATATAAGAATACGATATGTTATTATCATTACTTTGTTTAAATTCTTAAACAAAGTAATTATTATATGTGAATGCATCTTTATTTTCGATGAATAAGCCCTCTATATGATTATTCATCTAATTGGAACAAATCTAGAATCGCATTTATGAGAGACTACCCGAGTTAAGTATACTTATTTGTATTTATTAAGTTATAAGTTAGATCAATTATCATTTCCATTATCCTTTATACAAACAACCAATCATAAACCCATATATCATTGGGAAACTGGTCCCATATTATCCAGTCAGAGGCACCATCCTAAACGAAAAATGAGCTATACTAAGGTCCGGACTGGGTGGTTTTCCCTAATGTTGAAGCTAGTACTTTAGGGGCTTCAACATTTTTGGCACTAGAAGGAGGGCCATGCTGTGAATGGCCAGTAAGTCCAAATCCACAAGCCATTCCATGAGCAACTCACCCTCATTATCTCCTTCAACTTCTCCTTCATCTCAAATTTCTAGGGAAGAAATTAAAAAGAAAACTACCACACCCACTGCCAAAACTTCAGACATACTGGATGATTCATCTTTTGAATCCCCCGAGGTACAATCTCTAATTCTTAAAATCCAAGGGTTTTCATTATCGCAAGAAGAGTCTGAGCTATCCCAAGGAAGTGTGAATTCACAATACATTCCTTCCCAGCCTCTTACTAGACTGCAGAGCAAAGAGCTTTGTATTGCATCGACTGAACTTCCTCTACCAAGTCGAAAAAGAGCTATAAAAACAGCTTCAGAGTTAGGCAGTGAGACTCTTTCATCATTATCATCCACATCTTTCATACCATTGCAAACTCAGTCATCTATTTCCCAACTTCAAATCACAATCCAGAACGGTACAACTGTTTCAACAACATCTACTCAATTGCTTTTAGCAGTATCTTCACCTTCCTTTACTGTTAGTACAACGATGTCACAGCCTCAAACAAGACCATGGACCAATCCAGGAGCTGTTTCAATGCCTGCACCTTTGAGTCAATTGCCAGCTAATCCTGAGAAATGGTTACCAAATTTTAATCTTGATATTGGCATATTAGCTGAAGAACACATTAACAACTTCATGGTGTCCGTAAAATTAAATGGAGTAACACAAGAAGATGTTGTGGTCAGACTGTTTCCATAAAATTTACAAGGAGAAATAGGATATTCGTATTTTTTGTTATCAGCAGGATCCATTGATAGATGGGATGCTTTTTAGGAACAATTCCTAACCATGTTCGAAGATGATAGATCAATAGCAACTTTGATTAATGATCTCTCTAATTTGAAATCAGAATCTAAGGAACCCATCAAAGACTTCAACTCCCAATTTAACAAGTTGTTGAATAAAATTCCTGCAACATCAAAGACTAGTGAATAAGTCCAAAGTTAATGGTATATATCCGCTTTGCCTTCAAATATAGCTATCTTTGTAGATAGAGCTGCTAAACCTACACTAGCCGAAAACATGAAGGAAGAAATCGCTATAGAAAAGCATATCATTCCCTTAAACAAAAAGAATGCTAATGAAGAGACAAAATATAAAAAGGTTAGTTTCAAATATGATTCAAAGAAGAAAGTGCCTAAAGATCCATATGATATGGAAGGATTACAAAAAGTCCTAAAAACTATGTCCAATGAAATGGTTGAAATTAAAAAATAGGTAGTTGAAACTTCCACTAAAAGGCCCTTTAGGAACTTCAAAATAAATCAGCCAACTGAACCTAAACCACCTAGTACAATATATAATGCAGAGTCAGATTTAGAGGAATATGAAGAGGAAAATACACTTTTATCATCCGAAGAAAATGAAGAAGACAAAATAGTTGAATTCCATGGGATGTGGGATTTTATTTTGTCTAACTCAAATAATGAAAATGAACAGGAAGCTCTCCCAGTGAACACAAGAATTAAGAATGCAACAGAACCTGTTCAAGCATCCCATAAAGAAAAATTCAACTCCTGCTACCAAAGATAAATCTCCCATAAAGAAAAATTCTCCTTTGTGTACTCAAAATCGACCATCATCTCCTAGTCCTCCATCAACATCTAAAATGCTAGTAGTATCTGATTCTATGGATTATAACATTATAGAAGACATGAAGAAGACCAGAGAAAATATTTCTTTACATGAACTTAGCAAGCTCAAGCATCAACAGAAGTTGTTGTTAAAGGAATTAAATGCAGTGCCTGCTTCTCCTCTTCCAATTGGTGTAATATCCAAAGTAGCCAAAGGATCAGGTAAGCCACCATCCGAGAAAGTAGATGCTACCGATGTTTTTTTGATTGGAGATAAATCTAATTCACATACACCTCCTTTTCTCTTAACTTATGAGATCTATAATAGGAATTTACATAATTTCTTGATAGATTCAGGGGCATCATCAAACGTAATGCCAGCCTCAGTGTGCTCTGAATTAAACATTGAGCCCCAGAAATCTGCAGTTCATATTGTCCAGTTAGATCGAACTAAAGTGGAAGTTTTAGGAGAGATTAATTCAGTCACTATTAGACTATCAGCTGATCCTCGAGTAATTCGGAGAATTGATATATTGATTGTTGACATCCCTGAGTTTTATGGTTTAATTTTAAGAAGGGATTGGTCTGAAAAACTCCATGGTTATATCTCTACTGATTGGTCTCACACGTGGCTTCCTTATAAATGGAAACCAAATCAAATAAATATTCATCGGGAGAAACACATGACCCATATAGTAACAGAGTTTGAACAAGAAAACTAACATGTAGCTTTCAATAATAATATTCTTGGAAATTACTCAGCCAAATAATTCTTTGGAAATGTTAATCCCCAACAATCACCTTTCCCTGAAAATAGATTCATTGAACAAGTTGAAAACTTCTCACATACCGATACTTCAAGATGTGTTAATATTGCCGATCAATCTATAGATAAATCTTTATTTTGGCCTTTGTACTTTGATGGATCAAATTCAAATGATGGTGCAAGAGCAGGATGTATTTTAATTAGTCCAGAAGGGGAAAAAACTATGTTTTCATGTCGACTAGAATTTGAGTGTACAAATAACACTACGAAGTATGAAGCTTTGATTCAAGGACTTTATAAAGCAATAGGCTTGAATGTCAAATATCTGAAGGTATATGGTGACTCTGAAATTGTCATCAGGAAATTTAGGAATACTATTCATTGTCTTTCAAGCCATCTTAAACACTACCAAGCCCTTGTTCAAAATCTTACAACTTACTTTCTAGCATTCAATATTTCCTCTATTCCTAGATCTCAGAAAGAAACAGCTGATTTATTAGCTAATGTTGCTTATAAACTCCTTCCAGCTGAGGATTATAGTCCAGATAGGTTTTCAGTTGAATTGATTTTTCGATCATCTATCCCCGACAATGTCAACAATTGGCAAGTGTTTAATCATAATGAAAACATCCTAAACTTCTTAACTTTGGAGAAATATTATGATGATGAAATAGTTGATGAAAGTGATCATGATCTCCAAATAAAATAAAAAAACAGTGAAAATGCCATCCCGAAATTTGTGGTTAAGCTTGAAGGCCTCTATGATATCAAAGATAGATTCAAAAAGGTCACTAATACCAAACTTCAAAGTTCTAATTTAAAGTTTTAATTAGTAAACCTTGGCAATGAATCTAAACCACAAAATGTCAATATAGGACTCGAGCTAACACCAGAAGAAATGTTTTCTTTTATCATACTTCTAAACAAATAAAAAAATGTTTTTCTTGGAATTAAGAAGATTTAAGGACTTATGATACTTCTATCATTCAACATAGAATTCCAATGATCTCTTATGTAAAACCGCTGCAACAAAAGTTAATGAAAATTCATCCCAACCTGGAAATTCAAATTAAAACAGAGTTTAATAAACTCTTGAAAGCTAAAATTATTTTCCCTGTTATAAATTCGAATTGGGTTTCAAATCTAGTACCTGTTAGAAAAAAGAATGGAGGCATTAGGATTTGTATAGATTTTAGAAATCTGGACAAGGCATGTCAAAAGGATAATTTCCCACTACCAGCAATGGAAAAAATACTTCAAGTAGTAGCTGGTTCTGAATTAATGTCTTTTCTTGATGGTTTTTCATGATATAATCAGATACTAGTCCATCTAGATGATAGATTGAAAACTACATTCAGAACCAGATGGGGAAAATATGCCTACTAAAAAATGCCTTTCGGTTTGATAAATGCCGGAGGTACTTTCTGAAGAGCCATGGATATATCTTTCATAGGTTTTATTAATAGGTCAGTTGTTTTCTATCTAGATGACATAAATTTCTTTTCAAAGAAAAGAGCCAACCATCTACATGATTTAAAACAGATCTTTGAATGATGTAGAAGGTATGGAATTTCTTTAAATCCAAAAAAATCATTCTTTGCTCGTAATGAAGGGAAGCTCTTAGGATTTGTTGTATCTAAGGATGGCATATATATTGACCCTGATAGAATAAAAGATATTTCTGATATCCCTTTTCCACATAATAAGAAATCTATGTAGTCACTTTTAGGACAAATAAATTTTGTAAAAAGATTTGTACCCGATTTTTCTCATATAGTATTACCATTACAAACTATAATTAATAAAAATTGTGCTTTAAAATGGGGTCATAAAGAAAAGAAAGCCTTTGATTCAATCAAACAGGCAATTATTTATGCTCCAACATTGAATACTCCTAATTTTTCTAATCATTTTATTCTGTACACTCTAGCCACTGAAACATCTTATGTTGTTATTTTGACACAACTCAATGATCAAAAGATTGAAGCATCGATCTCCTTCTTTAGTTAAAATCTACAAGGAGCTGAACTTAACTCTTCAGAAGTAGAAAAACAAGCTTTTGCTGTGTTTAAATCTATCAAACACTTTAGGGCATTTCTCCTAAAAACACATACAAAAATCATTGTCCCATTTTCTGCACTAAGAAAATTGCTAGTACAAAGGGAAGTAGGAGAAAAAAGAGCCAATTGGGTAAAAACCTTACAATAATATGATATCGATATTAAACCAGCTAAAATTGTTAAAGGACAAGGGTTTTGCAGGTTCTTAGTAGGAGCCTCCAATATTCCAAAACATCAAGATCAATATAATACTTTTGAACGAATGAGATAAGTATCATAAATTTTGAATCTCAATATGATGATCTTATATTTTACTTAAAAAATGGATATGCTCCTTCTAATCTCAGTTATAAAAGCAAGTGTGCTTTGAGATTAAAAGCTAAAAACTTTGAGATCATTGATGATGTATTATTTAGAAGAAATTATGATTCCATTTTTCTAAGATGTCTAGAAAAAACTGAAGCATACAAGGTTTTGGAGGAATTACATGATGGACCATCAGGTGGAAATTTTGGAGGAGACACTATAGCTCACAAGATAATTCATGTTGGATATTATTGGCCTACTTTATTTAAATATGCCCATGACTATGTAAGGAAATGTAAGACGTGCCAGACTGCCAGTGGAAGACAACAAAAACCATCTTTTCCGTTACAACCAGTAAACATTGAGCAACCATTTGAACAATGGGGACTTGATATTATAGGGGAAATTGTTCCAAATTCTTCCAAACAACAAAAATACATCCTTACAGCAGCATATTACTTCACAAAGTGGGTAGAAGCAATTCCTTTAAAGGTAGCCAATTCTGATGCAATCATTGAATTCATTGATCAATACATCATTACTAGGTTTGGTGTACCTAATGCCCTTGTTTTTGATAATGCATCTTATTTTTCTGGAAATAGTATAATGGAACTTGTGCTCACAAGAGGTTTTAAATTAAAATATTCTGCAAATTATTATCCCCAAGGTAACAGTTTTGCTGAATCAACTAATAAGAATCTCATCAAAATCGTTAAAATAAGTATTGATCAAAATCGAAAGAATTGGCATAAGTCTTTGATCTTTGCATTATGGGCCGATCGTATAACTCAGAAGTCTTCAATAGGAACTTCACCTTTTAATCTAGTATATGGGAAAGAAGTTGTAATACCTTCGAATTTAGCACTCCCATCTCTAGCCCTAGTACAATTTATTGAAGAAAATCCTTCATCCTTTGTCCATTAAGATTTCATCAAATCCTCAAATTAGATGAAGAAAGGGAGAAATCCCAAATCACCCATGCTAAACATCAACAACTTATAAAATCTTATTTTGATGCAAGTTCCACTGGATCTAAAACATTACAAATTGGTGATCTTGTTTTGAAATGGGACAAGGCACATGAGGAAAAAGGTAAACATGCCAAATTTCAACAGATGTGGCTTCAACCATTTCAAATCATTAAAAAAGTAGGCTCATCAACATTAATATTGCAAGATCTAACAGGAAAGAGAGAGTCTCTTCCTGTGAATGAGCTTGTTTTGAAAAAAATCTTTTCCTAGGAAGGTAACCCCTTCTTATCTGTATATATTCATTATGAATTTTTTTTTGCCTTAGAAATAATGTTGTAAATAGTCTTCCATTGGCCTTTTACTATTGAAAATATCTTTGAGAAAATATTGTAAATACTTGCCTATGTGAATAGAAATTTTTAAGGAAGTGATTATAGTTTTGGAAAGTTAAATAAAAATGAAACTCTAAGAATTTATTTGTAAAATCTTCCAAAACCTTGAAAATATTGTAAATCATTCCAAGTTTATAGAGTAGAGAAAGGTTATTTATAAAGAGTAAAGACTTTTTCCAAAAACTTGGCACCTAAAACTCTAAAAGGTCATCCATTAACTCTTGAGGAAAGAATCATTCACCCCATCCATTAAGTTTATGATTTTTAGAGTATAATTCTATAAATATATCTGAAATAAAAGATAAGAGGTCTCATCACGAACCTGCTTACCATGATCATAGGGAAGTAACTAAACTGACATTACCAATACTGCATATCAAAACAGGGGATTGGCTTATAATCATAAGACAAGGGGTCTCATCACGAGCCAGCTTGTTCAGTTCGATTACAACCGTGAATGTCATTGTTATCATCTGGCTCCCAAACCAAGACAATGGCTTTTATCTTAAAAAATATAAAAAAAAGATATATATATATCTTTTAAAAGTTATACTCTTAGATGGATGGGATAATGGATGATCAATGGTTAAAAGGTAACCCTATCGAGACTATAGACATTTGCTGGCAACAGAGGCACTACCTGTGACAAAAGAGTAAAATTTCAAAGCTAAGTTGGAGAAGCCCCCTAGTTTATCTTTATCAACCAATCAAAGCATGATGAAACCAAAAAAAAATTATTTTTAAAAGTTATTAAAAATAAATTACAAGTAATTATTATTTTATTCGGAGTTAGATTTTATCTAATTATTCTGGGATAGTTTTCTTTGTCTTCAAATCTTTCTACTTACAAGAGATTTAGTTATCACTTTATTTTTTTAGAGATAACTGTTTCTCTTAGTGAATTTCCAATTGTTGTGTTGTACAAACAACCCTCCTCATTTCGAATTTTTATATTAATTTTTAGATAAGAAATGGGTCCCCTTTTCTTTGAATAGTTATAGAATCAATAAAATGTTTAGAAAAAATAATTTTTTATAAAAGGATATATAAAAATTTCTTTAGCATCGCTTATCACAGATCAAGAAATCCTTTTTCACTCATGAAAATGTTTTAAGGAAACCTGATCCATCATAAAATAGAATCGAACCCCAACAAAAAAATATTTACTAATGAAAAACATAGAAGTCTTTATCGCATTTCGCAAATTCAAATTATAAAAGAAAAACTCAAAAGTTTTATCATCTAATCCCGATGCGATAATGCAACCGTGATCGCACATATCGCATGAGCAAGAGTCCAAAACCTTTCCATTTCGAAAACTTCGACGTGATAAACCCGATCGCAATCGTAAATCAGTGAAGTCATATTACATCCTTATGCACCCTTTTAAAAAGTTCCCGATGCGATAAGTTAAATCACAATCGCTCATCGCTAAAACACATGAATCATATCCAAATACACTCCTATAAAAATCTATGATGTGATATCATTATTACAAAAGCACCACGTCCTCCATGCTAGCTTAGCAATAATCGCAAATCGCAGATATGAAATGGAAATAATTAAGCCTAACATTTGAGACTTCCGATCTCCGATATGCGATTATCGTTGATCACAGATCTGGAAAAGTTATGGTATTAACTCTAAAATGAACCACTATGAATGTGCGACGAGACATCCCATAATGGCATTAAAATCTCACATTATACGAGGAAATCATTCAAAGATAATCATGGTTGAAATCCTTCGTGGATTTCATCTTCGATGAAGTAATATTTCTTTAATCTGTCGTCTTTATTGTGATTAAATGCCATCAGCTCCTCTCCGCTTTGTATTCATTTCTAAAAGAAATTTTTCCATCATTCTGCTCATTTTTTTCATTGTGCTGACTTGAGAAAGAACTACGGGTCATGAAAATGTCTAAAAAATCCAAGAAAGTGAAGATCCCCATCGTTCAAAAAGAGAAACCAGCTAGATTGGTATTAGTAACTAATACTACTTATCTGGGTCTCAGAAAAAATTCATGGGAAGGATTTTACAATCTACTGGAGGCAGAAGATCCAACTGTAATATCATAAGAAGAACCAACAGCAGATTCAGATAAAAATTCAGAAAGCACTCTGAAGGAATTGGTGAGCTCCTATCTTCACAAAATAGCAGCTCGCGTGAATGTTTTCCCGTATAATGACTTGGTGAGATGGGTGATAGAAAGTAAAAATATAACAGATAGGGCGTTCTTTACGTTAGACGAAAGGAGGTTCAGGTCTTTCAAAGCAGAATATATCAAGAAAATGTATCACCTACCAGACCCTCAGAAAACCTACAATAAAGCATTTTTGGAAGATTTCTCCAAAGAAAATGAAGTGGAGTTAGACCCTATCAAAGATTGGAGGCATTATCCAAGAAAAAACAAGCACGAATCTTCAGGTATGTACTCCGTAGAATCCTTGGCATCTACTTATTGCTATGCTGCATCTATGATGTGTAGATTTTTTAGAATCTTCAACTCGAAAAAAAATTATGTTGAGATGGTACCTTTAATTGAAGCCGTTGTTAACTCCTACGTCATGGATTGGCCAACCATTTTGTTTGATAAAATGGCAAGCAAAATCCTCGATTATAGAAAAAACAGGTATGTGACTACCTGGGTAATACCCCCATTTCACATGAGTGCTTATATTATTGACACCATATGCTTCAACTCTGAATTCCCTATCTTAGTCTGGAAGTGGACTCCTCAAAGCCCGACTCCTATCCAAATTTATCACAAATATCTACGGAAGGCCTATTACAAAGACCATATATACAGAATTTGTCATGGGTTTATCTTGCCAATTCACCAAGCTATATTTAATAAACTCGCTCCAAGGTTATTTGATGAGGCCAGCACTGACCTAACCTCAATCTGAATCTTTTTTAGGGAGGAAAAATTCACTTGTATCTGGATATTTGGAGGCATCATTCATCTCCATGTTCTACCTTTGTACATTCCCGATAAATTGTTAGCCAAGAAATATCCTATCAAAAGAAAAGAAAAGGAATGTCTAGAAACCTAAAAGATTCAAAGAAGCTGATGTGGCCTACATTTCCCCTCTGATGTGGATATTTTTCTCTACATGATTTTAAACATGCAAAGAAAGAAGCCAAAAAAATAAAAGACCTCAGATTAGCATCCATCCCCAAAAGACAGTATGATCCAAAGAAAGTTTCCTATAACTTTACATCTATGGTACATGTCACTAAATTTGAACATGAAGATGTTGATTTTGATGATCTATTTGCCTCGGCCGAAGTATTTTCACAGGTTAAACATCTAGCAAATTTAAAATTTAGAGCAAGTGACATGGAAAAGTTCCTAAAGTTCAGGACCAAGGTATTACTGACAATACCTCTTGATCAGTTGAGAACTACTCCCCTACTGCAACAGGAAGACAACAGTGAATAAAAGACCACTGAAATGGAGTAGGAAAAGAAGAATACAGGAAATAAGGCTGATACACAAACTGAACAGGAAAAGACAGGTAAAAAAGATGGTGATTCCTCTGACATTGATATACATATTCATTCAAATCTATTGAAGGAATGGGAACAGCTTGATCGAAAAATCAAGGGCCAATATGATTCCTAGAATGTGTCTACAATGCAATCGCCCGCAACACAACAGCCCATCGTAACCAATGTTACAGTTGAAGGAACAATCAGCAATACTAATACCCAAGATGTTGAGATCATCCCACAAAATCCTTCTGAGGAAATTGTATTATATATTGAAGATATACTGCCCTTGGATGTCTTCTACAGTCCAAAGCATAGGGCTGTAGTTAGGAAACAAAGGAAGAAAAATAAAATCG
This sequence comes from Pinus albicaulis, assembly GCA_034641835.2. Lineage (NCBI taxonomy): Eukaryota > Viridiplantae > Streptophyta > Pinopsida > Pinales > Pinaceae > Pinus > Pinus albicaulis. The sequence continues at coordinate 423,641,825 of CM076574.1, forward strand.
ATCAGGGTATATTTTCATCTCCCCAAGTTGAATTAATGAATGTTGTCTGGAAGGACTCTGAAGTTAATCCTTCAGAGGATTTAACTAAATTATCTCAATATGCAGGGGCTTATACAACAGTGACAATGGAAAAAGCCTCCGAAGTTAGCTAGTTGATAAAAGAAAAATATCAAAAAATAGTGTTGTTGGAAGAAAAAGCAACAGTGGATCATCAAAAAATAACACATCTAGAACAACAACTAATTGAGGAAAGACAAAAGATTGAGAAGCTTAAAGAGCAACTAAATTTTGAGAAACAAAAGCTTAACTAGCAAGCTCTACACAAAGAACAACATTTGTCTCAAGAGCTTAACAAATTACAGGTAATGCTTCAACAGGAGAAGATGGCCAAAGAAGAACAGAGTGCCTTGTTACAAGCACAGATACAGAAATTTAAGGAGTATCCAGAGCTTGATCAATTCAAAATAAGCTTTCGAATTAAGTAAAGCATTGTCAAGACATCTTGATATTCTTGTCGTAAAATATCACTGGCCGACCCTCTATTTTTAATAGCTACATCACTCATAGAAAAAGCAGTAAACACAAGGCTCGAATTTGAAGATGCCGATGAGAAAATTTTGGGGTTCCTCACGTGGCAAGACACAGATCAAGGCATGGTTGCCAATATTCCTAAGATCCAAGAATCACACAAGGAAATTTTGTTTGCAGAATGGGAAATGCAGTTGATTAAGGAAGAATGGGCTACCTCTAGGGCAAGAGCCGTAATGAACAGTTTAGTGGAATTAATCAACGATAATTTGTACACGGCCAATTTAATTTCTGATTGCATCATAGGGAAACTCCCAAAAGTTAGAGAATTAGATAAATAGTGGAAACAAGATTTAGATAGCAAAGACCAACAGATCAGCGCAATGCAAGGACTCACATGGGACGCATTCTGGTTCTATTTGGTTAAACCACACAGTCAGCAGATGACTACAAAATGCCTCTCCCATGCCATCAGTTATATGATTCGAGAACTTTCGGATGCCACATATACTAGCCAGCTACATTCCCGATTGATTCATCCTCCCGAAGTGAAATAAATGTTATCAATCTACTAGCTACGCATACCAGATATGAAAGAAATGCAATGAACAAGTTTTTAGTGAAGATCTCAATTATATTTTCATGAAATCGGATCTCTGATTTTTATGTTTTGGCAGTTCCAACAACTTTGAAGCGATGTTTTAGATAGTTTGTTTTAGATTTATTATTATTTAAACCCCTTTCATGTATTTAGAAAGGGGTCCTCAATTTGTATTAATTTTTTACTTAGGAAGTTACATTTCTGTACTTCCGAATATATTATTTTTATTGATGGTGGATCACTATTCTGCAATTTTATGAGGAAATTGTTTTCAGGAATTTGCATTTTTGTTTTCCTGGAAGCTGTTCTAAGTAAGAAAGCAGGATTAGAGTGTTATTTGCATCAGGAGGTTACAAATGTATCCGGTATTTCTATCATAATCATGTTGTCTAATTTTCCTTATGCAATGAAACATTATTTTTTTAAATTTCTATTGTTTACATATGAATGCGTGTTAAACAATCCTTTGTTATATCATTTTTGAAAACTTAGAATTTTAATCTTTTAAAATATATGTGAGCGATATTCATAATTATTATATAAGAATGCGATATTTTATCATCATTACTTTGTTTAAATTCTTAAACAAAGTAATTATTATATGTAAATGCATCTTTCTTTTGGATGAATAAGCCATCTATATGATTATTCATCTAATTGGAACAAATATAGAATCACATTTATCAAAGACTACCCGGGTTAAGTATAGTTATTTGTATTTATTAAGTTATAAGTTAGATCAATTATCATTTCCATTATCCAGTATACAAAAAACCAATCATCAACCCATATATCATTGGGAAACTAGTCCCATTTTATCTAGTCAGAGCCACCATCCTAAATGGAAAAGGAGCTATGCTAGGGTCCAGACCAGGTGGTTTTCCCTAATGTTGAAGCTAGGATTTTAGGGGCTTCAACATGTTTATGGAATATCAAAGAATATTTTTAGTAGTAATGAAAATTTAGGGTTTACATATATCTATAAAGTAATTAGAACATTTTTTATTTTAGATTTTATTAAATAAATATTTTAAAACTAAATTAAATTACAATATTTATAAAATATTTGATTGTGAAATGAGTCATGGTTTTTGGGTATGTGGTATTGATAAGCCATGGTAGTGACCTATGGTGTTGTAATAAATCATATTTACAGGTTAATAATATTCAGTCGTAAAGTGGGGTGAATATCCATGGTTAAAAAAATTGTGGTATTGTAATGTTATTGTAAGTATTAAGATTTTAACTCTTTATGAATTAAAATTATGTATGGTTACGAAATTATTATTTTAATTTCTATGCTAAAATGTATATATATCCGACAAGAAATTATAACATTTTTCCTTTTAGACCTAGCTATATCCCACAAGAACCTTTCACAACCTAGCTAAAAAGAAACATGAACATTAGCTAGCTAATGCACATACATTAGGAGTGGCCATAGATAAAATAGCATTTCCCTTAATTGTATGCACCTCGTGCTAACCATCTAAATTTGGTTTAATAAGAACCATTGCTAATGGATTATATAAATCCGCCTCGGGAGCTTCTTTATCAAAATTAGAACTCTCAGAAACATGACATCCTTTTGTGCCATCAATGAAATCCAAACCACGCATATCTACAAGGAAAGAGTCCTCCTGAATTTGTATGGCTAATACTATATGTGGCAGGGAATCCTCTTCTACTTGATATGGAGAATGAACCTTACTATCTGCATCAATTTTCTTTTGAGTATTCTCTTTAATTTATTCTTATTTATCTTCTGAAAGGGGAGGCTTTGAACATTTCCATCCTTTTGGATGATTGGATTCCCTCTTTTTCTTTTCTTTTTAAATTTTAGAGTCATTTATGTTGTTTCAATTACTTTAGCCCAAACCAATTATTTAATTAACAATCTTTTATCAATAATTAATAATTACAATTATCAATAGTAATTGAATATAGAATTTTAAATGCAATGACAAAAGGAGACAACAAACACATAAACAAGAGACATCATATTTTCAATCAATGACCACGAAAAAACCCCACTATAGGGAGAAGCATTTGGAATTCTTTTTCTATTGAATTGCCATAAAATGTTTCGCAGAGAGTAGAATGAGGCAATACAAAATCATCCAAAAAAAATTAATGCAACAACATTCAAAAATGTGTTCTCATTATCAATATAGATCAGAGGCAACCTCTCCTATCTACAGTAAACTATGGTCAAATTCCAAAAATGATATCCTAGAGCCCAACCGTATGGTGGAAGAGGAATGTGTATGGTTAAGAGCTTCAAATTGCATGAACGATCCTGTGAGCCTACGATTATATCAATTTGTTGTGTCAATCCTCCAGTTGGAAACTAAAACGCTAAAAAATATGCAAGCTTCAGACCTTGCAATATCATACATGTATGAACCAATTTCCTCGACCCAACCTCAGACCTTTGTGAACTAATAAACAAAGAAGAGAAGAAGAAGATGTTTGGTGATGTCCAAATGAGCTTGAGGTCACTTGTATTTATAGGCTTCCAAGGGTGTCCAATTTCCTGTTAGGGTTGACCTTATCAAATGTGACATTGTGGGCTTCAATTCAAAAATACACTCTCCCTTGTCCAAATTGATAGCTTCAATAGCCAAAATTGATCCACTGAAAAAGACGAATCTCGTCCCATGATTGGAATTTGTCACTAAGTTTCCAAATTAGCACTTTCTCTTAGCTAGTGAGAAATTTCAGTGACATAATGTAATAGTCATATGTATCTTGTCATCATATCATCTCCCATTTTTTCTCAACTCTATTGACTGAAACATTCTCAAATATAAAGAATAAAAATCAATGGGGACCATTAGCTAATACCCGCTTAGGACAATGAAGAAGGTCGTATTGGACACTCCCACCTCATGTTTATGACAATGGGGAAGGTCTTATTGGACACTCTCACCCCATGTCTATGACTTTGGGGAAGGTCCTATTGAACACACTCACACCAATTCATCTCATAGAGTAATAGGTGAGATAACACTTACCAATAAAGGATCACAACTATCCCATGATGTAATCAATGACCAAGATACAACTTGTTATATAGGAGGTAAGGATCACAAAAACTATATTTCCTATTGATGTTCCTAGCAATGACCATAAAGAGTCATGTGGGTAAACACCTGCATCATAATCGGCTTGGGTGAGATACCCAACTTACCAAAGGTAAGGATCACATACCTCCAAGATCTCTCTCAACTTGTTGGCCAGACAGGCAGCGATAATCCCAACTAGCCTTGGTTATGGGTATGATTCCAACTGGGCTATACTTTTCATAGACCAATATACATAATAAATATATCAGACCCTATGGGTAACATATGGGGTTCATGACGTATTTTTCATAGATACCCCAAACCCAGGACCTGTCCATCTCGATTCCGCACCCTAGGAGCTGAGAAAGGGGGGAATAGTTGGCTTAGTCTCCTTGATAAGCGATTCCCCTTATAAATAGGGGTCACATATGTCAATCCAAGTTTCTATTGGAAGACGAAGAAAATCCCTTTCAATACTTCCTTTGAAAGAATATTTTCAATCCGCTCATTTGTTGATATGTGATGGAGTCTAACAACTGCTATCTACACCACGTATCGAATGAAATGATATTGGATCTCTATGTGCTTGTACATTTCATGAAATATAATATTATTTTCCAAAAAAATACCACTCTTGTTTTCACAATATATCACACTATTATCTAGGACCTTCTCAAATAGATCTCCAAAGAGGTTCTTCAACAACACTACTTTGTAGTTATCCATGCTAGTTGTAATTTACTCTTCATTGGTAATATTGAGTGTTATGGACTTATGCTTCTTACTCATCTAATATATCATGGAAAATCCAAGGCTAAAACAATATCCAGAAGTACTCTTCCCATTGACAACATTTCCTTGCAAATCAGCATCAATATACCCATGAATTCAAACATCTCTGGCAGAATACCTGAGACCAAGGGTGATCATTCCGTGCAATGATCTCAAAATGTGTTTGGGAACAATATATTGTGCATGGAGAGGCTCAACTATGAATTGAATCAATGTGTTCAATACATAACTTCTTAAAGTTAATTTTCATTGGTGTGGGAGGGCACTTGCATTCAACAATTCTAAATCTCTCCATGAGCTTCACGACGTATTTTCCTTGTTAAAGGAAACTCTCATGAGGTTTTTTCCACACCTGAAAGCCTAAAAATTAGTGCTTGATTACAAGATCCATCATCTTGAATTTAGAGGATAACTCCCTCTTACACTTGATCATAAGGGGCTCACTACCTATCAAGGAAATATCGTCAACGTATAAAACCAAAATCAATGGCATACCTTTGATTACCTTGAAGTATATATTGGGATTGACATTCTTTCTTCTGAATCCTAACTTCACCAAATAACTTTGTATGGGGGCATATCATGCTATGGTGGATTTCTTCATACTATATAATGTATTCGTCGACCTGCAAACATGTGTCTTTCAATCATCTACTTCAAATCCATGTGGCTTCTCAACAAATACTTCTTCATGTAACATGCCATGGAGGATTGTTGCATTCACATCCATCTAGTGAATGGTCCATCCTTTATTGGCTGCAAGACCAATTATTGAAAAAATGGTTGTATATCTAGCCACAAGTATAAATATTTTTTCATAATCTTCTTCCTTTTTTCAGAAAGAATTGTCAAGGCATAATCCTTGCCTTTTATTTCTTAATTCTTCCATCAACTCCAAGTTTTATCTTGAATAGCCATTTTGAGGTTACCACAAATCTCCATTTTGTTCTCAGCACAATATCCCATACATCATTATTTATAATTTATTCATATTATTTGGCCATGGAATCCTTCAGAACTTGTTCCTTAATAACTTCTTTAAATGTGGGAGGTTATGTTTAAATCATAGTGCTTATAGCTACAACATGTCCCCGGTATCTACATGGCTTATTTATTTCTCTAAATGATATTTGAATGAGAACATGTCTTTCATCATCTTATAATGTGTCACGAAGCTAAAGTGGTCTCTTCCTAGTAGGAGGATCTTACAGAGGAGGATCTAAGGAGTCCATGGGCTCCATGGGATCATCAACAATGTCATTCTCATATCTAGGTATTGAAGGACCATCTAAAATATCCATATCATCGTTGTTGTCCTCAGGAGGAGGAAGTGGAGGAAGGTCATTTTATTTATTGATGACAGAATATTCATCAAACGTTACATCCCCGATAATTTCAACCTTTCGTTAACTAGGAATATATATTCTAAATTCTTTATAATTTTCACAATATCCAACAAACATACATTTTCTTCACAGAGCTTCCAACATGTTCATTTTGTCCTTCTACACATGAAAATATATGAGGAATATTAAGATACAGAGATGACCAACATTGGGCTTGAAACCTGTGAACACTTCTACGAGGGTCTCGTTGTCCAACGGTTGATGAGGCACCCTGTTTTGAACATATGCAACAACATTCTTTTCTTCTCCCCAAAGGTACTAGTGAACCCTGGTATTGCACCAAGAAGGTTGAAATTCCCAGAGGTTTCCCTAATTTACTTTATCAACCCTGGATTTGTACAAACTTGGAGGTGACAGTGCTATATACACAGTAGATGCATTCTACTCATGGCAGCCTCTTGTGAGCTCTATAAAAGGGTGCTAATTCTAGGGTTTCTGGATGAAGTCTGTCACAATTCTAAATTTATGCCTAGGGCTACAACTAATTCAAATCCATGGCTCTATCAGAAAGTAAAAAAAAATTCTACAACAGAAAATTACATATAAATACTCTGTAATAAAATAAATCTACACATTAATCTATGATAAGAAATGGAAGTAAACAAGGCATCTTGCATGAAGTAAATTTCTGAATTGAAATTGCATAAGGGAAACTAACCTAACCACACTTTTCTGGGTCGAATGACTAAAAAAACTGTATCAAATCTATGTTCTATCTATCATTATTTTAATTATGTAGCTAGTCATTACCTAATTATGCTTGTAAATGCATTTTTTTTCAGCTAGGCGGAGAAAGCGCTAAGCTGGCTTATGGAGGCTTGAAATCATGGGTGCAAGGTTGATGATGTTTGGGTGGTTTTGGCAGGTCTGTGTGAGGTGGATGATTGTTTCTTGGCTTAAGGAGGGGATGAATAGTGTTGTTGCAAATGTTGCTACAGGTTTCCTGTAGTGCTCTAGGAAAGTCCTGAATTTCTATAGGAAACAATCTGAGGGCAATGTGGGGAAAAAAATGGGTGAGAAAAGTGTACGGAATGTGGATTGAAGGTGGTTTTGGATGAGTGGAAGGTTCCCCATGCCTTGGCCAAGCTCAGAACCTATTGAGAGGCCTATCTTGCACCTCTAGCATTTTCTCACGGTGTAAAGATGAAAATTTGGAAAACAGGGCTGATGGCGATTTTGATGAACAAAAGGTTGATGAAGGGTGTGAAATGAAGTTGAAGGTGCTGGTGAAGTCCTCCTCTACTTTGCTACCTGAACATGCAAGTGACTACCTATTCATGAAATAAATATGGAAAAATTCATGATAAAGGAAATGGAAAAGATGAGTTGAATTTGGAAAGAAAATATACTTTATCCTACAAAACGAGATCTAACACAACATTCTAAACATATTCATAGAACTATAGAAAACTAAACCATTATTTCGAAGAAATCATAAACTAAAAATTAATTTGGGCGTATGGGGGAAGTCTACCCTCCTCAAGCTCCAATGAAAGAGATGAGAGGGGGAGGCTTGACACATAGCTTTCTTAGTTTATAACTTACTCTACCAATATGTAAGCAAGCTAAATCTACAACAAAAGACAAATGGAATAAAACTAAAAACAACGAATTGAAATGAAAGAAAACTAGATAAATAATCATAAGAAAAAATAGCTAAAATGACATAAAAGTAAATAATTAATACACAAGAGACAGACTAAGGCCAATGGATTGGGCCCTAACCCACAAGCCTAGCCCTCTAAAACTAGATAAGTGAATCACAATCTAAATACTCATTTTATTGCAAAATATATTCTCATTACATCAACATGAAAGTCTTAAAAACCTATTATAAGAGATAAGAGCATATTTGCTTCCTCCAATGTTTGAATCCTAATGAACTCTTTCTCTGCCCTATTTAACCTAAAGGGTAGCTACCAACAACTCCCTAGAAACTAGGTGATGTGTCAAATTTGACTACAAGTGAAGTGTAGCTTTGGCGCACTTGATCTTGAGTTTTCTTGGCTGCCTTTTGTTTTGAGTTGTTGGAGGGAATCTCGAGGATCCCTTCGATGCCTTTGGGAGTTAAGGAGGTGGATAATCACCCTACAATATCTCCTTGCCTTCTACTCCGAGATTCAATGGAAAAATATTCATAAAAAATGGAATATATTCATGATTTTCTAGCATTTAACTCATGTTAGGTATTCAAAGTATGACAAGCCTCAATCACCATATACACTAGCAACATAATACCATAATATAATTAAAATGAAAGAGAAAGGGACTTAATAAGGAAAAAAGGTGATAATTAACCCCTCCAAATGTACCTAATCATGGAGCTCATCATTACCCCCCTACCAAATGGTTCCTCATCCTCTAAGCAACTTAGTCCTCCTTCTGCATTTCTTTCAAATATTTGATGGACCCTTTGACTTCCCAAGGAAGATGTGTGGGAGATCCTTTAGGAGGGTAAAAACCATTATTCATTTATGTTTCCTCCCATTCTCTATTCTTCTCATATTGGTCATTTCCATCAATCGACCCCATCAACAAGCATGGACTGAGCTTCAAACCATTCCACTGAATCTTTTTGGCCTGCATGGCCCTCTTTCATAATGGAGCTCTCTCCAAGGCACCCCTAAATATTTCTAGTGTGTGGTACTCCATGTTTCTAAGGCTATGAGGGAGGTTGTTCCATCTTCTTTGGCTAACCAATATGCACTCGTCTCCAAACAACCTAAGAACATCAGAAAAGTGAGCCATGGCTTGAGCTTGTGCATGGTGGTATTTTTCTGCAAGTGTGTGATCCTTTTCAATCTTAAGATGGTTGTTGATGACTCCCCTAGGTCTGAATAGTTTTTCCCTAATGTGTAAGGGTTCTCTGTTTACTCTATGCATAACCCTTCTCATTTCTTGTGCTTTGGTCTCTTAATTTACCATCCATGATGCCAATTCCATTAATTGCATGTCTCCCATCCTAGGATTAGGGTCCTAAATCTTCAAGTTTGTCAATACAAGGTTCTGCATCTATAATTCTACCATTTTTTCATTATCTACCATACTTGATCAGTTGAAAAAATAAATGAAGTTTCTGTGGTTTTTAAAGGGTAAGGATCCATGGGAGGCTAATGTTCTTATTCGGAACAAGAGCCACTGGTTCTTGAGGTAAAATTCATAGGAATATGATGGATATATGTGTTTAATGCATCAATGCACAAATATTCCATGGAGGCCACTTGTTTATCCTTTTTTCAGAAGTTTCTCCTATAATGTTACATTCTCTATTTCAACCTTCTGAAGCTTCTCTTTCAACACTGATTCTCTAAGCCTAACATCAGATAAATCCATCCCTAAATCAACTAATTTTCCTTCCATGACCCCTATGTCATGCACACCTTTAGATGTGGAAAGAATCATACACTGGTGAGTTTGTGATGTCTCCCCTTCCAAATGATAAAATAAATGCATTGTGAAATTTTGAGGAATCAATATTCCCCCCTCAATGTATGTGTAGTAGGAGTTGAGATTGGGTTAAGGGCTATGGTTTGGCATTACTACTACATCTTCGAGGACCGGTTATGGAGAGGTGGGATTTTCCTTGTCATATTTTCCTCCCTCTTTTTCATCTTATTTTTCCTCTTGTGCCTTGTCCTCAACTTCTTCTACCTCTTTCCCATCTATGGTTGTATTTTATTCCTCAACCAAGTCCTTTTCTCTAATTATGGGATCTCTGGAGTTTCATGTAGCAAAAACAGAGTTTCCTGTAGAAAAATTTGTTTTTCTTGTTGAAGACCCTCTTTTCCTTGTTTTTCACTCTTTTTAGTCCTTGGAGGGTCTGTGGGGGTTGCATGATGTTTATGGGATTCCAATCTTGTTGAGTGTCTTTTGATGTATGTTAGAGGAGTCCTTACAGGAAAACTGACCTCTTGCACCCTTCCTTCCTCTAATCTTGTTTTTTCATCTTTATCTAGTGATTCTTCAATGGAAATAGGTCTCTTTATGGGACTTTTTGGTTTTCCTTGCATCACCCTTTGACTTTTCCTAGTCCTAAAATACATAGGTGTCTTCCTCTTCCTTCTTTTTGACATGTGTGCTCAAATTTGCTAGGGTAGCAGCCACTTCCTGATTTTTAATGTTTGGTGACATGTTTGTGTCTTAAGGGGTGGCTTCACTACCTAGGATAGGGTCCAATCCTTTATTTTCCTTATTCCTTTCTTCCTTCTTCCTCTGAGCCTTTTCTTTCTTTGTCATTGTTGTCTCTGTGTTTTCTGCCTCAATCTCCATCTCTTCTTTTTCTTCCTTATTTTTTTCCTCCTCTTCTTCTTCCTGTACCTCCTCTTCAGCCTATTCTTTTTCTTTCCAGCTCCCTGTATCTAAGGCTAGAAGCAGAGGTTTGGCCCGTTTGGGTAGCTATGAAGGCTTCCCTATCCATTTCTATGAAATCAGACTAGGATATAGGTAGGTTCAATATTATCAAAGAATCATTCACAATTAGTTTTATGAGGCCATGATGAGCCAAGTGCTGATATTTTCTTTTCCTCACCATATTTCTCATGTCAGTTATGGAGTTCAGGAGGAAGTGAGGAATGCTTAGTCTCTTTTCTAGAGGGAGTTCTCCTTGAAACCTAATTTCATTCAACAATCTAAAATGATACCCATATAACACACTAATACTTCCTTCAGAAGAAATAAACTTCATGATATGGAAAGCTACTTCATCCTAGGGGTATGGAATCCTTTCTCTTCTCACTCCATTTTTGTATTCAATTTATTCTTATCCTAGTAGAAATAAGCTCATCTTGGTTGTAGTGCTAGGCATTCTTTCCTTAACCAATATGACTCCTAAGGGAAAATTTGTAACTCTACTTATGATTTCAGGAGATATTGTGACAGCTAGGCATGTAAGAACAGTCATGGCTCTCTCCTCTAACTGTGATTGCAGAGCCATTGAGAATTCTCTAGCTATATCTTCATCAAAAAATTTGAAAGGCTTAAATAAATCTAGCCATTAGTCATTTCTGAAGATTTCCATGACTTTAGGATGTTGCCTAATTCTCTTAATGTTAGCGAGATCCCTTCTGTTGAATCCCCCTCCCATTTTAATGGTTGTGATATGAAGGTGGAGAGATATTTGAGAGTTCTTCCTTGGATATGGAGTTCTTGAAACAAATGCAAGAAAAAAAATGTTTACCCTTTAATTTTCCAAATTTAACCTATTCTGTGCAGATTTCATGGGAAAATTTCCATGTTGGATGATGGAAACCACTTACCTTTGTCCTATGGTGTTTCTGTTTGAGAGATGGTGGCTTTGGGAATAAATTTCACCCACATGTGACTATGCGTTTCCTTCTATTTCCTTGATGATCTGCCTCTGAAGTTGCCTGTAGAAAAACTTTGTTTCTTATAGCACGATGGTGCATGGAAGCTCAAATATCGATGTTTCTCTCCTGATGGCTCCCACTACTCTCCTGCTCTTTCTTCTCTTTTAAATTCTCAGGGAAATGGTGAAAATGATATAGATCTTATCTTTATCGCATTTTTAATTAAATTTGGAGTGTTGTGCTGACTCGTACTTAACACGTGTTTTCCTCTTTGTGATTGTTGGTCCCACTCCAATTAATGATTGTTAAACCTCGTAATCACCCTCTTCATACCCATCTAGTCCCTCTTCAAATGATTTTACTTTCCCAGGTGGCATGTAATTTAAATTTTCCTCCAGTTTAACTTTTCGAAGGTGGCCAAGTTAACTGGCCACCTTTTTTCCTTTTAAATTTTGAAAACACAACATTACTATTTTGGTCATTATGGATGCATAGCGAGAGGTGAAGGGCCACAACTGAGACTACCTATTGTTGGTGTGGTGTTGAGTGAGTTGTTGTAAGGAGATGGAACTGGTGGTTGTAGCCATGATCTCTTCTTTGTTGTATTTTCACTTCCTATTTATTTTCTAAGTGAGGAGGTTTTTTTGAGTGAGCTACTATTCTTTTTTGATGTATATGCTTAATATTTTTTTTATTTTTTTTCTTTGCGGGTGTTGCATGGAGGTCTCAGGTGCCATGGAAGGTGTGATTTCCCTCCTGGACTCTGTTGATGGTCTTCTGGAGTCATCCTCATCAACTTTATTTCATCTTTTGGCCTTGTTGTTCCACACATAGATTTTCTACATGAAAATTTCCAATTCATGTAGCAGCCCTTTTATTCCCTCTTCTTGATTTAATGTGCTCAGAAACGGAGGTATAGGGTTCATGGAGGATATGGAGGGAGTCATGGAATGAATGGGGTGGAGGATAGGCAAGTGAAGGGATCTCATGCCAAGTTTCAAATGATCTAGCTGCTAATGGTGCAACATAGGGTTTAGACAATGAATCCTTATGCATGGAGTGAAATAAAGGTTTGATAATGGTAGGTATATGCAATAAATAAATTATCATGCTCCCCTTGGAGTTCGAAAATCCCTGAGAGAACTTCTTCATTCATGAATGAGTTTCCTGTACTACTAGAGGAATCCTATACCTGCTAGATTTGCTTGTAGCACTTACAGTTTTAGAAAAAAATTTCCTATCCGAGGGGTGAATGGATGAAGGGGTGTATGTTGGAGTGGATCATCAAGTTTGAAACCAAAGGAGAAGGGAAAATTAAGAGAAACTACTCCTCTCAATCCCAAAAACCATATTTTACCAATAACCTACAAAACAGAAAAACACATAAGTGCATAGGTATTTTCCTTCTTTTTCCTTTTCTTTCTTCCATTTTTTTTTTCTTATCTTTTTTTTTTTAAGGAAAGCAGGTTGCCAACGTAGAGGTTTTCAACCCACAGGCCTGACTTGGGTGACTTACAGAGGTTTTTACCAAAGGATCTTTTATTCTATGTTTTTTTCTTTTTCTCTCTTTCTCTTTGTTTTTTTTTTGCTCCAGGATTTCGTCATGGAGGTTTTCAACACTGGAGTTGGCCTAGGCTGCCTCACAGAATTTGTCACCCATGCCTCTTTATTTTATTTTATTTTTTTCTACGAGAGGGAGGTGCTCAAAACTATGGAGTTTCGCATGACATAGATACTGCTTGTTTATTGAATTTATGAATTATGCCTTTGAGAGGGGCTTTTTGTAAACCTTAAGCCTGTAACCATTGACAAGTAGGTTCTGATCTCAACTGCAACATTATCATAATATTTTTCCGCTTTGCAGGGTCCCAACCATCTTAACATTAGTTTACCTTTGAAATCCTTGAACCTTGATTCATACAACAATGCCCAATATCCTTCTTGAAAGGTATTTTCCTTAATGTACTTGTAATGCTCCACCTTCCTTTGCAGCTGAATCATTTCTATGTGAAGGAGTTCTTGGATCCTCAACTCATCCAATCCATTTAATTGTGAAAACCTCTATTATTAGGCATTTGGTATATCTAGGTCTAAATCAGTTCGCATCCTTAAGGTGTTGAACTCAAATTAAACTGAAGGAAGAGTTTTCTTGCCATAGACCAGGTCATAAGGAGTGAACCCTTTTGCTATTTTCCAATTAGTGTCATAGGCCCAAGTAGCTTCTACCAATATGTCCGCAAAATATTTTTTGTTGTTGTTTTTTTTTTGGTATTTTAGATTAATCCTAAACCCGTAGGTTTCGAACCGGTGACCTTGTAGACGGAGTGCCTTAATAGTGCACCCAATCACCGACTGCTCTACACCACGTGGGCTAATATTTTCTGTTGTTTGTCACAGCCTTGGCGAGGATATTCTCCGAGGCTTTGTTGGACACTTCCACTTGGACATTTTCTTAAGTGTGGTAGGCAGTGGAAGTATTATTATTTATCTTGTGCCTCCTCAGAAGATTCTCAATGAGATGAGATGTGAATTCTGCCCCCTCATCAGTGACTACCTTTGTGGGGTATCCAATTTTTTTTAAAACATTTTCTCTCAAAAATTCTACTACTTTCTCCACGGTTTCCACCTTCACAGCTTCTTCTTCATCCCACTTTGTCAGGCATTCAGTGCAGACTATGATATAATTTTTTTGGCCAGATGGACGATCATTAGGTCCAATGAATTCCATGCCCCATTTTTCAAATGGATTCAACCCACTTTGTCAGGTAGTCAGTGTAGACTATGATATACTTTTTCTGGCCAGATGAAGGATCATTAGGTCCAATGAAGTTCATGCCCCATTTTTCAAATGGCTCAATATTTTCCTGAGTGTGCAAAGGAATCTCATCCCTATATGTAGTTTTCCCCATCTATTGGCACTAGTTGGACCTGCTAGTGTATCTTTTGGCATCTTGGTGAAGGGTAGGAAAATAGTATCATGCCTGAAAAACTTTGACATAATTCCTTTTTGTAGCAAAGTGGCAATGAAAAAGGCTATAATGACATATAGAGAGGATATAAAAAAAATCTTCCTCCCTCACACATCTTCCAATAATTTGGTGAGGGCCTAGCTTGAAGACATTTCCCCCAATCCTTGTGAAATGGGCGCTTATCCTGATAATATTGCTTTTCTCCTTGAGTGAAAGAGTAGGAGGGAAATTTTAAGCAACCAAGTGGTTAGATATGTTAACTAACCATGATGAGAGTTTTTAGATAGAGAAAATATTTTCATCTAGCAGCTAGTCATCCACCATTTCTTCTTCCTCTGCAGATAGAGCTAACCTGGATAAAAAAATCATCAACAACATTCTCCTTTCCAGTTTTATCAAAATGGTTAGGTCAAGCTACTGTAATAGTAAGAACCATCTAATTATTCTAGCATTAACATCTGGTTTTTTTTATTAAATATTTGATGGTTGCATGGTTATTGTGTACAAAGGTTTGATAACCAGTGACATAGTGTCTAATTTTTTAAAAAGAATGGACAATGGCTAACATTTCCTTCTCTGTGAAAGTATAATTGATTTTAACCTTAGACAAATTTTTACTGATGAAATATATTGCATAAGGTAAATTTTCTTCTAAATACCCAGATGTTGTCGCCGCAGCTTTGTCTGATGTATCTGTGTGGGTGTGGAAAAATTTTGGACCTCGGAGAATGGAGGTAGTAATTAACTTTCCCTTAATGAGCTCAAATCCTTCTTGAAAAATATTGGACCAAGTAAACTCAGAATATTTGGCCAACAAACCAAATAGTGGAGAAGCCAACTTGCTAAAATATTTGATGAACCTTCTATAATAGCCAGCTAAACCTAAGAAAATCCTAACATCTATCTGCTTTTGAGGAGAAGTTACCCTTTTGATGATGCTGATTTTTCTCAGGTCCACCTGTATTCCTACTTGGGAGATTGAGTTTCCCTATAAAACTCCTGCTCTTTTCAGGAATTCACACTTTTCTGGGCTGAGGGAGAGATGCATATCAATCCACCTTAACAGAACTTCTCCCAAATTGTAGAGAGCCTCCTGGACATCATCCCCATAAGGTGTGAAATTGTCCATATATATTTCAACTAAGTCATGGAATAGCTTAGAGAAAATCCTCAAGACATCTCTTTGGAAGGTAGCTAGGGCATTGCGCAACCCAAAGGTAGGACACGATAAGAGAAGGTACCCCAAGGGTAGGTGAAAGTAGTCTTGTCCTAGTATTCAGGGTTGATTTGGATCTAGTTATACCTAATTAATCCATCTAAGAAGGAAAAGAACTTATTTCCTGCAAGGCCATCCAGGACCTTTTCTATAAAGGGAAAATGGAAATGGTCCTTCTTGGTGGCTTTTTTGAGTTCCCAATAATAATAAAAAGATTCGCCATTTTCCATTCCTCTTTGGGACTAGGACAAAAGGAGATACCCACTCACTATTTTATATAGGATAAATGAAACCTGCATCCAATAAGTTTTGTAGTTCTTCCTTGAGGATGTCCTTTATATATGGGTTCATCCAACTTTGGGGTTGGCGCATAGGCTTGCATCCTTCCTTGAAATAAATATGATGTCTGCATATTGAGGGATGCACCTCTTTCATGTCCTTGTAATCCCAAGCAAATGCATCTAGGTTTTCTTTCAAAAGCTGACATAGTTTCTTTTCTTCTTTATCTGAGAGGTTTGAGTTAATTTTCAGAGATCTGGGTGGGCCAAACTCGACAGCCTTTGTGGTTTCATAGGTTGAATCGATTGAGTGCAATTCCATCCAAGGGTGGCTTTCATATTCTTGGACTAGGATTTCAATCGGGTTATTAGTGGGGGATTGGTTTTGAATGACATGGTCGATGAGTTCATCTTCATCAAGCTACAGCCCTCTAAGAACAACATCTATGGTACAAATGGGGGTAGTGTTGTATACCTCCTCTTATTCATCCTCCAACCATATAGGTAGATCATGATCAATGGAAGGCTACATTGGAGGATATAATACCAACAATTTAGACAAGGGCCCATTCTTAATAGTCATGTTTCCGGCCCGAAAATTGATATAAGCATCAGAAGTGGCTAACCAAGGTCTCTTTAAGATGAAAGGATATAAATTGAACTTTGTTTTTTGCTACAGAACTAGGAAATTTGTAGGATACTACCAAGCATCAATTGAACCATAACATCCTCAACAATTCCTTCCGTAGTTACTGTGGATCGAACTTTAAGTTGCAGAACCATTTTGTTTTTCCTCAAAGTTCCTTGGAGGTTGAATTTCAACATATTTTCCTTGGTCATGAAATTGATGGCAACTCCAAGATCAACCAAAGTATTGGGGACTACGACACCATCTATGTGCACATCTACAACTGGATTTCCAGGGTCCATGTATTGTTGAAAGATCACCCTTCCCAACATTAAGTCAGACAATTTTCATACTACATTTATGGTGGGGGTATCTTTCTTATTTCTCCTAGGTTTCTTGAAGAATTTTTCTTTGATGAGCCTATTGTAAATAGGGACATCCTTAAAGGCTTATAAAAGTTGTATCTTTACACAGAAATTTTTCATTTCTCCCAGAAGTTTGGTCTCCTGTAGGGTGTGCTGACTGGAATGGATCAAGCATTAGGGAAAAGGAAGTTGTTGGATCTGAGTGTTACTTCCTTTTACTCCTCAACCTCTACAGGTGGAGATGGATGGTGGTTGTCTCAGAGTACTCTTCCCAACCTGAAATTAATCTCCTATATCTCCACAACATAAGCTAGATAGGATGTCTCTCCATTATAAACATGTTATGCATGTCTGTTGTTTGGGTTCAAATTGGGCAGTGTAGGTAGCTGTGGAAACTTGGGTGGAGCAGCATGAGTAAGTTGAGGTTGAGGTTGGGGTGGAAGCATTAGAGCAAGTGGTTGATGATGTTGAGGCATCCACCCTTGAGATGTATTGTTCCACTTATTTTATTGAGGAAAATACTTCTTAAATAGTTGGTTTACAATCTAAGGATGGTATGTAGGGTTGTAAGGCCAAGTACTAGGTGTAGGCCATGATGGAGGAGTGGGGGTGTACCAATATTTCATGTGTTCATTCTTATTATTGTGATAGTAAGAGTAACATGCACATTGCATACCCTGCTGATATGACCTAGGGCCTTGAGGCCTTCTCTTTTTGATGAAACAAAGTTGCTCTGGTCCTACTTGCCCACCTTAACACACTTTAGAAATTATAGAAAAAATATGTATATAAATGTATTCAATATGATCATGTGATATGCTAAAGCAAGATACTTAATCCTTCTACAAATTTAATTGCATAAAATAAACACGATCGCACAATCACACCATGTAAAGGAAAGAAGCAAATCAATTCAGAACACAGATATTTTTCCTGGGGAAAGCTTTCTTCTCAAAACCTCTCTATCTCTATTGTATAATGAACCAAGGAATCATGAAACAATTGCAATGAACTCTTCTCACAAGAGTCTGTTGCACTCTGCTAACTGTCTCACATTCATCTGGACAAAATCAGGCCAACACTTAGCCAATTCTCAGCCTCTACTCAACCTGCCTTTCTCACACAATTCATGAGGAATCCCATCTCTATTATTTATGAATTTCATCCTTCCTTGACTGTGAAAACATCATGGGAAATCCTATGGTGTTTTGACTACATCTAGGAAGTTTGCTAAAAATAAAATTGATAGTTAACTTCCCTTTAACCTATGTCTCAACTGGGTCTTCATTAGAACTAAAATGCATGCATCTATTAATAGTAAATCATTAGGCACTTGACAGATCACTACATGTGAATTAAATCTGATTTAATTCACTTGACCTCTCACTAGTTCAACAATCAGTTACAACTAGTTAGACTGAGTTTAACTCACTTAATTGAGCTAACTTATTTCTCATGCATTAAACTAATATAATAATTGCAACTTAGACTCAAAAAATAATAGAATCACTCTCCATGCCTCACCAACCACCTTCAACTCGAAATTCATGAGCTACCTGAGCCTATCACACTCAGTTAACTATTACAAGTGTTTATGAGATAAGATTACAATTTATTGTCCAATTTAATTAAGGGAAAATTAAATTATACACATTTCAAATTTATTTTAATAAATTGGCTTACACACTAATGTATCTCTAGGACCCATCATAGTGTGATTTGTGATCCCACACTAGTGTGTGTGTTGTCATGTTGTTTCTGGATGCCAATTTTACTGTTTCTTGTTGCAAATTTCAAAACTCACTCCCAACAAGAAACGAATCAATCTGTCCCCATCCGATATCTTTGGAATGTTCTTGCATGTGCACATACAACCATTGCATGCAACACTTCTCTAGTGTTGTTCGCACATGAAACTCTTGCATGCAACTGTTGGGTGGTTTAATTGTTAGATTAAACCTCTCAACATTAGTTATCAATCTGGGAGTTGTCAATGCGAGTTTTACTGTGTCTTTCCTCAACTTAATGGTCAGAGTATAAATATTACTCTCTAATGATAAACTAGGTACTAGAATGAAACACACATTTGTTGGAAGATAAACAATATTGAAAAGAGAATCTACTCAACCAATTTTACCAAACCATCATACTCAAGCTTCATGTAATCCTCATAGTTAAATTCAATTTTCTAAAATGGAATGAAATCTCACTAGTTGACGAGGCATAATCAAATAATAAAATTCAATTTCTAAAATTAACTTAATATTCCTATTTAGCGAATTGGTTCTGCACTTAAAAATAATTTGTACTTCAAGTTATATCTGTCATTCACTACAAACTCCATACTCCAATGAAAATAAAATAGATACAAAGCAATCCTCAACCATATAACATTCTCGCACTCAAATCCTACTTTTTAAATCTCTCTGATATCTTAAAAACCCTAATCTATTTTATCCTTTCACTAACATGAAACTAACACTTGAAACTAAACTTGAGATAAGAAAAAAAGACACGCATTATTCTACTGACAACTTCACACCTTAAACTAACTAGAACTATTCTTGATAATAGATTCAAGATTCTAACTAACAAAGGAAATTTTTAGTTATTGCTGGAAGAAAACCACTTCACTTCAGGTAAAATAAAATCTAAAAGATACTATTAAAAATCACATTACAAATAATCTATGAGAAACCTTCAATTCAAATATTTTAATCTAGATGAAACGAGTTATTAAAAAACAAGCTTACTCTTCAAAATCGAATCATGTACCTCAGTAATGAAAACTAAATGACGCTACATTAGAATTGACATCTCTACTTGCACAATCAAATCCACACTCAGAATTTCTCTTATAAAGAAATTATTATACTAAAAAATAATAGAAATTCTAATTAGGAGAAACCTAATTACTAAGCGAAGTCCCAGGATGCATAGAAATATCAAATGAGCATTTAAATCCTGTAAACATTCAAAGAAATTAGGTAATGAAAACCTTGAATTAATTTTCTGAATTGGCAGTATTAACATATTCAAATTCAAAGCATTCAAATCTGTTCTAATTTTGATCCAACTCAAAAATTCATGATATTCAAATATCGTGGATTCTCCAATTTTAAATATAAATAAATGTGATTAAAATAGATAAAGAGAGCATGGCTTTGTGTTAAAATGTGAACTGGGTTACAAAATGAATTAGAGATATTTAACATAGGAGAGCAATCCTTAAATTATGTAATCTAGATACCTGACTGTTTAATGAATCTTATCTCCATAGGTGGTGGGCCCTCCCACTCCTAGAGTAAGCCTACTTACTGCAATGAAAGGAGAGACTCAAAACATCAAAGGAATAATTCGAAAAGGATCATGGCAAAAACGCTACTACTCACAACTTGAGGGCAACCATGTATATTTAAAACAAGATTGAGAAATCGATTACACCTATCAAAGGAAACAACAATTCTTCCTCTTTACACATTAATCCCTCTATCTCTATTACACTCCTCCTGCAAATTTGATGCCAGTTCTACATCTTAGAAGTTCCCTTCCTTAGTGCGCAACCCTTTTCCTTTTATAGCAGCAATGTTGTTCCTAATTAAATGGGTTGATTGTTGCATAGGATATATAATTTTAGGATTCCGGTTAATATAATCAAAACAATGAGATTTTATTTCCAATTTAGGTTTGAGCTAGTGTGATCCAGCTTCTAGAAGACTTTTATCCTCACACACTGCTGGTAGAGGCAACACACATCTAGCAAGCTTCATTTTGGCTGAGCCAAAATTATTTTGCAACAAGAAGGCAAGCTACACATTCTTTATCACCATGCATTCCAGCGGATGAGGCCGGCTAGGGTGCCTATAACCCTGGTATTCACATGCGTTGTTGGATCCAGATGTTTGTGTGACAAGAGCTACGTAGTTATATGCTTTGACTACAAATTCAACTTCACTACTTCACAATCATTAATATGGCCAATCGTAAATAGAGATACGTATTGACATAGTCATGAATGAAAATCTTGATCAAGGGATTGAAAGCTTTAGGTCTAGGTCCTTTGTCTCAAAACATATATTTATTTGCATGGGACAATCAAAATATGCGGCCACTTCCAAGCTAAGTGTAAATATGTAGTCAATGAAGATTTTGTTACTAATGCGTACAGGTTTCCTGGAATAAAGACCATCTTCTGCCTCTTGAATTTTCACCAATGCATTTAAACTAAGACCGTTGCGATAAGCAGTTATACTCTTAAATACAAAAACACCCTTGGCTTGTGATTTCAATGTTGATTGAAACAATAGAATGAACAGTCTCAATGCTTAAAATACTACCCACATTGGGGACATAGTTCTTATGCGAGCAAACAGGATACATTTTATTGAAGTGAATTCCATCATCAATGAGCACTGTAGAAGTATTGGAAGCACCAAATCACTTTAAAGAAATACTATCTAGGCCCAAAGAACTGTGGCATGCCTCAATATCCTCTAATGTCGCATCGCAATTGTAAATCCTTGAAATGTCTCATTAGCTAAAGCTCAATCAAAAATATGAAGTGCACATACGAGTTTGTCTCTGAGGCACCCCAAATGAAACAAATCATAAATAGATTCATTCAAGGACTTTCCATCAAGATATATACTTCCAAACATCAATAAATTTGAATTTATTCCCAGGCAAGGTTGGGGAAGATATGTGAGTTTTGAGTTCTTGTATAGTACATGCTTATCCTTGTTTGGAAATTACGAAAATTACATCACCGGACATGCCAACTCTTATTAATAAATTGAATTTATTTCAGGTGGTCTCTAGTAGAGACACTATGGAAAAATATGTTCACTTCTAGCCAGATCAACCAGATGTAGATTTTTGTTTGAATTCCAGCTGTGAGCACATATCTTCACTATGGCAGTTTTTGCATAACCCATGACCACATTATCTCCCGAATGGCCAATTGAAGGATTTTACGACCCTTGTAATGTGGAGTGTTAATGAAGGGAAACATCGTAGTAGATGAATCTATATTCAAATACACTTCGAGGAGCATTCTAGCACTGGTGGTTCTAGACTTATTCAGCTACCACCAAGAAGGAATTTATTAGAAACACTCATCAAATTAACTAATAACAAGAATCTATAAATTAATAGATATTGTCTCTAAATGTATCTAATTAGAAAAATAATGGATTAATAATGATTAAAAAGGTAGGTACAAGCATGTATTTATTTTATAAAAACCATAAAAATTTGGACAAATATGCAGCTCAACATCCCCCCACACCGAACTTCTTGCACGTCCTTGTGCAAGCCAAAACTATAAGATGATGAAATAAGGCAAGGAAAATGTCAGCAAATATTTTAGCAAGGATTAATATGCTTGATATTGTAATGTGTTCATTAGCCCGTTACATTAATTTTACATTAATAGCTAAAACCATGTGAAATGATAAAACAAGATCAGGTACCAAAAGTAGACATTATGGAGAAAAAAGTGTTGCACATACCTGTTACCTTGTCCCAAATGAATTCCCTATTTTCTTTCTACCCAAAGTCTTATGATAAGAATCAATTTTCACTAAAGAGGTGTAATTTAAAAAATACTAACCCAATATTCATACACCTACTATAATAATCTTGTACCTAGGTTATGAAGCACATATTTAGAGGCAACTATAGTCAATACACATTGCTAGCAACCAACACCTTGCGAGCGGTCATCATTGAGTAATTCATCACTTCAAATACCATAAGAATTAAAATGAGTTATGGTACCAATCAGAAACCTCTTTATTGAATACTCTAAATTACATTGTTATCTAGATTCAAAACTAAATTTCCTCTTAATCTAGTACAAAGAATAACCTTCACTAAGGGTACCACATCATTAAAGATTCTTGATTTTTTTTTTTGAAAATAGAACTCAAAACACCATGTTAAAATTTTCCTATAACCATTGTCCAAGAAAAAGGATGATTTTTAGGGAAAGAGAAGGATAACGAAGAAAAGCATAGTATGTAGTTAACTTTAATACCACAGACATGGCCCTGCTGGGCAGGGATGTCTTTTGACCCATCGAAATGTCTGTTTCCCACTTACTAGGCATGGATTCAATGTTAGCTTTATTTGGCTTTTAGATGAAGGCCATTTTCCTAGCTTGGTAACCAGGTGATGGTAATGCCACTCACAAGAAGTAACATGAATGACCATGTCGGCTCGTGATGACACCTCCTATCTTCCAGCTTTTTGGCTAAAATCCATTACTCTAACTTGGTGATCGGTAGCAATAATTTCATGCATGTTAGGTCTCATGATCGTGGTAGGTTGGCTCATCACAAGACCTCCTATCCTACCCTAAATATTTTCTAAAATTTGATTATGATTAACCTTAAAGGTTGCTTAATAAGTGGGGAGATAGATCTACTCCTTAAGAGTACAGGATGGCATGAGAAGTTTTTAATGACTAATCATTGTTGGCTAATTCATCTACCCAAAAGACTTATTAAAAAAAATATCCCAGATAATGACTAAAAAATTCTTTGAGTTAAGAATGCTAGTGTTCTCCCGAATAGCTCATTATGATCTTTACAAGAGTGGTCCACCATAGGTGGTTTTCCAATATTACCTTTTAAGCGAAACTAAAAATATATATCCTAAGATGAAAACTTTATTAGAGTGATTAATCATGGTTACTTTTTCAAAATCATAAGGTATTAAAGTGAATTGTACTCAACAATTTTTGTCACAAATATGTGTGTTAAAAACTAATGTGGATCAAAAGTAGTTTTAACAACCATGATTTAAAATTAAAAACCCTAATAGCATTATAACAACTTTATTTATTTATTCTCCTACCCTATTATACCCTAAGAGGTGAAAGACTTATTTTTAAGTATAGGAGTACTTCCAATGAAGCCGCGTGCATAAAAAAATGTTGATTATACTCACAATTAGTTTTAAAGAATAGACTTCAATACATATGAAAGCATAAGAAACCAGTTGCTTCAATTGATACGGTACCAAGATTTTCGAAATGTTGAGGAAATAAGATGTCCTGATGACTACTTGAAATGAGGATTCAATGGAATCCACATATTTAGGATTCTTCAACTGATGCAAGTATTCCACAATTTGATAGTCACTCTCGTGGAGGCATAAGGGGTCTAGTGAAAGACAAAATAGAACCCCCTCAACTTCAGGCTCAAATATCTGATTTTCAAATTGACAAGGATGATTGAGAGAAATTCTAGGGTTTTGAGTTTCAAAAACATTTTTAGAACAGGTTCTAATAAAAGATTTCTCCTTTGGTGGTCTTTGAGTTACATCTTCCCACGGTGAATGTTCTGTAGTAATGAGGGAAGTTTCCAAATTCAATCCCCTTTCTAACATGGAAGGTGTAACATTCTGTTCAATAGGGGAATCAATGGAAAGAATATGTGCTTCAAACTATTGTGCAACCCCATGGTTTAGAATAGAGTTTAGGATGTGGTTTGGGCTATCATTTTGGTTAATGCTTCGACTAAGGTTTGGATTTGGATTGGATTAGGATTTTGACTAGGGTTAGGTATAGGGTATGGACTAGGGTATGAACTAGGGTTAGGGTATGTATTAGGGTTAGGGTAAGGTTGCACATGCGGCTTGGGACATGGAGGAAGATAACTTAATGGTACATTCGAAAGAGATTGAGGTTGTTTGTGCTCATATTATTAAATTTGCATGGGATATTGCCTTAGATATAAGGATCAAAACTATTCTTGAGGCCATGGAGATATTTGGCTCGAGGATGATGGCCAAGGAGAGGGCCACTGCATCCATGAATTAGGATATTCAATTGGAGGAGGATTAAAGGTTTTCCATGAAACAACAAGAATATAAACATGCTGAGGAACTTTATCAAGAGAATAATCATTATTCCAAGTATCAAATGGTGTTGGGTTTTGAGTTATACCTGGTGTTTGATTCAATTCCTTACTTGATTCCCTGAGTACCTTTCATAATCATGGCAGTGATGGGCAATGTTTTGTTTCATGACCATCCTCACAAATTTCAAAAACTAAAAGACCAGTAAGTGGAAACTTTCCAAGGCCGATTTTCTTTCGACAGTTGGCACAAAGGATAAGCAGTTTTGTTCATCCTTCTCTTGCCCCTGCAAATCATCCAATTTCAAAATCAAATATTTAATAATATTGAATTTATGTTCAAGCAAGGTTTTCAATTCTGCTCCTATTAATTCCTCATTGGATGAGTTGTTCGTCTCTGTAGCATCATAAAAAATCCTCATTGAATGATTCCTTGAAATACCATTCTCTTGATCTTAACAAGCCAATTGGTATATTTTGTCATCACATGGATTAGTGCACAAGGGTTCTTACAGTACCCCGAAAATTATATAACGTTGGAACCTAAAGATGGATTTAAGAGATATTGGCTAAAATAAAGCTCACCATGCTTTCATGAAAGGAAAATGTCGAATAAAATTACTATTTAATCTATTAAAAGAAAATATATTTGGAAATTAAATGTCCCATAAAATATTTCAGACTATTCTAAGGCCTACATCTACATTCACGCATAATGAAAAGCAAATAAAAGTTCAAAAGATAAGAAATATGGCCAGACTTTGGAGGAACCCCACAATAGTGGATTCATGTCTCTTCACTCACGTGTTACTGTACTCTCTCTGCCCTTTGAATTCCTTGCAATATCCTTGAAACTCTATAAGAAAATTTTACCTGAGCCAAAATACAATTCCCGAACAACAACGCCAAAACGTTGGGGGTTTTAATTGTCGGATTAAACCTCTCAATATTTATTATCAATCTGGGAGTCTTTAACATGATTTGTACTGTGTCTTGGCTCAACTTAATGGTCAGAGTATAAATATTCCTTTGTAATGATAAACTAGGTACTGGAATGAAACCCACATTTGATGGAAGATAACAATCTTGAAAAGAGTTCTAATCTACTTAACCAATTTTACCAAGCCATCATATTCAAGCTTCCTGCAATCATGATAGTTAAATTCAATTTTCTGAAATGGAAAGCAATCTCACTGGTTGACGAGGCATAATAAAATAGTCAAATTCAATTTCTAAGAGTAATTTAAGATTCCTATTTAGTCAATCAATTCTGCACTTAAAAATAATTTGTACTTTAAATTATATCTAGCATTCAATAAAAAATCCATACTGCAATGAAACTAAAATAGATACAAAGAAATCCTCAATCATATAACATTCTTGCACTCAAATTCTAATTTTTAAATATCTATGATATCTTTAAAACCCTAATCTATTTTATCCTTTCACTAACTTGAAACTAAACTTGAGATAAGAAAAAAGGACGCACATTATTCTAATGGCAACTTGACACCTTAAGCTAACTACAACTATTCTTGATAACAAATTAAAGATTCAAACTAGAAAAGGAAAGTTATAATTATTGCTAGAAGAAAACCACTTCACTTAATGTAAAATAACATCTAAAAGATCATATTAAAAATCACATTACAAATAATCTATGAGATACCTTCAATTCAAAGATTTTAATCTGGATGAAATGAATTATTCAAAAACAAGCTTACTCTTCAAAATCAAATCATGTAACTCAATAATGAAAACTAAATCACACTGCATTACAATTGACATCTCTACTTGCACAATCAAATTCGCACTCAGACTTGCTCTTATAAAGAAATGATTATGCTAGAAAATAAGAGACATTCTAATTAAAAGAAATATAATTACTAAGTGAAGTCTCGGGATTCATAAAAAAACCAAATGAGCATTTAAATCCTGCAAACATTCAAATAAATTAGGTAATGCAAACCTTCAATTAATATTCTAAATTGGCAGTATTAATATATTCAAATTCAAAGCATTAAAATCTGTTCTAATTCCGATCCAACTCCAAAAGTCATGATATTCCTATATCGTGGATTCTCCAATTGTAAATATAAATAAGTGTGATTCAAATAGGTAGAGAGAGCATGGATCTGTGTTAAAATGTGAACCAGGTTATAAAATGAATCAAATATTTTTAACATATGAGAGAAATACTTAAATTATGTAATCTAGCTACCTAAATATTTAAGGAAGCTTATCTCCAGAGGTGGTAGGCACTCCCATGCCTAGAGTAAGCCTACTTACTGCAATGAAATAAGAGATTCAAAACATCAAAGGTGTAATTGGAAATGGATCATGGAAACAATGCTACTGCTCACAACATGAAGCCAACCATGTATATCTAAAACAACATTGAGAAATTGATTACGCCAATCACAGGAACAACAATTCTTCCTCTTTACACAAAAATCTTTGCATCTCTATTACACTCCTCCTATAAAATTCGATGTCGGTTCTACATCTTAGAAGTTCCCCTCCTTAGTGCACATCCCTCTACCTGTTATAGCAACAACACTGCTCCTAATTAAATGGGTTGATTGTTTAATAGGATAAATAACTTTAGGATTCTGGTTAATATGATCAAAACAACAAGATTTTCTTTCCCATTCACATTTGAGATGGTGCGATCTGGATTCTGGAAGACTTTGATCCTCACACACTGCTGGTAGAGGCAAAGCACATCTGGAAAGCTTCATTTTGGGTGAGAAATATGTATGTTGCAACAAGCAAGAAAGATATGCATTCTTTGTCATCACACATTCCAGCAGATGAGGCTGGGTAGGGCCCTACAAACACAATATTCACATGCGTTTTTGGATCCAGATGTTTGTGTGAAAGGAGCTACACAGTTGTACACTTTGACTCCAAATTCAACTTCACTGCTTGATAAGCATTAATATTGACAATCGTAAATAGGTATTCGTAGTGACATAGTCATGAATGACAATCTTAATCGAGGGATTTAAATCTTCAGGTCCAGGTCCTTTGTCTCCAAAACCTATATTTATTTGTATGGGACAATAAAAAGATGCACCACTTCCAATTTGAGTGTAAATATGTATTCAATGAAGCTTTTCTTACTAATGCGTACAGGCTTTTGGTCGTAAAGACCATCTTCTGCCTCTTGAATTTTCACCATTGGATTTATACTAAGACCGCTGCGATAAGCAGCTATAATCTTAAAGGAAACAACGCCCTTGGATTTTGATTTCAACGTCGACTAAAACAACTGAACGAACATCTCTAGTGACCATGTTGTACCATCTGGTGGACCCTGATTAAGGATCGCCTCAGGAATAGTCTCAATGCTTAAAATCCTACCCACATTTGGGATATAGTTCTTATGCCAGCAAACAAGATACATTTTGTCCAAGTGAATTCCATCATCAATGAGCACTGTAGAAATATTGACAGCACCAAAGCACTTTAAGAAAATATTATCTAGGCCCAAAGAACTGCAACATGCCTCAGTACCCTCGAATGTCGCATCACAATTGTAAAGCCTTGCAATGTGCCGTTAGCTAAAGCTCAAGCAAAAATATGAAGTGCACATATGAGTTTGTCTCTGAGGCACCCGGAATGCAACAACGTGTCAACAGATTCATTCAAGGACTTTCCATCAAGAGATATACTGACAAACGTGAATATATTTTAATTTCTTCCCAAGAAAGGCTGGGGAAGATATATCAGTTTTGAGTTCTTGTATGGTACATGCTTCTCCCTATTTGGCAATTAGGAAAATTACATCTACAGACATGCCAACTCTTATTAATAAATTGAATTTCTTTCAAGTAGTCTCCAGTAGAGCTACTATGGAAAAATAAGTTCACTTCTATCCAGATCAACCAGATGCAAATTCTTGTTTGAATTCCAGCAGTGAGCACATATCTTCATGATGGTATTTGTTACATAACCCATGACCACATTATCTCCCAAATGGAAAATTGAAGGATTTGATGAGCCTTGAAATGTGTAGTGTTACTGAAGGGAAGCATCAAAGTAGATGAATTTGTACTCAAATAAACTTTGAGGAGCATTCCAACACTACTGGTGCTAGAGTTATTCACCTGCCACCAAGAAGGAATTTATTAAAAAAACTCATCAAATTAACTAATAACAAGAATTTATAAATTAATATTTATTGTCTCTAAATGCCTCTAATTAACAAAATAATGGATTAATAATTATTAAAACACTAGGTAAAAGCATGTATCTATTTGATAAAAACCATAAAAATTTGGACAAACATGCATCTCAACAGTAACACTTCTTTAATGTTGTTTGCATGCAAAACTTCTCTAGTGTTTTTCGCACATGCAACTCTTGCATGCATCACTTCCAAAACTAGGTAGCATCCAAACAACTGAATAAGTATAATGCATCTATCATCAGAGTCTTCTGACTGGTGGTACCAGCTGCACATGTCTACTGGACTCTCTGCATTTTTTACATCTGCATCCATGCACTCTCCACTGATGCCAACTATGATATGCACTCCAATATCTGACACATGTCACTCTGATTTATGTCTTCCTGACATCTAAATGCATCAATCTAACCGACCCTTCCTCCTACTGTTGTACTTTGGGCTGCTCGTATCCAGGTTCAATCCATGAGACACACAATGTCAATGAACCCTGCCCAAATTTCTTCTTGGGATTAATTTTTCACATCGCCCCACCTCAAACGTGTAGGTATCATTGCATGTACTCCGTCTACCCATATGGATTGAAATTTCCCACTCCTAGAGGTCTCTACTTGAGAAGACTCTTCCACTCGGTCTCCTCTCTACTTCTCCAATTGTGGCTTCTCCACAACCTTCTAAGATTGCTTCTAGGGATACATGCTAAGAGATAATTTCTCCATCTAAACCACCAAATCACTAACCACTGCTTTTCTCCTCAAAGCCTTGCATTCATCCTCAGCCTCGAGAGAATACAGGTTCTTGACTCTAGAACCAAACTGCTTCACGTGTCCCATGATTATGTGTTTAAGGAACACCTTTCCTTTTCTAAACATCACTTCATAACCATGGTATTCCAATACCACTACGGAGACAAGATTCTTCTTTAGGCCTAGAACATACAAAAAATATGCTAATATGAGATGGGAACCATTCTCCCTCTTAAAGGTAATTTTACCTATGTCGGTGGGTCTATACCTCTCATCATCTCCAAACTCTATGTTTAGTTGGAGATCCTTCTCCTCCAAGTCATTGAAGAGATCTCTATTCCCCATCATATGGAATGAGGCAGTGCTATATAGATACCACATCCATCCAATTGCATTTCTGGCCATGCATGCAATGAGAGTAAAATCAAGGTTGAACTATGAAGCCAATGATTCACCCACTGCAATTGCAGGCTCCTTCTTGCATGCCTTCTTCTGTGGAAAATTCGAAGCATAGTGCTCATGCTTGTGAAAGTGAAAAAATATGATCTTGGACAAGTCTCTCTCGCCCTCTTTTCCTTGGGACTTCTTTCCCTTTGCTTTCTTTATTTTTCCTACTCATGCACATTGTAATTGTCTAGTCGTCACAAAAATTTCTAAAAAAATAGCTTATTTTAAATTAACGATATCTCCCTCATACTGGCTCCAACTCGGCCTACTTATTTTTTCAATTTGGGTATTTTTTCACAAGGAATCCAAATACGCTATTTTTTTTTTGAAAAATTTTCACCAAAAAATTCAAATAGTCTTTGCAAACTCGAGCACCCAAAAAACTCCTACTCTGATACCATGTACAAATTATACAAACAATATGTCTACTAATGGATTCAATCTGATCATGCAATATGCTAAAGCAAGATACTGAATACTTCTACAAATTAAATGGAAGAAAATAAACATGATCGCACAATCACACCAATTAAAAGAAAGAAGTAAATCAATCCACAACATAGATATTTTTCCTGGGAAACGTTGTTGTTCAAAACCCCTCTATCTCTATTGCATAATGAACCAAGGAATCATGAAACAATTATAACGCAATCTTCTCACAAGATTCTTTTGCAGTCAGTTAGTTGTCTCACACTGATCCAGACAAAATCGGGCCAACACTTGGCCAACTCTCAGCCTTTGTTCAGCCTGCCTTTCTCATGCAATTCATGAGGAATGAAATCCCTATTCTTTATAAATTTCACCCCTCCTTGACTGTGCAAACATCATGGGTAATCCTTTGGTGCTTTAACTGCATCTGGGTAGTTTGATAAAAATACAACTAAAATTTAACTTCCCTTTAACCTCTGTCTGAACTAGGTCTTCATAATAAATGACATGCATGCAAATATTAATTGTAAATCATCGTTCAATTGACAGATCACTGCATGTGAATTAAATTTGATTTAATTCACTTGACCTCTCACTAGTTCAATAATCAATTACAACTAGTTAGACTGACTTTAACTCACTTAATTGAGTAACTGATTTCTCAAGGATTAAACTAATACACTAGCTGCAACTTGGACTCAAAAACTAATATAATCACTCTGCATGCCTCACGAACCACCCTCAGCTCGAAGTTCATGAGCTAACTGATTCTATCACACTTAGTTAACTATTACAAGTGTTTATGAGATAAGATTACAATTTATTGTTCAATTTAATTAAGGGAAAATTAAATTAGACAAATTTCCAATTTATTTAATAAATTGGCTTGCACACTCATGTATCTTTATGACCCATCAATGTGTGACCTGTGATCCCACACTAGTGTGTGTGCTGTCATGTTGTTTCTGAATGCCAATCCCACTGTTTCCAGGGAAAAGTTTAAGGATGGGAGTTTATCTTAAAGTTTAGAAACCTTGGCGAATATTAGTAGTCCCTAATATGTAAATTGTAAATTTTTTGATAATATTTTTGTGAAAATATTTCAGTTTCTAATTATTTTATATTAGTATATATAATTTTTTGGCAATTTTTAGGGTAAAATAATTTTATACTATAAAATTTGGGCGAATCAATTTTCAAAGAAAGGGAAATTGGCCAATATTTTTTTGGAAAAAGCATGGAAACTTAGCCCACCTACGAATATTAGCCCCTAAAATTTTCGATGATTGTTTCTTGTTGTAAATTTCAACATATACAATGTTGAGTCTAGGTAAGGAGGGACACTTATTTATGGCATGATTCTCCTCACAAACTAAGCAAACATCTATGACACTTAATGGACATTCATTCATAGGGTGTTTTCTAGTACATCTAGGGAGAAATATAGCCAAGCCCCTTTTTTATTCCTCCTGCTTCCTCTTGAACTGCATTGTGACCATTTTCAAGGCAAAGGTGTGCAACATGTCACTCTTGAATTCCTCCAGCATATTTCCAAACTCATGCTTGATGGAGGTGGAAGAGGAAGGGGTATTGTTTTTACTTTGTCTAGCTCTACCTTTCTTCCTAGCTGCCCTAGAATGGTTCCTAAAGACAGTTTTGATTGTTTCATAAGGCATCTGGTAGATATCTCCTCCTAATAACATATTTAGGTTTTCTATCACCTCCTCCCTGATCGCTAGGAGAAGTACTAGTTTAATTGATCGCAGATCAGTAGTACAGTTATCTCTCTTGTAGTTTAACTAACATCTCTTTGTAGTCTTCTAGGGATTCATCAGGCCCTAGAGTCATCATGAATATATCATATTTAGTTTCCTTGGACCTATAGTAGGCCATGTACTTGTTGTTGAAGGTATCTTTCATCTGTGCCCAGGTAGTGATTATGTTCCCAGGTAGACACATGAACTAGTGCAAGGCTGCATCCTTAAGGGTATATGGGAATAGATTTATCTTTTTATCATTTGAGGCATAGTCATATGTCCTACACACAACAAAAAATTGACACATTAATGTGTCAGAATCTTCCAAGGTAATTCCATGAAAGTGTGGAACGGATGAGGAGCTAATGTTCTTAATTTTAGTTTCCCCATCTGCCTCTCTATGGGAAAGGCTCCCTGTGGTTCAGTTTAAGCCATGGTTTGAATAGGTGAAGCAAGTTCCTCATGTGAAACAAGATATTTCGCTTCTCTAACAGGTTCTTCAAAATTTTCATAAGGCTCACCTATGGTGTGTTCAACCTCACAGCCACTGAAGAAGAGTGAAGGGTGACTATGTGGTGATGTGGGGGTTTTAGGTAAAAAAATTCCTTGAGTATCCCTACTCCTACGCAGGGAAAATTTTAAGGACAGAATTTTATCTTAACTTTTAGAAACCTTGGTGAATGTTACAAGTCCCTAATATGCAAATTGTAAATTTTTTGGCGATATTTTTGTAGAAATATTTATATTTTCAATGATTTTATGTTAGCCAATATAATATTTTGGCTATTCTTAAGGTAAAATAATGGTGTACTATAAAATTTGGGCAAATCATTTTAAAAAAAAATGGAAATTGGTGAATCATTTTTTTGGAAAAAACATGGAAAATTAGCCCTCCTGCGAATATTAGCCCTCAAAATTTTCCCTGCTCCTACGATGCATGAAATCATATTTTTTTGTAATTTTTCAATATTTTTGAAAAAGCATGTAAAATAAAATCATAAAATAATGCGAAAACAAAAACAAAGCACCTACTAGACACCTCCCTGGCAACGATGCTAAAAAGTGGTGAGCCTTGGTATTGCACCAAGAATGATGCAACTCTCAGAGGCTGCCCTAATTTACTGTATCAACCCAAGTTTTGTAAAAACTTGGAGGTGACAATGCTATATACACAGTAGATGCATTCTAATCATGTCATCCTCCTCTGAGCTCTACGAAAGGGTGCTACTTCTAGGGTTGTTGGATGAAGTCTGTGAAACTTCTGAATTTAGGCCTAGGGATACAACTGAGTCAAAGTCATGGCTCTATCAACAAGTACATAACTACTCTACAGCAATAAATTACATCTAACTAGTCTATAATGAAATAAATCTACACATTAAGCAGTGATAAGAAATGGAAGAAAACTAGGCATCTTTCATGAAGTAAATTGATAAATTGAAATTTCATAACGAAAACTAACCTAATCACACTTTGTTGGGAAAAATGGCTAAACACACTCTATCCAATCTATGTTCTATCTATCATTATTTTAATCATTCAGCTAATCATGGCCTAACTATGCTTGTAAATGCATTTTTTTGCAGCTACGAGGAGAAAGCACTAAGGTGGTTTATGGAAGGCTTGAATTCATGGGTGTAAGGATGAAGGTATTTGGGTGGTTTTGGAAATTTTGTATGACATGGATGGTGGTTTTTGGTCTTAAGGAGGGGCCCACTAGTGCTCATGCAAGTTTTGTTATAAGTTTCCTATAGTGCTATAGGAAAGTCCTCAACTGTTGTAGGAAACAGACTGAGGGAAATATGAGGAAACAAATGGGTGAGAAAAGTGTATGGAATGTGGATTGAAGGTGGGTTTGGATGATTGAAAGGTTTCCTACCCCTTGGCCAAGCTCAGAACCTCTCTAGAGGCCTCTCTTGCACTTCTATGGTTTGCTCACGGTGTAGAGATGAAAATTTTGAAAATAGGGGTGATGGCGATTTTGATGAACATAAGGCTCATGAAGGGTGAGAAATCAATATGAAGGTGCTATTGAAATCCTCCTTTGTTGTGATACCCGAACCTGCAAGAAAACTACCTATTCATGCAATAAATATGAACAAATTCATGATAAAGGAAATGGAAAAGATGATTTTAATTTTGAAATAAAATTTACATTATCCTACAAAAATATATCTAGCACTGTGTTCTAAACATATTAATGGAACTACAACAACCTAACTTATTCATTCCAAGAAAGCATAAACTAAAAAGAAATTTTGGCCTATGGGGAAGGTATACCCTCCTCAAGCTCCAACTAAAGAGATGAGAGGGGGAGACTTGACAGACAACTTTCTGAGTTGATAACCTACTCTACCAACATGTAAGCAAGCTAAATCTACAGAAAAAGAAAAATGGAAGCAAACTAATAACAATGAATTGAAATGCAAGAAAACTAGCTAAATACTCAAAAGAATAACTAGCTAAAATAACATAAAATTAAAGAATGAATACACAAGAGAGAGACTAAGGTCAATGGATTGGGCCCTAACCCACAGGCTTAGCCCTCTGAAACTATATCAGTGAAGCACAATCTGAATACTCATTTTATTGCAAAATATAGTCTCATTACATCAAAATGAAAGTCGCAAAAACCTATTAGAGGAGTTGACAACCTATTAGCTTCCTTCAAATTTTGAATCCTAATGAGCTCTTTCTTAGCCCTATTTAACCTAGAGGGTAGCTACCAACATCTCCCTAAAAACTAGGTGATGTTTCCACTTTGACTTCAAGTGAAGTGTATCTTTGGTGCACTTGATCTTGAGTTTCCTTGGTTTCCTTTGTTTTCGAGCTATTGGAGGGAATCTAGAGGATCCCTTGGTTACCTTTGAGAGTTAAGGAGGTGGAAAACCCCCTAGAACCTCTCCTTGTTGTCTACTCCAATCTTTAATGACAAAATATTCATAAAATATGCAATATCTTTGTGATTTTCTAGCATTTAACTCATGTTAGGCATTCCAAGTATGACAAGCCTCAATCACCATGTACAGTAGCAACATAAGACCATAATATAATTAAAATGAAAGAAAAGAGACTTAATAAGGTAGAAAGGTGACCATTAACCCCTCTAAATGTACCTAATGATCGATATCATGAGGTAATTCGACAACTTTTAATCATGGATCATGGCACAAGAAACTTATAAAATATACATGTTCCTTCTTTCAACTAATCCATTTTTATGGGAGTATAGGAATAATAATCTCTTTCTACATACCTTCCTCCTTGGAAAATTCGATGAACTCTTTTGAAATATACTCTCCACCATTGCTAGACGTAAATATCTTAATTTTGTTCCTTTTTTTTTATTTTCAACCAAAACATTGAACTCCTTGAACATTTGAAAGGATTCATACTTGTATTGAAGTGATATATCCATGTACTTCATGAGAATTCATCATTGAAGATTATATAGTAGAGATGACCACCAATATAATGTATGAGCATCGAACCACATATGTCGGAATGAATGTGTTGGAGGATATATTTGGTCTTGATGTTGCTAGAAGTGAATGGTTTCCTTCTAATATTTACACTTGCATAACCTTGGCACATTCCATCATGTTGGGCTTGAAGGTTCAGAATACCTGATCCGCAAGATCAAAAATATGCCCAATAAATAAAGTGCTCAAAATCTCCCAAAAATAGTGCCCAATCATAGATCACATCATTCTGACTCTAACGGCACTTCAATTTCCGCAATCCAACACCATATGAGGAAGTTACCATGTTCTAAAGTTTCTAGCGAAAAACTAACAAGTCAATTTGTAGTGTTGATTGTGTAGACCATATGATGACATGTTTTTGATGTGAGAAGGATGATTAAACTATATGGTTTTCAGATGGGCCAATCCTATGAGGACATGTGCTGTGTTGATATTGGCAAGAGGGTTCGTAATTTGGAACATTACTAGGCCATCACGTGGGCTAATCATAGGGTGCCATGTGGACCAATGAGAGGTTTCCATGTGGCTTTTTAAGTTCAACAAGAAATTTTGGCACCCACTCTAGTGTGGAACCAGGAGGTCCAAGCAGCACCTACACTAGTGTGGGACCACAGGTCTTACAAGCACCTAAATTGGTGTGGCCTAAATTTGGTGCATGTTTATTTTATTTATACCTTAATTAATATATGGACAATAAAATGTAATCTAATCTCAAAATAACTTGTAATAGTTAAATAAGTGTGATAAACTCCACTAACTCATGAATTTCGAGTTGAGGATAGTTAGTGAGGCATGGAGAGTAATTATAGTTGTTAAATAGTTCGAAGAGCAGTGGTGCATTAGTTAATGTAGGTTGCAATTAGTTTAACTTAGTTAAGTGAGTTAAGCTTAGTTGTGCTAGTTGTAACTATTTTATACACTATTGAGAGGAAAAGTGAATTAAATATCAATTAATTCACAATCAGTGATCTCACATGCAACTTAGGATTTACTATTATTACCTGCATTCATGTCAGTTCCAGTGGAGACCCAGTTGAAATCTAGGTGAAAGGGAATTTGACTATCAGTTGTAGGATTATTGGGTTGCACCCATGCAACCAAATATGGATTGGATTTACCATGATCCTTGTGTATTTTAGGAAGGCCAAAATTCCTATGAAATTGGGACGGCATTCCACAGAAATTGCACAAGCAAGGTATGCTTTCAAGAGGCAATAAATTGGCTAAGTATTGGTCAGTTTTATCTAGGACAGTGTGAGACAGTGAGTTGAGTACATGAGGGCTCTTATGAGAAGATTTGTATGTAATTTTTTCATGTATCCATGCTAAATATAAAATATAAGATAGTGTGGTTTTGAGAAATGATCTTTCCCCTGGAAATTATATGTGTTGTGGTTTGATTGATTCTTCTTTACTTCATGTGATTGGTGATTGTGTTTTTAATTCTGCAATTTATTTGTAGAAGCGATTCAATATTTAAATTTAGTACATAGCTAGGTCGGATTGAATCCATGATATACATGCTTTTTGTATAATTTATACATGGTATTAGAGCACACGAAATCACAATAGTGAAGGAGGAGCTGAGTTTGTGACTGGATAGAATTCGAATTTGTAGAAAGACTTTCTTGGTGCTACAGTTCATTTAGGATCAAAATGGATTTAAATGGATTGAGATTGGAGTATGCACTCGAGGCCACCTCTAACTATATTTCTTGGAAATACATGATGGAGGCAATACTTGACAATAATCGCTTGAAGGAATTCATTGACAATGATGTTCCTAAACCCGTTGTGACAGATGCTGCAAATCTTGATGCATGGAAAAATAAAATGGAAAAGGCAAGGAGGATCCTTCTAAAGGGAGTATGAGACCACATTGTCTCAAACCTCCATGGGAAAGCCACACCATATGCAATGTGTAAGGCTTTGATGGATCTATTTCAAAGCAGCAGTGACGGTAGAAAATTGGCACTGAATGTTAAAATTAGGAAGATCAAGATGGAGAAAGGTGACTCCATTCCAAAATATTTAACAAAGTTTTCCCAATGTCGAGATGAGCTGGGGAGCGTTGGCATAACTGTCGCTGATGATGATTTGGTGATTTTAGCTCTCCTAGGACTTCCCAAGAGTTGGCATAGCTATCAAGACTCTGTGAATGGAATGGAAAAGCTGCCTGATTGGGAATGACTGTGGTCGCATTTGGAGCATGAGGAGTTCATACAGAACACCAGAGATGGATATTCATCTAAGAATGAAGATGAAGAATATTGTGCTTTGGCTGCCAAGGTGAACAAAGGGAAGGGGATGAAATTCCATTCCAAATCCGAGCCCAGAGATAGCAAGAAGCGGGATATGTCCAGGATGAAGTGTTTTCACTGTCACAATCATGGGCATTACGCCACTAACTGTCCACAAATTAAGAAGAACAAGAAGGCTTCAGGATCTGCAGTTGGTGATGCTTTGGCCTCACAATTTGAACTTGAATTCTTATTGATTGCATGCATGGTTTCAAGTGCATTTCGATCTTTGTCGTATTTCGATAGTGCTTCTTCCTTTCACATGACGGGAGACAAGGAAATTTTCAGTAGCTTGGAGGAGAAGGATCTCCTTATGCATATTGAAATTGGTGATGAAGGGAATTACAGTGCTACAGGGATTGGTACCATTACCTTCTAGAAACAGCAAGGTAAACCCTTTCAATTAAAATATGTAATTCATGTACCAGGTTTGAAGAAAAATTTAGTCTTATTTGCAATGTTGGAGGATAGAGGCTATGATGTTGTTTTTAGTGAAGGAAAAGCCTTCCTGTGACACAAAACAACAAGACAAGCCAAGAAGGTTGTAATTCGAGTTAAGAATCTCTACAAGCTGGATGTAGATGGCTACACAACATTGATGGGAAAGGCGAATAAAGTGGTGAACTGGGATGAGGGCGAGTTATGGAACAAGAGATTGGGCCATCTTCACCACAAAGCCTTGAAAGTCACACAACAAATTTCTATGGGTCTTCCCAAGGGTACAATTTTGTAGTCAGACAAATGGAAGGGATGTACTATGGGAAAATATGTAAAGGACACTTTTCATGAGAACAGAACCGAGCCTCGAGATCCTTAAGAGGGTTCACACATGCATGTGTTGACCATTCTTTGTTTCCTCGATAGAAAAACATAAGTAGTATGTGATATTTGTCGATGAATTTTCTTGTAAGTTTTGGATCTACTACATGCACAAGAAAGTTCAGACATTCTCAAATTTTCTTGAGTTTAAGGCACTGGTGGAGAAAGACATGGGGAAGTAATGGAAGGCTCTTAGGATAGACAATCGTGGTGAGTACATCTCTAACTAATTCAAGAACTTCTGTAGCAAAGAAGGAATTTGAAGAGAACTGTTAACACCTCATAACCCACAACAGAATGGGGTTGGTGAAAGAAATAGCATAACGATTGTAGGTGCAGCAAGAGCGATGTTGCATGATGAAGCCCTACCTATGCATCTGTGGGCGGAAGCATGCAACACTGTGGTATTTGTGCAGAATCATTGACCTCATAGGATACTTGGCATGAGTGCACCAGAAGAGGCTTTCACTGGTAAGAAACCTGACGTTTCACATTTTAAGATTTTTGGCTCATCTATTTAAATGTGCATGTGACCAAAGATGTCGGGAAGAAGCTCGAACCAATAACTAAGATTGGGATTTTTGTGGGGTACAATGAAACTCCCCACAGCTATTGGGTGTATTTTCCAAATAGCAGAATGATTGTTATGCGATGGGATATAAAATTTGATGAGGAGAAAGAGATGCGATTGTCCCTTGAGAGGGAGTTGGATTTGCATGCAGAGCAATCACTCTTCATTCCCAAGGATGAGACTCAAGATTTGGAGCAGCCACATGCGGAGAATCATGGAGTGATAGAAAAAAATCATGTAGAGCCGTCCATCAGAGATGGTAGAAGGTGCACAATGGAAGCTGATAGATTGAGACTTGTTGCTGCAGAGAATATAGGATCCCCTACTTTGCAATGCAGACATAGACAGTCTCTAGACAGGTTTACTAGATACATGGCTCTTATGAGTAATTGTGTTGTGATTGAACCATATTCCTTTTAGGAGGCAGTGGAGCAACCAATTTGGGTTGATGCAATGGTGGAGGAGTATGACTCCATTTTCAAGAAAAGTGCATGGGTTATTGTCCCAAGAATGGTCGGTAAATTAGTGGTTGGATCTAGATGGATATACAAGGAAAAGTAAGCTACTGATGGGAGTGTGGAGAAATACAAGGCTAGATTCGTGGCCCGGGGATTCTCAAATATTGAGGGGAATGATTATGATGATACTTTTGCACCATTTTCAAGGTACTCTTCCATTAGATCCATCCTTTCACTCTCAGTGCAAATGATATGGCGCATTCATCAGATGGATGTGAAAACTATGTTTCTAAATGGAGTCATTGAGGAAGAAGTGTACATAGAGTAGCTAGAATGTTTCGAGATCTTCGACAGTGAGTCATAAGTGTGTCGACTCAAGAGAGCACTATATGGGCTGAAGAAAGCTCCTCGTGCTTGGTACAATCAGATAGATAACTATTTCACTGGACTGGGCTTCACCAAATTTGAAGTTGATGCAAACATGTACTAGATTGTGGTTGAGGGTAAGATATTGATTATTTTTCTTTATGTTGATGCTATAATTTTTACTGGTGATGAGCAGCTGATACACTCATGCAACGAGGATCTTACAAGGGAGTTCATGAAGGACATGTGACTCCTTCATTATTTCCTTGATTTGGAAATATGGCAGCTGGATGGTGAAATTTTTGTTTCTCAAGGCAAGTACACCAAAGAGATACTGTGTACGTTTCACATGGAGAGCTACAAACCCATGGACACTCCTCTTCCAGGAAATTGGAGGAAAGAGGATGCTACTATCTATAGGAAGTTAGTTATTTCACTGATGTATCTAGTGAACACTAGACCAGACATTTTCTACGTAGTTAACTAGTTGAGTTAAGCTATGGTTAAGCCTACCAAGGTCTTCTGGAAGGTGGGGGAGCATGTATTGAGATACCTGAGGGGAAAATTAGAGTATGGATTATGGTACATACGAATGGAGGGAGTGAATCTTCAAGGCTTCATGGATGCAGATTGGGAAGGTAGTCCATCAAAAAGAAAGAGCACATCAGGATGGATCTTCAGCATAGGATCAACAACAGTTTCTTGGTACAGTAGGAAGCAGAAATCTGTGGCACTCACTTCAGCAGAAGAAGAGAACATGTCATCAATCCAAGCTTCATGTGAGGCTATATAGATGAGAAATATCTTGGTTGGTTTGTTTGGTTCTCATATGGATTCGGCAGTGATACATTGTGATAATCAGAGTTGCATTAAACTCTCAGTTAATCTTGTGTTTCATGATAGGTCCAAGCACATAAATTTCCAATACCACCATCTAAGAGATTGTGTGTAGAGGCGGATAATGTTACTTCATTACATTCCAATGGAAGATCAAGATGCAGATATTTTGGCGAAGGCTCTCACCAGGAGAAAATTTGAATGCCATAGAGGCAGGATCGGAGTGAAAGATAATCCATTTCTTTTTTAGAGGAAGTGTTGAAGTTCAACAAGAAATTTCAGCAACCATGCTAGTGTGGGACCAAGAGGTCCAAGCAGCACCTACACTAGTGTGGGACCACAGGTCTTAGTAGCACGTACACTGGTGTGGGCTAAATTTGGTGCATGCCTATTTTAGTTATCCCTTAATTAAGATGGACAATAAAAGGTAATCTAATATCAAAATAACTTGTAATAGTTAACTGAATGAGATAAACTCAGTTAGCTCATGGATTTCGAGTTGAGGTTAGTTGGTGAGGCATGCTGGGTAATTCTAGTTGTAATAGAGTTTTAATTGCAGTGGTGCATTAGTTAATGTAGGAAGTAATGAGTTTAACTTGGTTAAGTGAGTTAAAATTAGTTGTGCTTGTTGTAACTGTTTGATACACTAGTGAGAGATCAAGTGAATTAAATATTAATTAATTCACAATCAATGATCTCACATGCAACTCAGGATTTACTATTATTAGTTGCATGCATGATAGTTCTAGTGGAGACCCAGTTGAGATCTAGGTGAAAGGGAAGTTGACTATCAGTTATAGGATAATTGGGTTGCACCCATGCAACCAAACACCCATTGGATTGTCCATGATCCTTGCACAGCTCAGGAAGGCCAAAATTCCTATCGAATATGGATTGCATTCTGCAGAAATTTCGCAAGCAAGGCAGGCTATCAAGAGGGAGTAAATTGGCTAAGTATTGGTCAGTTTTATCCACGAAAGTGTGAGACAGTTAGTTGAGTATAGAAGGTCTCTTGTGAGAAGATTTGTATGTAATTTTTTTATGTATCCATGTTGAATACACAATAGAAGATAGTGGGATTTTGAGCAACAAGCTTTCCCCAGGAAATTATCTTTTTCGTGGTTTGATTGATTCTTGTTTGCTTCATGTGATTTGCGATTGTGGTTTTAATTCCACAATTTATTTGTATAAGTGATTCAATATTTAGTACATTTTTAGATCAAATTAAATCCATGATATGCATGCTTGTTGTATAATTTATATAGTGGCCTCAGGGATGACACCACTATTTTTGTAATTCAACCGACCATCTCCTCAGGGTTCGACCTCATCACCTCCCAAACATGCAATAAACACCTCACCAATTAGGATGCATGGTGTTTCTTGTAAAAAAAGGTCGGTGACTTATATC
The DNA here is from genome assembly GCA_034641835.2 of Pinus albicaulis. NCBI lineage: Eukaryota > Viridiplantae > Streptophyta > Pinopsida > Pinales > Pinaceae > Pinus > Pinus albicaulis. The sequence continues at coordinate 423,684,662 of CM076574.1, forward strand.
TATTGAGGTATGGTGTGATTTTTGGGGGAAAGGGTCGGGTAGGCGGTCACGCATGACAGACCCAACCCAAGTTTTATGCTACACAACATGACCACTAGTGGATCAAAGTAAGGGGTTGAGCATGTGGAACCATAACCACACCCAAGGTAATGGCCCTAAGACATATTAAAATTTATGGAACCTCTGACAAAGCTTAGGCCAATGTCCTTCATTCTCATTGAATGCCACATGACCAACATCGCTTCACTTAGGGCTGGTCGAGTTGCACCACAACCCACGCCTATGGCCCGCGACCATATTAATCGAAGGAAAGCAGGGTCATAAGGCTTGATTAGGTTGAAATTATATTACAATTTTTTATTTAATATTTCATACAAAACGCAACCACCACCACAATTTGTGGATTGATCTCGGGACCAACTACTTTCTAACTAAGTGCCAAACCAATACATCGTAGGACCATTTTTTCGCCCAATTTGTAGAGTGTAAGTAGTTTGTAGAGTTTTTTTTCCATGCAGTTTTAAGGTGGCCTATGTTGGCCATTTTTTAACCTTTTTAAACCCAAGAAGAGCCTACACAGGCATTTCTGGCATTCGGGACACAATGGGAGTGTTATTTTGTCAAAGTGAGACTTATATGTTCATTTATTTGAGAATTTGAGCATATAATAATAAAGGCCACCTTGGAAGTGTGACCAAGAGAGATATCCGACGACTGAAATACATCATAAATTTGTTGTGTTTTAATGCTACATGTTGTCCATTCTAATTTCGAAAAAAAATTTAAGTTTACTTTAGTTTGTCTTCTTTCAGAGTCATTATCCATTGCCTAAAATACATAAACTAGCTTGCAAATATTTTCATGAAACCTTTACTTAAAAAAATATAAATATGGATCAGTTTGGTATTAGAGCATGGTTTTTATGAAGGTTTGAGAAATTTTTCAAGGTTTTTGAATGCTTACAAGGTATAAATTGAGAAGTGGAGAAGGGTCACTTCAAGAACATAACACTCAAAAATGCTCAAGGAGGCCAGAAACTCCACAAGTCATGACACATGAAGAATGAAAAGGATAAAAAATGATGTCTGAGGCTGAGATATATTTTAGAAAGTATTTCTTTGATATGACTGAGATGGTGAAAGCGTTTTACGATGCGATAAAAACAAGGTTTCAAAGATAAATTTGTAATCAACAAAAAGGTGATGGTGGTAATGGGAGAAATCCCTCCTCCTTATTCACCTCCATCTACACCTCCATCCTCACCTCCTTCTTCACCTCCTTCATCCCATAGAGCTAATCCTCCTAAATCTCCATGAGTACATGACAAGAATCATTTTATTAAGCTCAACGTCAAGTTTTAATTTCTAATGTATAATGGGGAAGAAAATGCTGAAAAGATGGATAATTTTGTTCTTCAAATTGAAGTCTATCGCAGGATTCAAAAGATTTATGATTGTGTCACAAATATCCATTTTTCTTCTCTTTTCTTGGAAGTTTCAGACCTCATTTAGTGGGAGTCAAGATCTCAAGAATATTTTAAGAAAATTTGTAAAATTATCTCTTCTTGGAATGATTTTCTAGTTGCATTAAGCAAGAAATCTTATCCATTATCTTACATGAAAAAGGAAATTATGGATTGGAAAATTTTTAGACAAGATAAAGGTCAGAGTGTCCAAGGTTACACACAAGAATTTAGAATAAGGGCTTTAATCTCGGGTGAGGATTTTACGTCACAATGTACTCTCCTTAAATATATAGCTGGATTACATAGTTATTTGAGACATACTATACTTATGTTTAATCCCACAAATCTGGATCAAGTACGTGTTCACACAACTCATTTAGAATCAAGAGGAAAGAATGTCCCTCAAGATTATAACAAGAAACCCTTTAAATATGGAGACAAAGGAAAGGGGAAGTTTAAATGAAAAAGTAAGAAGAATACTTGATATCCATCTTTGTCCTGATGATGAACACCCAAAGGGGTTCAAAACACATCGATCATAAAATATTGATGTAATTTATCTGGAAGGGTTATGCATTAATAATGAATCACAAAAGCCTCCATTCTATGAAGAAGAATGCTACTGTCAAGAAACACGGAGAAAATATTGTACACATTATTGAAAATATGGTCGTGATGAAGACCACTATTGAAAATTACATCCGGAAATGAGACCAAAGAAGTTCAATAACAAGGGGCAACAAAATACTGTTGGTACAACTCAACAATATCTAGGATCTAATTTGAGTGATGAAACCAAAATCACATCCATGGGAATGAAAGGTATAACTTCTAATGCAAGTACTAGTTCTTCTATCAGGCCTATTGAATCTCAAAATGATAAGGAAAGAAGTGATATTTTCCATATCAGGGTGATTACAAAACATACAAAAGTCGATACATTATTTGATAGTGGATCTCATGTTAATCTTATCTACAAATAAATTGTCAAGAAACTTAATTTAGATACTACACCTCATGAAAAACCTTACCCTTTGGGTTTATTATGTGATGATTCCAAATTGAAAGTGGCAGGAAAATGTAAACTCAAATTTTACATCACTGCTAATTTTATAGATGAGGTAGAGCTTGAAGTTGTACCACTTGATATTTATGGGATTGTCTTAGGGAGTCAATATTTATATTACTAGAAAGCCATATTCTATCATCATGGGGAAAAATATCATCTTTTCAAACAATGAGTTGAGTACATTGTTAGAGAACATCAGAAGAAGATGAAATTATCTCTTGTTAGTGTTGGTCAAATGAAAATGCTTTTGAATGCTAGTAAGAATTTTGTGTTGTTGATGATTAAAGATAACGATACTCCTAAATCTGATGCTTTCTCAGAATGTGATTCTAAACTCAAGCATGAATTGGTTGAAGTTGTTAATGCTTATGAAAATATGTTTCACGAACCTGAAGGGTTACCTTCAAAACGAGGAATCCAACATGAGAGTCAATTGATACATTATGCACCACTTTCAAATATTGGGATGTATAGAATGTCAGTTTTGAGGAATTGAAACATTAAGAAGCACATTCAAGATATTCTTGAAAAAGGGGTCATCAGACCTAGTATGTATCCTTCTGGTTCTCCTATCGTTTTGGCTCCAAAGAAAGATGGTGCATGGTTTATGTATGTGGATTTCTGAGATTTGAATAAGATCATGATAAAAAATATCTATCATATTCCTCACATTGATGATTTTCTAGATTAGTTAAAGGATGCTTTTTATTTTACCAAGCTAGATTTGAGAAGAGGTTATCATCACATAAGTTTTGCTGAAGAAAATATATGGAAAACTTCTTTCAAGACAAATAAAGGTATGTTTTAATGGTTAGCTATGTCATTTGGGAATTGTAATGCACCTGCCACATTCATGTGAGTTATGAATGATGTATTATGATCATTCCTGGATGATTTTTCAATAGTCTAATTATATGATATTATAATTTTCAGTAGGACTCGTGAAGAGCTTGTCAAGCATGTAAAGCAAGTTCTAGATGTCTTGAGAAAGGAAATGTTGTATTTTAATATGTCTCCATGTGAATTTGGGAAAACCTACTTTTTTATTTCAATCAAATTATAGGAGATGTTGAATTGAAAAGTGGTAAAAAAAAAAATTGTTCATGTGAATGCGTTAATTTGGGAGGAGTGATCTAGGGGATAACTAATATTCTCAAAAATTAAACTTCTCAAAATATCCTGAACCAACATCGAATCGTAGACCTCGTCATTATAATTTCAACGATGCTTGAATCGCTTCAATATGACACTCTATGAGGAATTTATCATGTTATGATGTTTTTGGAAAATAAAAAAAAATAAACTTGCAGGGTCGACTCTGCAGATAGTATGATGATGTGGTGCTGATGTTAGTAGGCTAACTAGACCATACGGCAGACCAATCCTATGAGGAAATGTGGCACACTTGTATTGATTAGAGGTTTTTTTGTTTGGGCCAATACTGAACCACCACATGGCCCAATGAGAGTCCCCCCTATGGACTCAGTAATGGAATGAAAATAATAATAATTTTATCGAATAACTCTACAGGGTTTGACCCCATGACCTCCCAAATGCGCAACAGATGACCGACCAATCAAGCTACATGGTGGTTCTTGTTAAGAAAGATGGTCAACATATATTTTTTTGGATTTGGTGAGATGGTTTAGGGAAAGGGTTGGGCTGGTGAGTACGCTCGACTGACCTAGCCCAGGTTTTATGTTGCACAATGTGACCACCAGTTGATCGAAGTGAGGATTTGGGCACGTGGTTCCCTACCCACACTAAAGGTAACTACCCCAATCCATATTAAAATTCATGGAACCAACAACAGAGGTTGGGTCAATGGCCAATAGCCTCATTGAATTCCACATGACTGACAACAAATTTCTTGAGGCTAGCTACATGGAACCACAACCCACACATATGTCTCATGGCCATATGAATCTGTGAAACCAAGGGTGTAATTCTTGGTGCAGGTGAAAGGACTTAAAAAAAAAATTATTTAATATTTAATACAAAACGCAACCACCACCAAGATTTATTGATAAAACCCAAAACCGATGGGTTTCTAACTCAGTTCCAAACCAATTCACCATAAGATCATTTTTTTTCCCAATTTGCAAAGCGATACTAGTTTGTAGAGTGTTTTTACAAGCAGTTTCAAGGAGGCCTATATTTTCCATTTTTCGACCTTTTTGAGCCCAAGAAGAGCCTATGCAGGGGTTTTTGGGCATTTTGGACACAATTCTAGTGTTATTTTTTCAAATTGAAACTTGTATATTTATGTATTTGAGCATTTGAGCATATACTAAAAAATGACACCATTGGAAGCTCGACCCAGAGATGTAGTCTAGGATGGGTGAAATCCATCACCAAATTGTTCTACTTTGATGTTTCATGTTTTACATTTTAATTTCTCAAATTTTTCAAATTTTACTTTCATTTATGTGCTTTTAAAATAACAGTCCATTCCCTAAAAGACATAGGCTAGCATGAAAATATTTTCATGAAACCTTCACTCTTTTTAAAAATTTGGATCAATACGAGAGACCAATTTCTTCAATTTCAGAATATCATCATAAGGTAAATGAGCCCATATTTGGTTCCATATCTCTCCTATATTATTATTATCATGGGCCAATGAAAGAAGAGGTATACCAGTGACTCTATAGAGTCCTTCAAATCTCGATCCCAAAGTAAATCCATCTCTCATAGGTGATCCAATAGGCCAAGTAAGAACATTTCCATTGATAAAGGAAACCCTCATCCCTTTTTCTTCCAAAGAAGATATTGGTACCAAATTATTCTTCAATCCTCAGACATACATCACATCATGAAGAAAAATAGAATCCATGGAATCCAAATGAAATTTGACAGACCCAAAGCATTCAACGCAATGAGTGGAGTTATCTCCAAGATAGTTTTCAAATTTGACCTCATCTCTACCAAATTAGAGAGAACTTCCTTATACCAGATAAATGATGAGTGGCCCCACTATTATCCAACCAATTGTCCCATGAATCCAGGGGATAGGAACTTGTGAGTGAAGAGATAATAATAGATTGAAAATGATTTGCAACATATCATATTCATACCTATAATACCTTGACTTATTTTGAGGATGGTTGTCTTCTTCATGATAACATGGAGTAGATATTTTTTCTTTTATCATCTCTTGCATTAAAATATTTCCTTTGATCATCTCTTCTTATTTTATTAGTAAACTTGTTATTATTTCTTCTAGTGTTGTAGCATATACCATTTTTCTTCTCAGAGAAATCTTGGGAATAGTGGCCTTTATTATAACAATTGTAGCATTCAATGTGTAGATATTCCTTGACACTTCCATTCCTTCTATTTGAATTTCGAGGAGGAGGCTTTCTTGAACTCGTTGGACCTCCTTTTCCTTTCTTCTTCTTATCATGAGTGAAAAATGTAGCGGGGTTTGCTTCTTCATGCTTTTGTATCCTACCCCTAGATATGATACTTGATTCTTCTTAAGTGAGATTTCAAACAATCTCATAAAATGACATAAAAATGTTTTTATTACTTATAGTTGTAATGAAGGGGAGACCTCTAAGGGTTACAATCACCAATTCCCTATGAGGCACACTTTTCCTAACTCCTTACAATTGGTCTTTAAGACGTGATATCCTCATAATGTAGCATTGCACAGACTCTACTTTTTTTATATTCATGTCTTTGAGTTGATCATTCAAGGAGACGATTTAATTTAAATATTTTAATTCATACATGCTAGCTAGCTTATCATACATGTCCTTATAATTCTTCAAATTCTCAACATAAGGAAGTGAATTATCTTATAAATCATAAACTATAACATGCTTTGCTTTTAACTCATATTTCTTGTGCTTGTTCTTGGAATAAGAAAAAACATTATCAAGAGGCCTAGGTACATTTCCTCAAATTAATTCTAATACATCATTGTTATCAGTTATGATCTCCAACCTATTTTTCCATGCAACAAAGTTGGATGAGCCACCAAACTTATCATGTTCCTTGAAGAAAGAGAAATACATCATGAATTCATTATAATCATCTCTTTCAACATTCCAAATATTATTGGTTTAAATCTTGTCTCTTTCTGGGCTTGTTCTTCACCTTTTCTTTATTACATGTTAAAATTCAGATTACTCTATGTTGTTTCAATTACACTAGAACAAATCAGTTCGTTAATTAACAATATTTCATGAATAATTAATATTTCCAATTATCCATAGCAATTAAATATAGAAAAGTAAATGCAGTGACAAAGTAGACAATCGACACATCAATAAGAGACACCATATTTTCAGTCAATGACCAAGGAAAAGAAACACTATGGGGAAAACCATATTATTTTTCTATTAAATTGTCCTAGAATGTTCAAGAGAGAGTACAATGAGCCATTACAAAATAATCAAGCAAAATTTACCCAACAACATTCAAAAATATGTTCTTGACATTAATCGAGATCATATAAAACTTCTCATGTTTGCAGTCAACTACAATAAACTATGGTCAAATGTCAAAAATGCAACCCCACTTCTCAACCTCATAGAAGAAGAGAAATATGTGTGGTTGAGAGATTACAACCACATAGAAAAGCCTACGATCCTACAATTATAGATGATAATTTCCTGTGTCAAACATGTGGTCGGAAACCAAAACTCTAAAACACATGTGGGCTTCGAACTTGATAATCTAGGACCTGTATGAACTAATTTCCTTGACCGAGCCTCAGACGTATGTAAATTAATCAATGAATAAGAGAAGAATAAGATTTTTGGTGATGTCCAAACAAGATTTAGGTCACTTGTATTTATAATCTTCCACGGGTGTTGAATTTCTTGTTATGACCAACCTAATCAAAGGTGACATTATGGGATTCAATTCAAAAAAACACTTTCTCTTGTCCAAATTGAGTGCTTCAATAGCCAAAACTGGTCCTCTCGAAAAGAGGAATCTCACGTAATAATTGGAATTTGTCATTAATCTACCAAATTAATATTTTTGAAGTTATCTTAGGCTACGTATAAGTACTCTACAAATGACATATTTCAAAATATTCAGAACATCTAAATGTCATATTCTCATAATACGAAACTTACGACCATTATAATTTATTGTGCTTCGTAGTTATATGACCTAGATGTCCTTTTCTAAGATCTATTTCCATGTATTCTAGAAGAGGTGAAAAAACCTTCTTCTGTTCTTTCCATATCCATTTTTTCTAATTTTACCAGCACATTTCATATGTTTTCAAGAAATTTATGGTGCTGTAAGGGAATGAGAACGTTTCAAACAACTCTTTGAATATATTAGTGACCACCATTATTGCAAAAGCACGAAAATCTAGAAATCATGGAGCAATGAATACTCTTGCATTTCCTCATAACCATGAACTTTCATGTAGAAAATAATTATTGTCTTTATGAGTGTCAAATTGGAGTATGAAGAATCCTTTGGAGAACAAATATATGTCTCAATTTTATGTCCATGACTTGAAAACCCATTGGCTTATAGCTTTAGGTTTTTTCGATAAGTTATTGAATCTACAAATAATTCCTTTTTTTGGAAGATAGAAAAAATCCCTGAAACCTTTGCATTATTGACCTCCAAAGCTAGGGCATGTTCCGTTTAGTAAGTAATATAAGTACTTGGAATATTTTGGCTTTGATTTTCAAATCCATAAAGCCTCCCTTGAACTGATTCTTTCAAATAGAGCTATTCCATTTGATGTACTAACACCAGGAGCACCTCCACATAGTCTAGAGTTCAAAGTTATTGTTGAGTTTCTAGTTATACTAGTTTCTTTGCAGAAGGAGAAGTCATGGGAGACATTCTCTCTGTATTGCAAACATTGGAATTTTCTGGGTATGCTGCACTTATCTTCAATGGTATTTTTTCGTGATAAATTGATATCTATATCTTTTCCCCATAAACTAGAAGACCCCCCATATTCTCGAAGAAGATCTAAAATTTCTCTTCCTTCCCAATCTGGCAAAGGGAGCTACACATGTTGAGGTAGAGCACAAGGTGTACCCTTCCGAAACACAATCGAATTTTGTACAAACTTATGGAAAATAAGTAATGAGAAACCCCATAAATACAATACTTGATGGTCGATTGTCCATCATCCAAACTTATAGGGATAGACTTCCCACAATGCAAATTTCAAGACACCTCAAGGAAAATTGTAACAAATTGTAGATCACAATGAGGTTGCAAGAATGGAGGCATTCATAGATCCATGCCATCTAATTTTGTTTCCCATTCAGCCTGCGCCTTGGTGATGCAATTTAATCTCTGCCAAATGTGACCTAAGTCGTCCATATATCTCACAACAAAGAAGGAAAACCATAAAAAACAATGAATAGAGCTAGTAAATGTGTTTGGAGAAGCTCCAAGTGCATCAACAACAACAAACTTAGAGAAGTTGTTTAGAAAAACCTTAGTGTTATTCTTCATCGCACTTCTTTCTAACGGGTCAATTTAAAAATATTATTATGTTGTAGGTTTAGTGTAAATATTAAGTTCTTATGTGTTTATTATTTAAATTAAAATATGGTTATGAAATTACTATTTTAATTTATATTTTAGAATAGACCTTAATTTATATCTATTATTTTTATGTTATATAATTTAATGAGATATATATGTTATACTTTTTAATCCAAAATATTAATTAAAAAAATTTACAATATAACCAATTTAACTTTATTTTTTTTATTACTTGTTACTTTTTGTTATTAATTGAGCCAAAATTTAAATGTTGACAACATCTCCCCATTTATATTACTTTTAACTTTTTTTTTTTTTTTTTTTTTTTGTGAATTTGTGGGACCTTGCCATTTCTATTTATATTTAAAGACAGGTTACAAAAATATAAAGTCATTCTTTGGCCTCAACCTGCCCGAGAGGGAAACCAGGTTTGTTGGCCTTCTGAAAACATGATTTGCATCCCAATACTGAAATTGTCTCTTACGTCTATAATTTTCTTGCACTACGTGTTTCACTACTTTAATATGTACAAACATAACAATCTTTAAGAGTTCAAAACTAAAAAAAAAACCATCAAATCTAACTAGACAATCTTCTAACCCTCAGATGAGGAGACTGGGGCAGGATCTTTGACATTAGACCCTGGCATTTCTGCTTGATTGAGTTGCTGAAGAATCTTCTGGAGAATTTTCTCCATGCGCCCCACTTTGTCATCTAGTCTGCTAACTCTATCTGTAGTCTGGTATTGAGTGATCTTTATATGTTGCTGGTTGTCCTGAATCTCCAAGAGTTGAGCCTGGGTACGGAGGTCTGGCTGCATTGCTTCAGTCTTTGCTTGAACTGGATGATTACTCTGTATTGCTTTTGCTATCAAACATTTTACAATCCAATAAGTATGGACTGTCTGGTTAAACAATGTAAGCCTGCCTTGTGTATGACCTGGATCAGTAATGAAATCGAGGATCTCTACCTCTGTCTCATTATCTTCTGGTTCCTGCTGAATTTCTTTTTCCCATCCATGAATATCATTTCTAACTACAGAGGGATTGCCTATAACATAGTTAACTGCCAGCGTTTCCAGATGTTCCAAATACGTTTTCCGACCCCTTTTCTTAGGAGCTGGTTCAGACTGAGCAAGCTGCTTTCCTTTGTCAGTGGTTGCCCTGTTATGTCGCTTCCCCATTGCTGGGTTGGATTTTTGAACAAACTCTGGCATACAGAAGTGAACAGAGTAAGAAAGAGTATTAAAACAAAGCATGCACCTTACGGTGCCCTTGAGAGTTTGATTGTCTGGTCTGAGTAAACGCCTCTTTCTCTTATCATTATTATACCACTGAAACAGGAGATGAGGTCGAGATTCAGCCAGCTTTTTATTCTTACGCTTCCTGTGATAACTGGGAGAGTTCCTATCACGGGATTTGATTTGACTCTGCACATTTTCCTCAGGATAAAACAATTTTTGGTTTCTCGACACAGACAAGCGCAAACTCTGTTGCGGCAGACTACCTACAAACCATAACCGCTCTGTCTTCCCCTTCATATTATAAACATTAATACCCTTTCTATTTGGATTTGCTATGCCCAGACAGAGAAATAACATTGTATGGCAGGGTTTCTCTACAGGTAAATAGATGAGACCATGACTCTGGCTAAGGAATTCTAGCCTACTGTTAATGGTATGACGCCTCATATTACCATAGATACTACCAGAATTAGAAACAGGGGGATTGCTATTTGGGTAATGACTTCCTATCAAAACCTGGCTGTCGCGCTGATAACACATATAATTGGGGGTTTTACTCCCATACATTCGAACAGAGCTTGTATCGGGTGCAGAGGAGTAACAAGGGTCACGGAAACAAGGAGGGACCGGATTCAATTCTGGTTCCAGACATTTTACAAACGGCATAAAATCTAAACTACCATCATGACTATAGACCATATCTTCTGCATATAACATCATTAGAGCTGAGATTATCGTAAAAACATACCCGGACAGAGTCAAGCTATATCCTGGGTGAAGAGCTGTAGTTTGCCTTCGCTGCCACCTCCAGTCTCTCGCATGCAATGAATAATGCATGCAGGATTGAAGGGGCAGAGTTAAATGACTTACCAAGTTCACAACTGCTTTTCCGCTGGCCTGCCAAACACCCTGTCCATCATGCACCATCATTCCTTTGCCGGCGCTCGCACACTCCACTCCGCTGGTCTGACAGTTCATATGAAGTGGTCTTAATTATCATTAATGGGAGTGCTTGCCAAGTTGTCGCCTCCCCACTTCATGATGGCATGTGTACACCCCGATCGGGGGGTTGGAGGTCTTTTGCCACTATCAACTGGAGCGATTGTAGTTCCACATTCCATATGAGGTCAGTTGGGCGTCCCTCTATGCGGCTCTCAGCATTCTCACATCCCCAGTTTGCCAAGTAGTCTGCTGCTGCATTTCCTTTCCTTCTAACATGGTGAGGGATCAAGTATTGTATGTGTTTCACCAATTGACTCAATTCCTCTATGAGAGCTGTTGTTCGCCAACTTTGGGAGATTTTCTCCCATTGAGTTCCCTGTTGGAGTTTTTGGAGGACCCCTATGACCATAGCTGAGTCCCCTTCAACAATGATCCTCTGATATTGTTCTCGGATTGCTATCTGCAGGCCTTGCTTGACCGTCGTTAATTCTGCTTCATTATTTGTTGCATGGCCTAGATCTAGGGCATAGAATCTGCAGACATTCCCTTGTGAGTTTCTGAAGATCCCACCCGATCCTGCTTGGCCAGGATTCCCTTTGGAAGCCCCATCATAGTTAAGTTTCAAAAAGCCGGGTTGGGGAGGGCGCCATTGCTCTTCTATTGAGTGACTAGGAGGTCGGAATTTCCAAAGCCCTTGGTTAAGCATCTGCGATTTTAGATTCAGCTTTTCCAATATGAGGACTTCAATCCCAACTGCTTTCCAATCTTCATCCGTCCATTTTTCGGTTAAGATGGTTTCCCGGATGTTTTCTATGGAACGCTGCCATATATTAATCATTGGTTGTTCTACATTTTGAAAGACCCTCTGGTTTCTTTCCTTCCAAATATTCCACAGTAGGAATCCTAATGCAAGGGTCCACGCTCTATTGATTACTTGAAAGTTAAATCTTCCTTTTCCCCAGTTTTCTATGATTTATGTCACATCTTCATTGTTATTTATCAGCTGCCTAAATAGAAGTGTTAGATTCTCCCACAGAGGCTGAACTTTGGTGCAGTAGCTAAGCAAATGATCTATCGTTTCTTCTTCTTTTCGACGAAAGGGGCAGCATGATGGCCCAATCATACCTCATTTTTGTAGGTTTTCCCAAGTTAATATTCTACGGTGGCTTACTAACCAAATAAAATAAGGCGACCTTTGACGACTACTTTTTATTATTTTTTAATTTAGCCTACTTGTTAATGTTTACAAACATTTACACCATTACAACCTTATATATATATATCTATATGTTGAAATACACTCCTATATTGTCAATGCAATAATTTTTTTTTTATTATTGGTGTCTTATAATGTTTTTAATTGTTTTTATTTACAAAATATTCTATTTTTATTTTAAAAGGTTAGACACAATTATGTTATTTAAGGTGGAGATTGAAGTATTTTATTGGTGGTTGATGTTTAAATATCTTTGAGCTATTAATATATTTTTCTATATTGAACAAATTTTTTTGTTATATATATATAATCTTATATGACAACATGTCAATATAGAAAGTTTCATAATGAAAAAAATATATTTATTTTTAAAATATTATAAAAATTAACAAAAGAAAGTTATATTAATTTGTTTTTAAATTAAATAAATACCTATAAATTTATAATAAAAAATTAAATTTAAAGAAAAAAACTAATTTATTTGAAAAATTATTATTAATGTATTAATCAAACAAATATAATATGGATATGTTTAAACATACATCTAAATTTAACTTACTTTAATTTAGTTCTAAATTAAAATAATATTAAAAATTAATATACAAAATATTTATAAAATATTTTGATTTTGAAATGAATCATGGTTTTTGGGCAAGTCATATTGATATGCCATGGTGTTAGTAGATGTAACAAAACATATTTACAACTTAAAGAATACCATTGGTAAAATGAGGCTAAATATCTCTACTAGTTATGTTGTAAATATTAATTTTAATTTAATCAATATTATAAAATTAAATTAAAATAAAATATTTATTAAATATTTCCATTTTGAAATGAGTGATGGCTTTTGGGCATATAGTATTGAGAAATCATGATATTGACCTATGTTTTTATAACACAAAATATGTTTTTACAAGATGAGAAAACCTACCATAACCCAGTTGTCAAACTAGCAATAAAGACAACCATCAATAAGTATTTTCCCAATACAACTTGAGTGATAATCCTTGTTCCAAAAAAAAACTAAGACACCTCTAATAACTCGCTATAAGAGGATGGAATAACCCGCTATAAAGAAACAGACTATCACTGATGCAAGTTGCTTCTAGAGCTAAGCACTTTAGAGCATACTCCAAACATACAAGAGTTCGTACGACACTTATGACACTCGGAAAATTCAGTCATATTCCTTAATTTATAAAATATCTGATAATCTCAAATTAACAATAGTATGACTCTTCAAATTACTAATTAGAAACCAATATCTATTAGGTTACAATGAAGAATTCATAATAAAGTTTGAGAATATTATAAAAGGACTTGTGAAACAAAGCATCCGAATTTACTTATATTCATCGTATTTCAAAAATATTCTCAAATCTTCAACCAACATAATGATAACCCACCTGAACCATTGAACTTGTAATTGATACTGAGAAAACCAATCACTTAATTGATACTCAGAAAACCAATAACTTTATTAAATCTAAAATTCATAATTAACTGAACACTTTACCAAACCAAAACGTGATATTCGAACTTGTAATTGCTACCTAGAAAACCAATAGCTTTATTGAATCTAAAAGTTCAGAATTAACTAATTACACTTTACCAAACAAAAAAGTGATATTCAGAGTGCTCATGCGTACATGCCATTGGTCGTTCTTCTATCTTTGGGTGAGAGATTTTGAAAGAACATACTACCAGAGAAGTCCTGAACCTACCATTGACATTGGCCTTTAAAACAACTCTATTATAAAACTTCGAAGTAGATAGTACACTTTGGTATATGTACACATCATAAAAATGTAGTGAACTGAATAGGCAGCAAGATACCGAACTGCGCATACATTTTATAAGGATAGCAATGAATTCTAAATGGACGACATAAATTTTGATTAGAAAACGCTGTGAGTCATAGTAAAGTATTAGGAAACAAAAATCAACAATTATTATCGAAACCTTGGATAGTTGACAAGTAAAATCATATTCTGTACGAGGAATATTAATAGGAACCTTGAAGCTGGTATGACGCTCAATAAACTTTACATAAGACACCATTGTCAAAATTATATGAGCGCTTGCATTTTAATTATAGTTTTCAAAGTGAAGGAAGAACTTGAAGTACAAGGGATAGAAGACGGATTGAAATAGGCTCAGCATAGTAATCTACATACTTTTCTTCGTCCTATGAATACTCCAGAGAAATCCTTCAAATGGATGAAGCAAGAAATTTTTACCAACTTGTTTCATTCATAGAACATGTAAGACTCAAAAGAGATTTTCCATTAAAAAACCCTGCGATTGATATCGTACAAATCTCCACAAATTTAAGCTGTGTAGAATGGGTTTTTTGAACTTACCTACAAGATATTAGAACCGATGATGGCCTAAACCTGATGTGTAACACCAGGAATTGGACTAGAAGTAGGAGTGGGAGTTGCCAGGCTTCGTTGTGGGAGAGAAGTGGGGAGATAGTGAGGGGAAATTCGGCAGATGGGGCATGTGGCGTGGTTTCCAAGCCACTGATCAATGCAAACCTTGTGGAACATGTGGCCACAGTCTGGTATCTTTCTGACAACCTCGGTCTCATTGTAATCGCTCAAGCAAATCGAACAGCAGCTCTTCATGTCCTCCGCTTCTTGATCTGAATCTCCAGATTTCAACGAGTTGCAAGATTTGTGGGAGTATATCATCGTGGGGCAACATGAATCCAACGCCGCCTCATCGATCCCAAACACAACGCCATCTTGAGGGGCGGTGGCACCAGGACTGTTAGCCGCGCTTTGAACTGCAATAGTTAACCGAGCTCTGTTGCGTGAGTGTACCAAGACACATGAAAAAAACCAGATTATAAAAAACAACACTACAATTACCAGCAACAACATTACAACACACATCAACCCAACAAGATTGTGGATTGTTAGATTGTCCTCCATCTTGATATATGGCTGATCAGCTGCTAGAAACACCAGCTGTAAAACTACTGATGCACAATGCTGCCGTTCGCTTCGCTGATTTATCTAATGGAGGAACGCACGATTTCTGCCCTCTTGTGATGTGACAAACGAACTATTAACTGGTTAAATTACACTTGGGGTTCGATATATATCTGAATTTGTGGATGACATAAATCTATGCCTGAACTTTTCAGCTACCCCCCTGTGAGTGTAGATTGTCATTGACCTAGGCGCCCGTGATATAATACTTGTCGATTCCGTGTTTGTCACTTCCTTTCCATAGCTGATCGATAAATCCTCTAGGGTTCTAGTGTGCAAAGAAGTGACGTCATTCCGGATAAGATTCTTCATGAGTTTGCTAAATTAACAAGTAAAATAATGTTGAATTTTCAACGCATTATGTGATCGAAATGTAAAGATAGGTATTTTACATTTGGTTTAAATTGTCGGTGGGTGTTCTGCATCTAAAATGATCGAAATGTAAATATAGGTATTTTACATTTGGTTTAAATTGTCCGTGGGTGTTCTGCATCTAAAATGTAGTAGGCATTTCGGAGGAATCCAAACCATCAGGATTGAATGTTATCAGAGGAGAAGTGTTGAGTTCCATTGTTATGGAAATACGTTGTTCTTATATTATTCTCTATAATATTATCTATTGTAATTCAATGGGTTGGAAATGATTATAAATAGTGAGTAGACAAATTAAAAAAGGGGTTTTAAGACAATATTTAGTTAAGTGTTTTATGTTGAGACAAAAGAAAATTTGTATATTGAGTACACATAAAAGAGAGTTTAAGAAGACAATATTTAGATAAGTGTTTTAAGTTGAGACAAAAGAAAGCTCGTATATTATCTTAAATATTGTTTTTATCAAGGTTTCTCAAAAATTATTGTTTTAAAATATTGTCTCTATCAAACAATATATAACACAAACATTTTTGTCTTATATGAGACAATTTCATTTTTGTCTTTTGGAAGACAATAGTTGGGACTAAAAACATATTGTCTTTTATAGAGACAACGTCTTTAATCCTAGCTATTGTGACAATAAAAAATTAGATTCAAAGACAATATAACATCAGTTTTGTATGTTGAGACAATATAAAATAATGAATGTAGAAAAATATCTCACCATTAAAATAAACCAATATAGAAAATATTTAATTAAAAACAAACTACAATATCATTTATTAATTCATGTTAGGAACCGTGGAATCGAACCACCACCCCCGTGTTTATAAAGAAGACGTTCTTCCATTGAGCTAGCACCCTTTAAAGAATGATGCTAAAAGTTATGGTAGTCCCTGAAAGTGCATATATAGACAGTGATTTTAAAAAAATGTTTGGCAAATAATGATATAATCTTTGTAAATTTATAATCATGCAACCCTTACTTCTAACTTAATAAAAATAAATCAATGGAGTTAGTTGACTGTCACACCTATGTAGCATGACTCACACAACAAGCTAATAATCCACAATAATTTACAAACTATATAATCTAGTCACTCAAAAAAAAAATAGAATTAGCTGTTAATATATTGCCACAACCATTGAATGGTTTGAGTTTAGTGCATTTCCAGTGTTCATATATTCAAACAATAAGAATTTGTAGATTAGTGCAACTCATGTTTGCTATTTTCATTCTTAAATAGAAAAAAAAAATGTATTTTCTTTCAAAGCAAAGTTTTTTAAAGAGAAACTTGTGTGTTTTTTGTTTAGCATGTTTCCATAGTTCATATATTACATTGGTTTTGATGGGCACACTAGTGGAGTTTCATGTCAACAGAAGATGCTAGCACAATCATAAAATAATAAAACAATTTTCTTCTCCTCATCTTGTTTCACTAGAAACTTAACCCAACTAAAAACCTCTGCATCATATTCATAACATTGCAAGTTTCTTTAGAAATATTGCTATAATTGGCTCGTGTATGGGAAGAAGTATGTTAAGGTAACAAATGCCCTCACAACTGTTATAAATCTACCTATCTTAAATACCTAGTAAATAAAAAGGTTTAACATTCCCAAGATGTACATGAACTGAAATTGTCTACCAAAAGCACTACAAGCATAATCAAAACATAAAAATAAAAATAACCAATCCAGCAGTTGTTTGTATGTTTAACTTTGCTTGGAAATATGTTTCTCAATAGGATGTGGGTCTAATGAAAGAAACAAATGTGAATGGTTATTGCGCATTTTTTTTAGCTCAATGTGAAGAGGGACAAAATATATATATTTAGATTTCCAAATAGTTGTTAGGGAACAATGATGTTTGGAAAAGAAGTCGTAAATGTCTGCTAGCCCGTGTGATGGTGAAGATAATGATCAAGTCAGCAAAATGAATGATTCCATAAAGGATATACCACTTCAAAAATCTAACTTATTACTTCTTTGGCTGGATCTAGACTCAAGTCATGTTGTCTCAAATTTTAAAGCCAGTTGGTCATCATATCTATGCCAACAGTTATTCTCTGCTTCCTACCCTTGCCAAATGGTAGTTGAGCCTTGTCCAATAACATATTATTGATTTTGGCAAAATTAGAATCCTCGAAAATACACTGGAGTAATAGATGTCAATTCAAGGTTAGATGTGAAGCTACCTGCATATAAAAAATTTGGAAAAACACAATAGTAGGGTCAGTATCCACTATACAACATGCTTAAAGTTAAATTTTGGACACACACGCTTGGACATTTGACCCACAATGTAATTATGACCATGCCTCCATGTTCCCATTCAATGATGGTGTAACTATTGCAGAAGACTAGATTCAACTGTTCCAGGAATAGTTCCATCCTCTTGGAACTATTGTGAATGTTGTGATAAAGACTATGACCATACTAGTACAATGCCTCCACTACTTGCATCATCTTTTCCTCTCAAGATACTGGAAGAATCTGCATTTGAATAAGAATCATTATGTTCATCTAGGACTTGCATTTGGGGATATTGACTAATCACATTTGGTTGATTTTATATTAAACCCTTTGTCATGGACCAAGTGGATTGTCCTAAAAAATTTCGAGATGAGGTTGCAGAAGCTACACCTAAATCTCTATTAGAAGGTATTTTTTCTTGTTCATATTGAACGGAAGTTGCAGCCTGACTCAACATATAAGTTATATCTACCCTTTGCACCATATTTCCTATACTTGGCACCAATGGTCACATTGTGACCATGCGGTAAAACCTTTGATGTTTCTAACTGGATCTCTATCAATATCTATATGTTCAGACATTGATGGATTGGAAATTTCCAATGATTCTTCCAAACCTTCTATGCCATTTTCCAAAGAAGCTCTAACAACTGCTTCAGGTTGCCACATTTCTGAAAGGTCATATTCCAAGTGCTCTTTAGCTGTCAATATCTCTACAATTGGTAGGCGGAAATTGGAACCCAACTTAAACTCCATTAGACTAAAGAACTGCTTGTGGTAAATCTAGCCAACTCTGGAAGCCAGCAACAGACATATTCTCATGTTAGATAAAATTGGTAGCCGTCAAACTGCACATAATCCCAAATACCCAACATATGAACAGTAAAAATATTTAAATTTATTCCTAATATATTTTCATCCATGAATAAGTTAAATGAAAGAACTGTATATGTGTTTAGTAAAAAAATCATATTGTACCTTAACATACCTAAGGATTATATATTGAATCCACCTAACGCCCATCTAGCAAGCAACCAAAAAAGTACTGCCATCCAAAATATCCATACTCCAAATCAACATCGTCCCAAAAATACTTTATACCCCATATCGAGGGAAGTTGGAGAACCATAACACAGAAATTAGAGATTACCACCCAGATTCAATCATGCAACCATCATGTTGCCCAAAGTTCCCACATCCCAACATTGACTAGTGGCTAGCTTGTATTACCTTGCCTTGAAGATTTCAAGTAATCAATGTCAAACCTCCATGGGAAATAACTAAAATGTGAAGAAATGGCCTCTCATGGCTACAGGGAAAATTGAAACTCAAATATATAAAATATTCCCGGAGACTAGTTGACTTGAGAAACATAATCACACTCTGTTCTCCCCAAAGTATTTCCCTCATTAGCCCACAAAAAAATTTTGATGCGAAGAAGGCGATACACATTTCTAATACACAACTCCCCAAAATGCAGGTGACGATAAATAATTTTTTGCATTATCTATTTTATGATAGTTTACAGCATAATCAAGCAGAGGCCCATTGATAAATGCAGTTATAGCCTTGTCAGCACTGCTCCAACTAGGTGACCATGCCCTTGCCAAAATTCCATTGCTATTCTTTTCAAATTCATGCTCTAGGTTTATATCATCTGATGGGTAGTTAGACACTTCACCTTCATATACATGACCATGCTTTTAATAAGCATATCAATAAGGAGCTAACACATGTAGAGCTAGAAATGCAATAAAATAAGAAACTATGTAGCGCAATCTAGTCTAGACTAATCATGAATTTATTCTATGCCTCTAGAGTGCTTAATCCTTACTAGTTGTTCACAAGCACTTTCATTACATTTTCCATATTGTGGGCTACTAATTGTATCATTTGATGGATGTGGGACAAACAATGATACACCTTTTTATGGAGATCACTGCTTCAGTACCCATTGATTAGCATTTATTGAAATGCACCTTAAGTAATTTGATCACCTGAGAAAATGAAAAGGTAATGCTTCCTTTCTTAAGATATAATAAGATTATAGATATATTTTAAAGAAAACATTTTTTATTAGAGAAATGCTTTATAATAAAAATTGACACATTTGACTTCAATAGACATACCACTTATTGACTGAAATTTCAAAATAATGAACTTACAGAAACAAAGTTCACTATGCCAATAATTTTATAATCATCTGAGATATAAAGGTCCTATTCTTGAGAGACATTGTAGGAAATTTGAATTGTTTCTTGGTAGACTATTGTTAGCTATCAACACCTATCGATAAAATTTCAATTTAATGATGTTTTGCAATGCTATGCCATGGGACTTGTATGGTTTTCAACTTTTCATACATCCAAAATTTATTTTCTTGGAAAAAAGTGATTTCTTGTATATATTTCTCAATTTTTGGATTCAGATTGATTCAAAATGCATAAAAATTGAAGAAACATACTTTCAAAACATGACCACACTTTTTTTCAAATCATTAAACTTATTTTCATTAGCTAGATTTTTCTTATCTCTACAAATTGGATTCCTCACTGAAAAACAAAAAATAATACCCATCCATTATGATTGATATCCAAGGTACATCCTTTCCATTACAGGTAGGTCAGAAATTAAAAAATATCGATGATATAGCATGGAATATACATTAGTATGTTTAGGAACCACACTAAAAATTACTTATCAAAGAAATTGAGGTCCTCGATCCCTGCTACGGGTACTCAACGAGTGGAAATTTATGTATATTAACCTTGCAGATTATGTGATTCCTTAAGTTTGAGCTTTGCACTTGATCTTTCAGCAAGAGTGCAAATCTAATATTTCCAAAATAATGCAATTTAATTAAAGGCTTCTCTTTCTTGACACTCTATGACAGTCGACATTAACATCGAAAATAATTGTATGGAAAAGAATATTGATAGTGCCATTTAATAAATAATCTAAAGCAGAGTGTGAACAAGAAACAATGCTTTTGGGAGGTAGAAGGGGAGCCAAGAGATCATATTGCATGTTAAGGCACTTATTCCAATAAGCTTGAAAGGTAGAAAATGCATGTCGTTCCTCATCATTGACCTCCTAGGGCTCATCTAGAGTAAATGTGAATTGAATGATCTCACCTTATGCCTCAAGAAGAGGGATCATGCTTCAATTTATGATCACCAACAGGTGAGAAAGGATATGATGCACAAAAAACGCATAACGTAAAATCAGTTGTTATAGCCAGATCAAGTTAAGTACTGAAATTACCAGAAGCCAAGGTTTTAAAAACTTATAAAACCTCTACAATTATTTGTATATTTGATATGCTCTAAAACTTGACTAATAATACAACACAAAATTTGTTGTTCTATGATGGCTCTAACTTTTGAAGAATAAAAACACTTCGAAAGTGATATCTGTAATTTCCATTGTTCCAAGGATGAAATTGGACAATTACAACACTCTAAATGTAAGAAATTGATGAGTGGCTATGTTAGAAATATTGCACTAAGTGGCAAATATAGTTCTAGAATTAAATTAACCGATTGATGATGCTCCGAAACATAATTTATTTCATGCTAAGGCAATGTTTGTAAAATATAACAATAATGATAGATGGTGTTCCAAGCCTTCAATTTTATGAGTAAGGGGTCACAAAATCAGGACCCTATATCTAGAAAGACCTAACATATTTTATACAAGTGAACATTATTACATTCATTTACAAAAAAAAACATAACGACAATATTACCTATTAGTTTATATCACAATATCTTCCTCCAACTTGGGTTTCTTAAATAGGAATACAATCCATGATGTGCCTCCCAAAAAAAAGACCTTAGAAGATCTCAGAAATAGTATGGGCTCACAATATTAGGAGCTTCTATTTAAGTGACATAATATATATTATATAGAGAAACATTATTATATTTATTTCCATCTTCAAAGCCAAAACACAAAGATACACAATGACACCAATTAGATTGTATGACATTACCACACTCTAGAGGCTAGATTTTATTAATTAGGAATAGAATCCATAATATGCCTCCATGAAAAACCCCTTATAGGATCTAAAATGCATTACAGAATCATAAAACCGGGACCCTATAAATCTATGATTGAAGAGATTTAGTTTCTCCCAAGCGTGCTCAATAACGAAATCCAAATACATTATAACAACAACTATAAATAAAAATTCAATTTCTACGTAGTACAGATTACAAGGCAACCAATGTAGCATAAAATAACCAAATGCAGAAAATTTTGCGTATGAATATAAATTTGTTGCTACTAATCATTCTTCTTACCTCAGAGAGCAGTTATAGGCCACTACTCAAAAGCAAGGAAAACCCTGATTTTTAGCTTGAGTGGAATATGAATTCTTGAAAGATGTTAATCGATGGCTGAGAAAAGAGCATACAAAAATGAGAATCTAACCTGAGCTAATTCTAGCACCAAACCACAATCCAAACAACTTAAAATAAAAACTTATAAATGACTGTAGACAATTTTATGGTCTATGATATCTATCTACACCAAAGAATGACATATAACATAGATACAATTTCAAGCATAAACTAAAGTTTTCTAAAGATATAAACTAAAATAAAAATAAAAATAAAAACGGGTACCTGAGTTCTAGGTCAGTCCTCTACTCTATGGTATTTGTGTATCTCTTGATTCTTCAAGATCACCCAAAACCTGTTCCACAGTACTCCCCTTCTTAACTATTTTTCTGGAAGCTTATAAAATACATCTACAACCACTAAAATAGAAGTATAAATTGATTTGAAATTGTGGAGATCTGGACAACAATATGTGTCGATTTGTAAGCAAAAAAGCAGACGAAAATCATATTTTCAAATATCATATTGATGATAGAATTAATGAGCTCTCTGATGTTGAATTTGGATTAAAGGGCATCGAAAAGAGATGAAGGTTTTATGAGTAGCTTATTTGATTCATATAGAATAAAATGAAATTTTCTCCAATTCCTATGCTATTATCAATGTTTAACTAGAGTTGTTATCCTTGCATATATATATACAACTAGTAAACTAAGTGGAAGACATGTACCTAGTAATATATCCATACAACTAGTAAAATAAAATAATAAATTTAATAAATGAATGCATGTTTAGTGAAAAGCTAAATAATATAACGCTATAACACATAAATTGATGCAGAAGAATCCCAACCTGAACTATAGATATAAAAGGCACAATAGATACAATTGTTATAGCCTCTTGAAGTTTAGAAATGTCTTTGTCACTTAAAATAATGTAGTTCAATTGAAAAGAAACCAAATTTGAATAAGTAGGATTTTTGGCGTCGAAGGCGATGGTAAAAAGAAAAAGTAAACCTTAATTTTCATAATGTAAAGAAAAAAAATTCAAAATTCTTTATCAAAATTAGGTTGGGAGCACAATCTTGACTACTTATTTTAATGTTGATAATCTGAATTTGTTAGGTCTTGTAAATCTTGCAAAAACAAAGTTATATTTTCAATTTTAAACAAAATATATAATTTTTTTTAAACAAACAAGCAAAATAAAATAGGAAGGAAAAGACAGGTTAATGGATGACGAGAGAATGTCGACATAGGAACCTTAGGTTGAGGAAAAGACCTAGAGGAATAACATTTAATGAGAACCAGAATATAGTAAGTTGGTGGTATAGTCAATAAATTAATTGATTATTGGTAATAATAATAACAATAAATGGTTAAAAATATTAATAAAAACTTAAGAAACAACACATATTCATCTTAACTACAAATCTACCAAGTGCCCAAAAGAACCAAATCTCTTGAGATGAAAACCTTTCCTCAAGTTTTGCACTAAAAAATAGGTTTGAATCTTGAGAAATTTGATCCCTCTTGGTACTTGGTAAATCAAGAGTTAAGATGGAATAAAGTTGCAAAATCATAGTTGTAGGAATATTTGCTCCTGATACTTTAATGGAAATGCAAAAAATTCACCTCTTTGCTAGAGGTTTCCTAGATCTAGTCCCTGTGAATTTATATCCTTAGGGATGATCTGAAACATAATTTACAACATCAAACAACAGACAATATTTTACGACTTTTCAAATCCAATCAATAAGGGAATCCAAGAGAAAAGATACCCAATGATTACCAACAAGTTTCAACCCTATAAGGAAGTCTTATCTTGCACAAACAAAAACTGAAATTCACTTTATGACATCAGTAATGACAATAATAAATATCCCTAATGTCATTCAATATCAATATTACTACTCTTAATAGTTTCAGGCTTAACTTATGTCAATTAAACTAGAAATAAAGTGCTGGAAATTACTAAATGAAAAAGACATTGATAGCTATAAGTGAAATCTACACAACTTTGGACAACTGAAAACATTAGACCAATATATATATAGTTCAAGAACATACTCTCAGTTTTAGTTACAATGATGCAACCTTCTCAGCTCTCCAAAATACTAGCCAAAGAACAACATGAAAAGCATAGTTCCACTCAGTATCTTTCACAAGCTAGTATCATCATAAGAAGATCTCCTTGGTTCCAAGCAACATGCCTTCTCTTTCCTCTTCTTTGCAAACAAGTACAACTCTAGTTTTTGCCGTTAAACCCTAACTCATTTCATCCTTAAGGTAGAAACCCTAACCCTAGACTTAAATAATGCCCAAGAAACCCTATCACTCCAATAGAAGAGAGATAAAGTACAACAAAGAATGAGCAAGGGAGAGATTAAATTACTATTCTCCTCACGTCTCTAAACACAAGATGATGATGATAGAAATGAAAAGACTCTCTCCCTCCAATATATATATGAGAGGTAAGGGAGGAAAGCAATATGAAAATGGGCCTACACCCTTACAAGTAACCTACTACAAACAAGTAGGCCCACACATATGAATTAAGTGACACATGTCAAGCTCCAAGGTGATGATGATCCTCAAGCAAGGTTTGAAGGAAAAGGCACTCCTCATCTAAAATTCCAATGCTCCTATAATGGCTCCAATTTTTCAATGCCCCTCCAATTCAATGTGTTATATATGTATCCACCCACATACACCTCCATACCCTCAAATCAAGCTGGCATAATTCAAGTACAAGAATCCATATAAGTGATCTAAGTAAGCCCATATTGTCTAGGGATCAACACCCTTTGATGGAATGCAAAAGTATCCTCCTCCATTGTGTCCAACATTTGAACTCCATAGAGGTTTTATAAAATTTCTGGTTAAATTATCATTGTCTATATGTCAAAAATATATATCTAGAAGTATATCTTCTTGCATTTTAATATAACCTTGGCCTTTTTCTAGATTGGTAGAGTTGATTATTTTATGTGCCTTCCGGTGTAGATGAATTTTTCATTGCTTTTGAGACACTAGATGTGTTGAATATTATTAATCTTTTATGCATATGTTAAATGTGCTATGTTGATGTATATGAAATGTTTATGATAACATTGAAGTTTAATTGTACGTGATATTGTGTCGGTATCCTTCTAAATAATTTTCTAATCCTTAAGAAAGAACACCTATTATATTTTCTTTCTTTCTTTTTTGTGCGTTTCTGATCAATGGCTTATAAGTAGATAACAACTGAAATTGTTTTTTGCTCATCTCCCTGTAACTGTTTTCTTTTGGATTCTCCTAATGGGTTTGTAATCGCTGGAATTTCATTTTGTAGGTTCTAGGGACTTCTAAAGTGGTGGAATATAGTGAATTCCATAGTGAATTAAATGAAGGCACAATACTATGGATAACAGAGAAAAGGCAGTCACTATGTTTCATAAATGAAGTGTTTGGGCAAGTGAAGATGCCATACTACCTTGTTTGTATAATATTGTTGCTGATGTGCCTGATTATGCAAGGGAAGGGGTACATGTTTCATATGTTCCAAAATTTTCAAAGTTCGTACTAAAAAAATACCCAAGTTTTTATATAAAATGATACGATTCTTCTAGTGAACATGATGAAGATATTTTTGATGAAGTGGAGCTCTTGGATGATGAGAATGAGGCAAAGTATAAAAAAGTAAGATCACTTGTGAAGAGGGGAGCCAATTCAAGAGAAAATATCCAAGAAAGGAATTATGGAAGGTGTGGGAGAGAAAAAGAGTTTGTGGATAGAAGGAAGAGAGAGGATCATGGTGGTCACTTACAACACAATTTTAACAATGTAAATGGATTAAGGCATTAATCTCAGGTATGTAGAAATATTTCTTCTTGTTTAATAGATTTATATATTGATCATAGCAGGATCCTCATATTTTTTCTTGTAAATTCTATGCAGATAGGAATTTATTTGAAGAAACCATTTCATAATAGTTTTTTTGGCTGGCCATCATCTATAGTTGTAATCTCGACACGCAATTGCAAAAGTCCTAGAACCCCAACTCCATCTAGACCCTAAATTGTCTAATCTCAATGCATGCACCAAAATACTAGAAACAACCTTAAATAACAACCTACTCAACCTTCAAGCTCCACAAGTGGTCCCTCAATACCACCTACAACTCTGTTGGCATACTCTAGAGAAAAAATTCAAGGTTTGATTACATTTGCAAGTGAACCTCCTCCTTGGGGAGCATTACATAAAAATCCCAATCAAGATGCTACCGAAGGGATGTGTCCTGCCTAGCCTCCTATTGTTGATGACATGTTTGTGATAGTTAATTTATGGAAAACCCAGTAAGTGTTGTTCATTCTAGTCTACTATATGACCAAGCCCAAGGGATCTTCTCTTGGTAGAAACCTCCTACTAAGAATTTTCATGATCCATTCAAACAAACTCTACACTCACAGACTTGCTCAAGGCCTCAACATCATCCAGGCAGAGGGATACAACCAGGGAAGCCTTCTTCTAGGCCATCTTTCCCAGACTCTATTGGAGGGGTTCACCAAGTCCAACCCCTTATTCTTGGTGCAGCTATTCTTAGTGGGAGCTAGATGAATTCCAACCTCATGAATTTCAGTTACAGGCCAATGCATTCTGCTTTATGGGAGAACCAACACAATGTAATAGAATTCATCGTAGCTTACTAAACAGAACTTCGACTAACAAACAGTATGAGCAAGTAGCTAGAGGGCCTCAAGTACCTTCATTGGATGAAAATCAGAGGGATGTCAACCCTATGTTGTTTAATCAAGTGAAAACACTTGTCAGAGTTCCAGTTACACAAAATCTAGGATTGTATGCTAGCATTAAAATGAATATTTTCAACATTGGATTTCTTCTTGAACAAAATATTCTTCCATTTCCCGTGCCATGGGGATGGATTGCACCTATATTTCAGGGGAATCCAAATAAAAAATTTTGAAGTGGCATTAAGGAAGATAATGTGTGTTCATTTCTCTCATCAAAATAATATTTATGGTA
The DNA here is from genome assembly GCA_034641835.2 of Pinus albicaulis. Lineage (NCBI taxonomy): Eukaryota > Viridiplantae > Streptophyta > Pinopsida > Pinales > Pinaceae > Pinus > Pinus albicaulis. The sequence continues at coordinate 423,712,086 of CM076574.1, forward strand.
GTCATTCTAGTGATGGTTTTCCTTTCTCTCAACCAAATAATATGTTTAGAAATCATTTCAGTGGGGATTTTCCTTTTTTTCAGACAAATAATATATCTGGAAACAATTCCAGATCACCCACCCTATGCGACCAATCATGGAAATTCATGACCAAGTTAAATGGCTCTCAATGGACATTCTATAACAAATCTTAGTTTGGATTGAATTCAGACTTCCATAGGCACTTTTCATATGCCAGTTTATGCACAAAAGTTTGGCTCATCTTGTAGCTTGATATTTAAGCCGGGTTCATATTTATCTAGCAGCAGAGATAGTTTAAAGTTATGTTGCTTATTTAAAAATGAGAATTTGGTATATCAAAATATTATTTTTCTTGTATGTATATTTTTGTATTATCTGCAAACTAGTGGTCCATTCATGATTCACAGTTTTTTCTGCTTCATGATGCACCATATACTGGAAAAATATAAGTAAAATGTATTTCACGAGAGTGAGGTATTACTAGCTAAGTATACTAGTAATGAAGATAATATATATCATAGCACATAAAATGCGTTAAGTATGCATTTTGTGTTTTAGCACCTTTAATATATCTTGTTTTAATATTTTCTTATGTTGAGACTAGTGGGAAGGTTTGGCGTGGATTTTCATAAGATTACTCTACATGGCATATCAATACAAAAAAAAACTAAATCTGCTTCAAATTCTACATAATTTGGTTCCTAAGTTTTAAATACCCTGAACGATATTAAACTCCAACTAACACTTTCCCACCTTAGTAGCAGTTATTGAACTATTAATTTGTGACATGCATTGTGCAAAAGAAAAATGAAAAATGGAAAAAGGATGTTCAAAGTATCATATTAAGCCCAAAAATAAAGGTTTCAGATGACTCCTACATGAAAGTAGAGTTTATTTCTTGATTTTTGTTCTAATTTAGAGGAAATGGAGCACTATAAAATACCATTGTGCACTTCTATATTTCATCATTCCAATGAGATTTTGAGCTTGAAATTCATCATGTATCTCTCAGTTTTCACTTCTCATTATCATTTCTACCATCTTATATTGGTTTACTCAAGCATCTAGAGGATCTTGATATCATTTAATAAACTAAATACTTTACCAAATCATATTGTCAATCTAATGGCTTTAAAAATTTTGAAGGTAGCAAGCAACAAACTAGTGGATTTTCCATTAGGGCTATCAATTCTACCAAACCTACAAATTGTTGATGTTTTGAATAATAGATTGACATCTTTGGAATCTAAAAAAAAAAATATTCCAAGATGAAAGTCAGAGAAATTAACATACATGAGGAAATCTTATCTTCTAAATTAATGGATTAATATGAATTGTATATTGCCAACTACTTTTAGTAGCATAATAAACTCTACAAAAAATGGAAAATTATTGTCTGGATGAGGTGTAATTTGGAAGGAAATGGTGCATTGGAATAGGAGGTTGTTGAGTGTGAGCCAATAAACTCTTCTATTGAGGAAGAGGTCTTTGATTCAAATTTACGTAGGGAAAAAATAAAAAATCCATCTGAAGGATATTCTAGAATGTCTTTGTCAAGCCTTAATTCTAAGAACATGTCAATTATTAGATATTCTCTCACATTCAGACCATTCATCTAAGAAAATGTCAACTATTATATATTCTCTTATATTTAGACCAAGAAAATTGTGGAAGTTGTAGCACCGTGATAATGAAAAATTGAAGGCTCGTCAAGGGTGATTGAACAATAGTAGGAAGCTATGTGTTGAAGGTCATAAAGAAAGACAAAACATGAAAATTATAATAGAGTCAATGCATATGTCAAATGGGAAATTGTATCATGGATAAGAGAGTGGTGAGGCAGTTATAAGAAAAGCTCTTGCAGTGAAAAAGAATTGGATCCTAAGATAGAGGACATGGTAACGAGAGGCAAAGATTTAAGATCCAGGTGACTTTAGGTGCATTAATGCCAAATAAAATGATTCCATATATCTAGTGAAAAAATAAACGTTAAAATCAATATTTCTTCTCGATGATCTTAACTGTAAGTTTACTGATTCCATTAGTAGTAATTTTGGAATAGTCATTTCTAATGTCATGTCGATTATAGATTAGAGTGGAACATCCCTTACTCTTATGAAGGAGAGTGGTCAATTAGATTGCTTCTCTGAGGTCAACAATGATGATTTTCCCATGTCGAGTAAGACCCATGGTATTTTTATCAGAAATTCTAAGCCCAAAAAATAAGGAAGATCCATCGAAGAATTCTCCTGGGCATCTCAAAAATATAGCATTGATTCTTTATGTGGCATTAATGACCAATTACCTGCTGGATTCTATGATGTTGGAGGAGATCACCATTATAAGCCATTAATAAACTTTGAAAAGGGGAACCTTTTCTTATATTCTCAGGATATTATATTGAATGATAGAAGAAGAGATGAGGAGTTGGATGCAATAGCTCTATCCACTCAAAAAGACAAATTCTGATTTAAAGAACTATAGTGTTACTACTTGCTCTCTCAGTTAAAATGCTTTGGTGGAAATGATAAATCTTTGAATATCACCCATGTGAACAATGTTTATCCAAAATTTTAATTACAATACATCCAATACTAACCTTTAGGTTTGTAGGCATTAATCCAGTATTTAAATTAAAGTATATCAAAAACTAACCTCTCCAGCTCTCGGAATGACTTTGTGCTAAATGTGGGTGCATCTCTCTAGGCATTGGATTAGTTACTTAAAGGAAATCAAGGTGATGGAAACTAAATTAACTGTGCGTACTTTGCAGTTGGAGCACATCCACACGGCTATTTATATAACAGATTTGGTTAAATACCTATAGCTAAGAAATGTATTGTTTAAATATGGTCCATTTTCAACGCATGTGAGTGTAAAGCATCCACCTTCCAAACAGTAGAGGGTGAGAGCATAAAAAAGCAAATGCATGGATGTGAACCTGATTCTGAAGAAGAAAAAGTATCTACAGTGCCTCTCCTATTTAAGGAGCTCGTGGTAGGGAAATACTCTATTCCAGATTTAGTAGAAGTTACAGATTAAAAAAAAAAAAAAATCATGAGGGATCCAGTTGGAAAAAATTGGTTGAAAATATAGAGGAAAAGATGAGGGAAAAGGAAATCTAAAAATATCTGCACCAAAATATCAATTGATCACTAAATTACTCAACCCTAGCAGTCTATAATGACATGACACCATACCAATTATTGGATATTTATAACATAACTCATGGTAGCATTTACATCCACATACATATGTACATACATCCAACCATCACATCAAAACATATACCAAAACATCACCAAAACATTTGCTAAACAAAACCCAACATCACACCAAAACAACTTTTCCTCAATCGACAAGCAAAGAAGGATACATGGCCCACATCTGATCTGCCATCTCCCATGTAGTTTCTTCAGTCCCAAAGTGCTTCCATTCCACTTTAACTTGCTTGATTTCTCGATTCTGGAGCATGAATGTCTTTTTCTGCAAAATGCACTATGGTTCCAGCTAGAACTCTCCTTCAGGATTCACCTGCAATACAGACCATTCAATAACATGATCAACATATCTAACATATTTCTGAAGCAACCATATATGAAAAACATCATGGAATTTCAGTGTGGAAGTAAGTGCAATTCGATAGGCCACCAATCTGATCCTCTTAATGAACCTGAAGCATCCATAAAACCTTGGTGCCATGTTGGCACATGATCGAATCCGTAAGGAGCTCTTCTTTGGCTTGATATGCAAGTACACCTAATCCCCAACCTAAAAATCATTGAACAACATGTTCCTATCTGTATAATTCTTCTGCCTATCCTGTGATCCTTTAAGTTCTACTTGATCACCTGCATTTCACGTTCCACGCTTTCCAACATATCTATTCCAATCAGTACCCTATCAATTGGATCACTCCAACTGATAGGAGTGTTGCAAATCCTCCCATACAATTCCTCAAATTCACTCATCCTCAATGAATCATGATACACATTGTTGTAGGTGAACTCTACCAGTGGAAGATACTATTTCTACTTGCATTGTTGATACATCATGTTAGAGTCACTTTTTCAGTGATAAAAAATAGCTCTTTTGAGAGTTTCCCATTAGGTCATTAGTAAAATTCTTTTTCTCTTTAAGTCATTCTTCATAACTAAATTTGATCATTGAATAAGTTTCATTAGGATATGCTACTCCTTCACTCTTTTTCATCTTTATTCAGAGGTCTAAAGTCATATTATTTCATCTCATTTAGGTCAAGTTTAGGGTCAAAGCTTCCATGAAAGGTCTTTAGTTTTTCATTTTAAAAGGCAGTTAAATTTCCATCACATCCATATAGGTCAAAGTTGAAGGGGTAAACTTGTTTATAGTCCAAAAATAAATTATGTACCATGGAATTTCTATGTTCCATTGTTATAGCTCAAAGGGAAATGAAAAACTTTTCTAAAAAAATATTTTTGAAATTACATTATATTAAAGACTCATCTTTAATATTTTGAAAATAATTTTGAAGACATAGGTTTAAATCCTATGAGTTATATGTTGTTGTTGTCATACTCCACTATCAAATCATCCTCCATTATGATCATGACATGTTATACTCATTCATTTTCCCACCATCCATATTGTATCATTCTCGTCACACCACTACCCCACCAATCAAATCACCCCGTCATACATTAAACCTCCGCCACTTCCTTGATCATCCATCGCATCCCACTTTCATCTGATGACCCATGTCATAGTTTGCCACCCCCCCCCCCATCATCTTATACTTAACGTCATTGGGGGGGTCCGAAATAAGTGGTATGGTATATTCCCTCTGCTGCTACGTGTCAGGCCTGTGCGATTTCACACCACCCCCCCCCCCACACACACACACAAAACCACTTCCCACTCCAGCACCCCTCCGAAATCTTTCTTACCGCTAAAAAAAAACCATCCTTCCTCCCGCCAATTAAGTCATATTGACGTGGACTGGACTGTCCAATCAGTTTAATCCCCGCCTCCTCATGACCATTAGCCAATTAATTCAAAGGCTAACCATTAGGAAACATACCCATGCCTATTTTCAAATTTGAAATTAAGCTCAATTTCCAATGAATTCACCATTTTCATGCATGTTCAAACTCTTACCTTTCCTTTTCAATTTCATCTACACAAGTTTTCAATTTTTCATCCATTACCAGAGTTTAGAGATCAAATTCACCAGTGTTTAAATCCTATTCTTGCAGCTATTGAGTTTCTTTAGTTGCAGAGTTCATTTCAGTCTTAGCATGTGATTTCAATCACAGAATTTCTACCTTCCATCATTCAAATAGAGTCAACAATGCCTCACAAAAACAAATGACCTAAGCAACCAGTAAGTTTGTTATTGCACCCTTATGTTGATTTTCACCATATTCCTTTAGCAGATAAAGATTACAAGATTCATGAAACCTTTAATGATATTGAGCTTTTCAACCTATATTGCTGGTTAGAAGATACGTTTTTGGATAAACCAGACGACATAGGACTATGGGACTCTAATCTCCCTCATTTCATCTTTCCCCACACCCATAGTTTCCTAGAATTTGTTAGGATATGTAAGGCCTCGTATATGCCATACCAAAGAGCTATTATAGCTCCAACAAGACATGTTTTAATGACTAATGATGCCAAAATAATTGAGCAAATGATGCAAGCTCCAAACATAGAAGATGGGATCCCTTTTCCAGAGATTCCTTGATAGAAATTTATCAAAAACTAGACTTTGCAAAGTAAGCTCAAACTCTTGAGATTTTCATGACTGAAAATGACCCATTAGCTAAGAAAACCCCTCCATATCCAACATCCATATTCCCTGAAAAAAACCTAAAAAATAATCACAGTCATAGCCTACCTTCTTGGCTAGTATCTATAACAATGGGTAGATGAAGCCATCATAGGGTTTCTATCCATATTTTCCACTGATTCCAAACCCTCCATCATTTTCAATTTTAGTTAGTTTATTGCAGATGTTATTCATGATAATTTTGTGAAATTCACAACTGAAGAGGCTTTCATTTATGCCTCTGTGTTAGTCTATTTATTTTTGTATGCTTAGGGGGACAAGTTTAAGTTTTCTCTATAGAAACTAGATGAAGAAGGCCGCCAACAGTCAATTATCTTATGGACTTCATTAGTTAGGAAGGAACAAAAATAGTATTCATATAAACAGTTTGTGGAATTGTTCCTCCAGACAGCATTCAGTTTGTTGAACAACACTCGAGAGCCAAGAATTAGTGAGGAAAATAGGAAAGTATTCCAGTTATCATATCAAGCTAGGACAGGGGATTTGTATCTTTACTAAAACTATACAGAGCTCAGATTCTATGGATGTGAACTTCCCCCTTATAAGCTGCCCAAATTCCTCCCCATGAAGGATTTTCCATTGGAATATATTAGACAAATGATTAATTCAGATGAAGTGCATTTTGTCTCTGCTAAGGAAGTCACAATTTAAAATCAAAACAAAGATAGGTCATTTTATTTGTAACAGCAGAGCAATAGGAGAAGAAGCAGATAAATTGTCGAAGGAAATGCAGTTTATTCCAATCTTTACTTGGTATTATGATCTAGTTGGTGTCATCTCTAAATTAAGGGTGGAAAATAAATCAACAACATAATTTCATACACATAGACCAGAAATTGAAAAGTACATGAATCATCTTGAGTGGACAGAAGGCACATTATAGGAGGTAGAAGAGAAGACATTATCTACATCAGCGTTGCAGACTCCAATTTCACAAGAAAGATCAGGGAAGAGAGTGATATAAGATCAGTCATTTCCAATGACTAAATCATCAAGAAAAGAATTCAATATTTACTATAGGAAGAAGACAAAGTTAAATCTAAAGGTTAATCCCAAAAAAGAGTCAGAAAAGGAAGTAATTATTATCACAGAAAAAACATCTCCTACTACACAAACAGGTGACAAAGTTACTACTGCTACTCCCACTACTTCCATTGTTTCTAAAGTGTTGCAAAAAACAACTCTTAAAGATAGAAAAAACATCATCATATTCTCAAGGTCGGAAGAAAGCCATGCAGATTAGCACAACTGTTACAGGGGAGAAATAAAAGGAGAAGACTTTCTTTTATACTTTCAAAGAAATGAAGTTAAATAATGAAATGCTGAAGACAAGTACCTACAATCAGTTTTGGAAACAGACTCCTAGTTCACAAAGTACGCTACTTTCAACCTTTGATTCTAAAAGGGAAAAATACATTTTTCATTCCTTCAAGCACAAATCTCACAGGGAAAGTCAGAGGCAGATTATAAAAAGGCTACATTTGAGTTTGGCACCAAAGAAATTCATCCAATAGACCAATGGAGCTTCATAAGAAAACTGGTGAGATGATTTCATCAACCCTCACTAATATTTCTTTAAGTTTGTCTAAATTACAGGTTTTTCTAGCAAATGTGCAGTCACTGCTCAAATTGGAGAAGGTGTCTTCATTTGCAAAAGACACAAGAATAAAGACTCTAGAATACATGGTGGTGAAGTTTGGATACGATCCATCCAATGTGAATTCTATTGAAGAGATTTTCAAGAATAAAAATGTTGATATAGCAACATTGAGAAAGAAATTGAAAATCCCTGCTATAGAAGATCCTTTGGCAAAGGATATTGAAGAAAATGAAAGCCAAAAGACAGATATGATGAAGTTGATAATGGAACAAAATTCCCAACTAAAGCAAATGGAATCAGAGTTGGAGAAGATGATTAAGGAAAAGGAAGTAGCAGTGAAGACATCAAAAGCTCCTTTAGAGGCAGTACTAGTAGCAACTATTACAATAGCTCAAACTTATACTACTAGCACTACAAATGGAGTTGAACAACTTACTAATTCAGTTCAAAACATGTCCATCTAGGAAGAAGAAATCAAAAAATTACAAGATCAGGTAAAATTGCTACAAATATAGAATACTAATGCTGATAGATCCCATGTAGCTGAAGCACAAAGGGCTAAAATGTTAATTGAACAAATGCAGAAAGAACAGAAATCTCGAAGTGAGGAACCTATCTTCAAATTAAAGATCTATCAAGTATTTTTTTTTCCTCCAACATACTTACTATATTTGTACAATACCAAGAAAGGATTCATTATGGCTCTCTCTAAAGCCAAGAAGGCTAGGTCCTAGGACTCCAAATACTAGTCTGATGTTACCCCTTTTCATTTGTTCTCACCAATATAACAAATTACGGAGACCATAACAGTTGGAACTGTTGTCACTACTCGAGCTACTTCCATGACTCGGTTTATTTGGAGGAATGTTTTGTTCATTGTGTTGATTGTTTTCTTGTTCTTCAAGTTCCATCTACAAACATAAAAACAAAGTGTAATGAGTGTATATACATTGGTGAGAATAATTAAAATTGCAATATTAAATAATATACATCAATGTAAATCGAAAAGAAATGTACCATAGCAATAATTGACTCGTCAACTATATACATTCTTTCAAAACCAAATTTCATGCCATCTTTCAACAAATCATTTGTTGGCACAGTTACATACTTTGTTTCCTACAAGTTTTATACCCATAACAAATCATAGATTTAATATAAAATATTTTTTTGTTCTATTAATTATAGATGGAATTAAGTAAAACAAGATAGATGCTTAAAAATTCCACAATTAATTTATGATATGCCAACATATACTGACAACCCATATTTAACCTAATGTCAATCAATTCTTATGATGGTTCTTCTTTGTATGTTAGCACTTGTTTGAAGACATTTAATGTTGATTGTTGTAAAACAACTTAAAATATACAAAAATGAAATCTAGTGAAGTTGTTATAAGGAAGTAACAATTACTCACAAACATAGATATCAACCCTTTTCTTCCTCTTCATCATGTTTTATGTGCTGAATAGGTTCCATTTTCTTTTATTTTCCGCAAGAAAATACTTGAAAATTAATATTTAATGCTAAATTTTTTATTTATTGTACCTAATCGAAAAATTCAATGATTACATATTACATTTGAAGCACGTTGTTGTTGAGATGGCTCCTCGTGCGATGCAATTATTTCCATTTCTTTGACCATCTCCTTGTACACCTTTTTGGACATTCCTGCTGGCATATTTCTGATATCAGCTCGTTCATCCTTTGAGATTTTCATAATCTTCCTGAAAATGTAACATGGAAACAAACTCTTTAATTTTTATATTGATATATGAAAATTAAATTTAACAAAAGTGATATTTATAAATGATTGCTTTGTAGTAATATATACATATAATTCTAGAAAAACATTTAAAGGAATATTACTTTTTCAATCATTCGTTTTTGTTGTTGTACGTTTTTTCTATTAAAATTCTGACATGTCTCATTGACCAATTCTCTGGAAACTCATCCTGTAGTTTAAATAAAATTTGGTTCTTGGAATCATTGGATTGATTTTTGTATTGTAAGTGGAAATAACGTCTATACATTCATTCCACTAGATCCCTCAAAGTTTTGTAAAAGTTTTTCCCCCTTTCGCTAACCTCCAACACCACTCCAGATGAGCTAAGGAGCAATTCATTTTCATTTGCATGTTCTATTTTTCTTTTCTTTTCTTAGAACAACACTCAGTTTCTTCGTTGTTGGTCCCTGTAGAACATTAAACATATCTGAATTAATAGAATGTTTGAAACATGTTATCTAATATTTTTAAGTATATTATTAATGAAAATTCAAAAAAGAAACTCATATTGGAAAGATAATATTTTTTCATTCACCTGATTCATCCTTCTACAATTTTTCCATCAAGCTTTTACGCTCTTCTAGTCTTAGATCAGAAATCATCTTATTGAGCTCTATCATTTTGTGGCTCTGCATGATACACACTAAACAATACATAATATTTAAACTTACATATAGTTCAAAAATAATAATTTTTGTAAAGAATTTAAAAAGAACTTGTCTTTTTTGCTTTTTTGGATGTGCTATCAATATTTTTGTTACTTGAACTCTTGTCAGCCATTTATTTATCAATATGAAACCTGTACCATTCATTAATATATTTTATAAATAAATCACATACTTTTCAGGTTAAAAAAATAAAAAAGTCAAGAAAACAGTGCACCTTTCGCAACATACGCACAGAACGCGATGCGGTAGGTTCTTATAAACACACCGCCAATACAGTAGAAACACCATACGGTGCTCTTTGTCGACAAGGAGACCCAGTGCGTTATATTAATATCGAAGCACCGATTAACATAAACATAAATTAATAAAAAATTGTTTTTACCAAACAGTGATTTTTGTTAGTATGCGCTCGATGCGCTATACTAGAATCGCACACCGGTGCGCTATTTTAAACAGTGCGCACTGATTAAAAAAAACTGGTTTTTAAAATCGTGCAAAGGCCAACATGGATTGGGATCCAACTCTGCAAGTGGTCCCATGGGTTAAATGTCACACACACACACACACACACACACATATACACAGTAATACAAACCCTATAAATATAAACTAAAAAGCCTTAATTGTGAAGTCACATAAACAAGAAGACGCAAGGGTAGAAGTAAGGGTATAATGTAAGAATGCTTTTTTTTTTGTTTTTTGTTTTTATTTATTATTATTATTATTTTTTCTAAGTTGTGTTAAACTATTAATATTGAACATAGTTTACATAGCGAGACCAGCCACTTGGGTTGCCCATCTAGACAACACCAGTGGGGATCCTAAGAAAAAAAGCCAAAAAACAGGAAATGGAGCCGCCCATAACAGGGAAACCAGCCCAAAAGTTGCTGCCCATTATTGGGAAACTAGCAGTCACAGAGTTATCAGTAGCATAATGTTTACAAAAATAACAGCAGATGCTTCTATGGAAGTCGCAGGCAACGTTTTTAAGCCTGAAACAAAGCCTGAAACAAAACATAACAATAGTCCAGAAAAAAGGAGAGAAAACCTGACAACTAGCTAGTTGTCAGTGTGTGGAGGAGGATTCTCCTCCACTATTGGACAACTGTAATCATCCACATCCTCATCTACTTCTTTGGAACACTAGGAAGGTCTCTCCGAAGCTGAAGAGGAGTCAGAGTCGTTGTGGAGCTTTGTCTTCTCACGTCCCGAACTGCTACCGCTTGCGCTTGCGCCATCGCCGCTGGAGATTGTGCCATCGCCACTGGAGCTCGTAATGCCATCCTTGACAGGAAGAGCAACCTTCTTTCTAGTATCCGGAGGGTGCTGGTCCGAGATGGTGGAATTCTGGCACTTTCTAGGACCAGAGGCTCCACCTTCCTACATTTCTTCCTAAAAAGAGACCGAGATAGTTGCAGTGATATGGGGTTGATCAATGGCACTTGTAAAGTGGAATTGGGCAGTATTGTTGGCCAGAGAAAGGTGACTGATGGAGTCATGGATGGACAGTGGTGGGCGGGAACCAGCGCCCCTACCACCACCACCCCTACCACCACCCCCCTTCTGCAACGCATCCTATGTCGGCGCAGCATGATGGTCTGGGAATTAACAAGTGAATGCCAGGAGTTTGACTCAGTGGGCGAAGGAGGAGAACACAGAGGGCAAGGAGCTGACGGAGACGGAGTCGACTGCGAGTGAAGGCCAAAAGAGCGCAGCGATTTCGGAGGAGCAGATGGAGGAGCAAGCGGGGGTGAATGTAGATGAGGGTCGAGAAAATGCGGGGAAGATGGATAAACAGGGGGCGAGAGAAGCTGGGAGAGCTTAGCCGAGGCTAGAAGAGAACCAACAGAGGGATGATGAACATGGGCGATCTGGAAAGCTAGCCTGAAGCTGAGATGGAGCAGCCAGATGCTCAGAATCCTGGTTGAAGGCGTAGAAGAATATAGCTCTGTGGAGCTAGCCTCCATTGAATAATGCGAGGGGAAAACAGAACAATTACTGGCAGCGTTATGACAAGGCGAGTGAGAATTGAAGGCTGAGTCCTTCATTCTCCTGGTTTTAATGGCGCGTTTACTGCTCTGAAAGGACGGCGTGTGGCCAAGCCAGGTATTGGTTGCCAGGACGACCACCGCCACTATTTATTATTATTTTTATTTTATTTTTTTATATAAAATTTATTATTTTTATTATTTATTTATTATTATTTTATTTATTTTTGAATTTTAATTAAATGTAAATAGGAATAGAGATTGAAAATGGTTTTATTAGTAAAATGCATAGTAAAATTTAAAATTTATACTATGCATGTATTAAATCTAACAAAAACTGTAAAAAAACAATTATTACAGTAAAATCTAGCAATTTTACTATACTACCGGGTTTTTGTGTGAATCACCAAATGTTTCAAATTATGATTCTTGAATAGTGCTGCTGTTGGAAAGTACTTTGCTTCTCCACATTGCTCTCGTGCTCTCTTGCTCCAAGTATGTCTCTCGTGCAAATCCTTCCCTGAATGTTTTTGCAAAAATAATGAAATAATGAATAGCTTTTACTATTTAAAGAACTTTTTTATGAAATTAGATTTCCGAAAATCATTTGCCGCTAATTTTTCAATTTACTATTTTTTTTTCATTTCAAAAAAATAAAGTTGCGCCTTTTTTTCCCGATATTTGGTGTGTTTGTTAACTAATAGCACCGGTGTTTCCGTTAATAAAACCGCACTGGTGCGGTTAACAATACATTAGCACCGATAACAATAAAGTCCTTTTTTAAAGCACTAAAATTACTTTTAGGTATGTACACCAAAATTTATTGTTGATTTTTCTCAAATGCAAGGAGAAAATCTCATCATTATATCAAATGGACAATTATTCAAAATCCAACTCGTTCCATAATATTTCTCAAAGTCCATCGCAGAGTTCTCCCTATCCATCTCCAGATGTAATTACTTCATATTTTATTTATATTTTAAGTATGAGGGGTTTCCACAGTGCATTATATTAGATATCATTTTTGGATTCAACTGCATTAAGTAATTCATTCATCTATGACCATTTCCATGAGAGGTAGTCGTAACTGACTAATTTCTCATTATTTTTGAATAGTCCACTTAGCACTCATTGCATCGGGTGATTCTCACAGGGGTAAGGAAGTTGGATTGAAACTAGTGAAATGAATCACATAGTATCAATCATGACTTCCAGGGCTTGCACCCGGTAACCAGGACTTCTTGGGAGGTCACCCATCCTAGAACTCTTCTGGCTCAAGCACGCTTAATTGTGGAGTTTTCCCCACAACCAAGCCCACTTAGCTTACCACCCCATTTTCAAAACCTTAGCAAGTATTGTGCCTCACAAACCATTTAAGTAGAGCTCCCTTTAATTTATGTATTTTAAGTATGAGGGGTTTCCATAGTGCATTATATTAGATATCATTTTTGGGATTCAACTGTGTATTGTGTGCAATGGTCGTCAATAGTAGTGAGAGGCACCTCAGCTCCTCTAGACCAAACGAATCAATGCATAACTGACCACTGGACACCTGAAAATCTACAGAAGAAAGCATATCATCCCTAATGTATCTCTGGGAGTACTCCAACTCACTCTCTGTTGCATAACCGGTGGGGACATATGGGAAATGGGGAAAATCCTGCCTTCTCCTAGATAGGCCAGTAATAAAATAGATGTCCTCCTCAGTGGGCTCGTACCATTGGCCATGATCGACCCGGAAAGCCTGTCGGTGGGCATCCCACCTGTAGATCAACCGTGCCAATAACCCACTGTGCCCCTTCAAGGATGTAGCCTCCTCGTAGAACTTGAAGAGGCCTACCTCCCTTAAGAGCAATTGGGTGGGTGCCGCAATAGGGCGAGGGTACAAAAGTATCTCCCTCTCCCATGCCTCCCACAATTGAATCATGTTATAACGGTCCTCCATATGCTCTTCTTGTTCCCTTTTCTCTCTCAGTTTACGTTGCTAAATGATTCACATATTAAATACTTTTTTTTTATTAAATGAGAAATGAATTTAAATATATATATATATATATATATATATACAATTTTTATTGAAAAAAAAAACATCGGTGCACCCAAAAAAACCATAACGCACGGTTACTGGTGCGTACTTCTTTATCACACACCATGCACGGTGCGCATGAAAAAAGTTTGTGCACCGCACAAACAGGAAATTTTTTGTGTGCGGTGTGTTGACCAAACTATTTGCCTCGCGGCGGTTAGTTTGGTCAAAGCACCACCCAACAACAGTACATAATTAACAGTGGGGTAAACGACCACACCATTAATTATGTACTATTGTCGGGCAATGCGTTGACTAAAATATCCACCCTGGGGAAGTTATTTTTTTCAACGCATTGCCCGACATTGGTACATAATTAATAGTGAAGTCCTATAAATGACCACACCACCATGTTATTTTTAAAAAATTTATATGCTTGGTGCGGCCGACAACTGACACACACTACACAATTTTAGTGTTACAATGGTGCGTGTTTTCTCAGTACCGCATCGGAACCAAGTGCAGTTTTCGTTAAAAAAAACCTCCACCTGCCAACCTCCTCTAGTGACTTCTCTACTAATGGATATCTGGGCTATTTTTATAAGGGCTTCCTCAAAAACATCCACTAGAGGGTATTTTCCTTATAGTGATCAGAAATTTTACTTCATAACATAAGCCTTCAAGGCCAACATGTTCTTCATGCATGACTTATGAATGTTTGTAAGACTATTCTATGGATGTTTATACTTCATATTTGCGTTTAACATGTACTAAGATAGCTGAAATATTTTAGTTATTTTAGTGCTTATCTTGTTGAGAATGTATTGTAATGGTTATAACCGTTGTCCCATCCTTGTGGACTATTCTGAAAGATATTAGACATATCTTTCTCATTTTATTGTGTGTGTAATTGTTGTCCTATCCTTGTGTACTATTTCGCGGGATATTAGACATAACTTTTTTAATTTTTTGCATGTAATTACCATCACATTCGGCATGGAATATTCTGCTAGGTGTTAGACGGAATCCTTCAGTTAACGTGTGTCTCTTCTTGAGTGGTACTACTACCTCTCTCTTAGAGGCTCACTTTTCTCTTTCTCCCCCCTTTTTAGCAGAAGAACCTTGACACACTTGCAATTAGACACTCACCAGGCACACTCCCCTTGCTTTTTGAAAGTGCATTTGCATCACTCTCTCTTGCTGACAGCAAGAGCCAAGGCATATATTTAAAAGGAAACCGAGCCTTTTTTCTAGATGGGACTCCTATACCAAACAGTGTGAGGTCTAATTGGTACTTCATATCAGGGAGATCCCTTGAATGTTGGCAGGTCTAACACTGTCAACATTTCTGGCACTAGAAGGAGGGAAGCCAATTTTTTATGGCTAATAAACCCACCAACCCTAAAGTTACATATTTTGATCAAGGCAACAACATACACTCTATCTCCCCTGCTCGTGCTCTTGAATTTGGTGACTCTTCTAAAACACAACCCACACAAACTTGTGAAATCTCATACAATCAGATCTGGGCTATCCATCCCATAACCCGTCAGTTCGCAAAAGCAGTTGGATTGATCCTGGGAGTATCCAGTCTTCCA
This sequence comes from Pinus albicaulis, assembly GCA_034641835.2. Lineage (NCBI taxonomy): Eukaryota > Viridiplantae > Streptophyta > Pinopsida > Pinales > Pinaceae > Pinus > Pinus albicaulis. The sequence continues at coordinate 423,727,609 of CM076574.1, forward strand.
TATTCTCCAAAGAAGAACATAACCACCTCTACAGGAGTAGTGTTCACTTTGGAAGACATGGTTCTTACCACCCTTGAAGAGTTAGTTTTTTTTGTAGAGAACGAAAAAACCTTCAGTCTTCAGTGGTGGTGAAGGAGACAACCCGCTACTCTCAGGCACAACCTTCCATGGGTTAGGCGGTGAAGAAGAGGAAAAAGAGTTATTAGATTCTGAAAAAGAAGAGGAGGAGGATGAAGACGAATATATGGCAAACCAATATCTACATTGGATGTCTTAGGGCCCACTCACACTTTCTGGTGTGCTGCATAAAATGCCAAGGCACCCAGAAAAGTTGTTAACAAATTACGACCCTAACAGAATGGTTAAAGCAGAAGAACACTTGGGAATTTTCTACTTACATCTGCAAACACTTGAGGCACGCTATAATGACGCCACATGAAAACTTTTTCCATGCACCTTAGATAGTAGAGCAATTGTATGGTATCACAGCCTTCCCCCAAACTCCATCCATAATTGGAGGGGCTTTAAGAAAATGTTTCTTGAGAAATTTGTTGATGACAAGACCCGTGCCATGTTGTTGAAAGACATAGGTAGCCTAAAAATAAAGCCAAAATAGCAAGTGAAAGACTTCAATCAGAGGTTCAATCATGCCTTGAACATATTTCTGGAAGACACTAAGCCTCATGACTCCATTACCAAGGATTACTACAGTTTTTCCTTGCCAGCAAGCATTGTGCAGTTCGCGAAGTGAACTGTGAAACCATCACTTTCAAAAAAATTGAAGAAGCAATCACGGTTTAGAAATACTTGTGCGTAATAGGAGTAATTGCGAATGATGAACCAACAAAGGACTCTAAAGATACAAGTAAAAAGTCTCAGGCCTTAGTAAACAAGGCCAAAGAAAATGAATCATCTGATATTGAGAATTTAATTTGTCAACTGAGCTAGCAAAACTTAAACAAAGGTCAAGTGATACCACTGTTAATAACAAGCCTCCATGATTCAACCTCTTCAAAATAACTGCAAATTCAAGTAGCAATACTAATCAACCAAAAAAATCTGCGCAAAGTTCAAACGTAGCATTTAATCTTGACAAGTTGGGCATGACCGAGTACTGTTCGTAGCATCAATATTAACATTCCGAGAAAACATGCCCACAATTGAATTATGCCATGAGCTCTATTGCTACCCACTTCTGCGAGACGGTACTTGCTGATGAGTAGACAGAGTCAGAAGAAGAAAAGGAACTAGATGCTACACCCAACGAGACTCTAAGTGTTGGGCATGTAGTAAACATGTTCAATTGCGTACTTGTAGCCCAAAAGAACACAACCGAGAAACAACCTCTGAGTGACCCCCCGACCCAGCCACAGTCAAATAGATATAATTTAAGGAGCCAAGGATCGTTCAATACAATGCATTTGACAAAGCATAAATTCAAAGAAGCCTTGTTAAGGAAAATCAGTCCGCCAGTCAACTCAACGCAAAACACTCAGAGCAAGTCAGGGAAAACCACCTCAGAAAAAACTACTTCCGCAAATGATAAAGATAATACCATTTCTCTGGAAGTTACAAATCATGTTACTCCCATAGACACTCTGACATCCATCCCCACTGTGGACTATAACATAGTGGAAGACATGAAGAAGGTTCGCATGAACATTTCATTGTTCCAGCTAACAAAGATCATGAACCAGCGAGACATTCTTTTACGAGCACTTAGGTCATCCTACGTAAGTAATCTTTCCCCTTCAGACAAGGGATCATGTATGTATTATGATTCTCTCCAATCAATACTTCATGATTTAACATTGGAAGTAAACACACTCTGCCCCCCTTTTCTCATAACCTTTGAAATCTTCAATTTGAATGTACACAATTTCTTGGTTGATTCTGGTGCATTAGTAAATGTAATCCCATTGTCTATAGAAAAGAAAATCAATGCAACATAGAGAAAAACTAATGCACAAATTATTCAGTTGGACAAAACTCTTGTCCATGCAATCAATGAACTCAAAGATGTGATCATTCGCTTGTCATCCGATAAACGAGTTCACCAATGCATAAACATAGTAATTATGGACATACCAAAAGCATATGGACTATTGTTAAGTATATATTGGTCAAGCAAGCTGCAATGATACTTTTCTACAGTTTGGTCACACTTATGGCTTCCTTATAAGGGCAGAAACAACCAAATTCGAGTAGAATCAGAAAGTTACATGAAACATAACATGACTCCCTTGAATGGACATAATCAACCCATGTCCTTCGCAGAACTTATGTTTAACAATTTATTCCTGGATACACAACTGGGATGCTATCTTTCACAGTCATCCCCAGTCCCACCAGAAACATAGTTGGAGCTCCTTCCTAGTCGAACTGGTGAAAATGACCTATGCACAATTAGTAGTAGTAAGAATAATACTTTTACTATTGTAGTTCACAACCCTTGTACATATAATTTTTGCACTTTCTACTTTGATGGTCCAAAAACACAGGAAGGCACTAGAGCCGGTTGCATTCTGGTAAACCCGTCAGGAAAGAAACACTTGATCTCAGTCCGCTTGGATTTCGAGTGCACAAACAATAGTGTTGAATATGAAGCATTTGTTTCGAGCTTACAAAGATCCATTCACCTTAATGACCCTTCCTTGAAAGCAGTAGGTCATTCAGAAATAGTGGTACAACAGGCGTGTAATACCATTCACTGTGTTTCACCTCATCTAAAGGTTTATCAACAAAAGGTGTGGCGTTTAATTCCGAATTTCCAAGTTTTCAGTATTTTTTCTGTTCCAATAATCTATAATGTAGCTACAAATACATTAGCCAATACTGTTGTTAGGTTGTCATCATCAAAGGACAATTTTTCTGTGGAATTTTTTTATAAACCATCTGTCCTCGACAATATCATTCATGCCCACGTTTGCAATGATGACTAATAGATATTGTATTTCATGGCGAGCGCTGACATACTCAAATATGTAGCGATCAGCGAGGACGAGCACAAATAAGAACTGCAGGATGCATCCAAAAAGGGTAGAGAAAACCTCATCCCCAAGGATGTGGTATCTTTGTAAAAGCAATGCGACCTGCAAAATCTCTTGTGGGGACATGCCAATGCCAAGACTCATAGTTCCACATTTTCATGTAAACAAAATTGACTCAGGAACAAGAAAGGGTCTGTGTGAATCTCGGTACTTTGCGTACACCACGAGAGCAGAAAACCTTCACCTGCTTATTAAACCAGTACTGAGGTGTACCCGCATGGGCATGTGAAGAGTTGAAAACTTATAACACACAAATCATCTAGCATGTCACACTAATAAGGGAGGGGGCCAAACCGTTTAAGCAGAAGTTGATGAAAGTACATCCCACGCTTGAACCGCTTATCCAGAAAGAATTAAGAAATTCGTTGGAAGTTCGGATCATCTATCAGGCGCGACACTCAACTTGGGTGTCAAATTCAACTTGAGTCAGAAAGAAGTTTGGGGAATTGTGTTTCTGTATTGATTTATGAAACCTTAATCGCTCCTCGGGAAAGCACAACTACCATGTGTCGTCCAGGGAATAGGTTTTAGAAATAGTATCGGGTCTAAGACGTTTTATTTTCTTTCAAGGTATTCAAGATACAACGAGGTTCCATTCACAGAACTCAATGAACTAAAACTTACTCTCCTCACTATCAAAACGAGTTCTTGGTACGCGGATATGTGCCAACATCTTAAGCATCTTGTGAATGATTCAATATAGTAGATATTTCGGAGTGAGGAACCTATCTTCAAATTAAAGATCTATCAAGTCTTTTTTTTTCCTCCAACATACTTACTATATTTGTACAATACCAAGAAAGGATTCATTATAGGATCTTAAATTGGAGCATATATAGAACAGAACCTCTCATTGATTCCCACGACCCTACGGCCCGGTCAATTTTCTTTTACTTCATTCCAGATTCTCCCAGCTGATATCAAATCTTAATCCTGTTGTATAAATTGAGTGTTCAATTTCATTCGGAAAAAGACATTCCTTCTCCAACAATGTCTTTGTAATTTGATCCAATAACACTCTGTTAGATAGGAACAGATTTGATAAATATTTATAACTCTCGAATAGAGTATTATAAATAAAAGATTCATTAGATAATAAACTATTGGTTCCGAGCCATCTTTTTTGGCGATGAATTAACGATTGGAAGCGGTCAACCCTTTCTCTCGAATTTTCTATCAACCAACATTTATATAAATATGGAGAAGAATATGGTTGTATACGTTCCAAGTGGATACCAATTTCTTGAATGTGTTTGAAATGCTCGATATGTCTATGTCTAAGAGACAATGGTTTCCACGAATCCATGATCAAAACCGAATTGATCCCATATTTTGAATCATATCTATGAAAACCACTTTGGAAACTTTGTTTAGGGAAAAAATTAGGTTTTGCTAGTAATCTCCTTGAACCATAAGTAATATAAAGCCTTTTCAGCAGTTCTTCGTCTGCGAAAAATTCTCGGCGTGAAAACACAGGGCGCTGCTCTTGAAATAGGAAGGGATCCCAAATAAATCGTTTTCCTTAACAGAACGTGGGTTTCTCCGAGGATTTATATTGCCTCGGATATTGTCTAGAAAATTTCAATCTTTCTATCTGCGTTTTTTTCTTCGATCCGAACCGATACGAAGATCCCAATGAATTGGGTGTTTTTGTATGATCGAATCGATTACTGCGAAGAAAACTAAGACGCCAGGTCCTAGGAGTCCAAACTATGCTCTTTATTAATTCTTCATCCATATCCATATCCCTATACATTTTTTTTGTGGCGAGAGTAAACTTCAATTCATATTCTTTCAGAAATTGTATCATATGATTATTTCTCATTTTGGGTTGAGGAACAAATGTGATTTGATCCTTATCAAACTTACTCTGATCCTTATCGGACTTACCCCAACATATTCCTAACCTAGAAAATGGAAACTCCACCAGAATACTTTCTAAAAGACTAGATCAAGATCAAGATCATGCTCAGTGAATTTATCGAGAGGAATCCAATTCTCTCTATTTCATTCTGATATAGACCAAGAATCTCGAGCCGCTAATCCGGCCAAGCAACCCAAAATATGGGGAAGTATGGTCAATTCCTTCATAGTTGTTTCGGCAATCGAAGGTTCTAAATACCATTCGGACAAATAAAAAAACATTTTCTTCCATAATTCCTTTTTGGTAGATAGAGGATTCATGGGAGAATTCCTTCTAAGCGTATTTTGTATAACAGCCTTTCCTACTTTGTAGATAAGTCTTTCGTCATTTTGACCGGATCCAACCTGATTATCCATAGATTGAAGATGACAAATTTCACTATAAATAGCGTATCGAATTGTATTAGTGTCTAAAACTGATTTCTTTCAGGTAATACTAGTTATTAAGGCTTCATTGGCCAGTGCTACTAGATCTTGTGCATCAGAATCTATGGTTATAGATCCAAATTCATCGGGACAGGATACCTCTTTTTCTGAGTATAATCCCTTGCTACATAAAAGAATAGGAAATTCCCTTTGTCGTTGTGGGATAACAAGCATTCGAATATTGATCAAGTTATCTAATCGATTTGGAGCTATTAGAGCTGGATCCAGTCTTTGGGGGATATGAGTCGAAGCAATAAAAAGAATATTTCTAATAGAATCTTTCTCACCACCCCTAGAAATATAGTTCAATAATAAACCAAGGAAAGAGTCAGTGAAGCCTAAACCAAATAAATGGGTAATTGTGTCATTGACTTTCAGTTCATGAATGTTTGGAATCCATATTATACAAGGAGACATTCTTTTCGCCAATTCGAAGGTAATATGGAAATGGTCTATTGTGTCTCTCCAAAAAGTATTAAACTCAGTAGGAATACGTCCAGGATCAGGGTAATATAAAAACTTACCATACAAGAGCTTCTTCGGAGATATTCTTATTAAAGGAACATATGAGTCTGCTGCTAGACTTTTGATCAAATAGGATCGGCCAGTTCCCATAGGACCTATAAGTAAAATCCCTTTGGAAAATAATGATCTTGAGTGGAATGAGAAAGGCATTTTGGGGTTGGGTTGACACAATATTTGTGAAGAGGTAATCTTCTGATAAAAAGCAAGGAATATCCGGTTTTCTGCTAAATAAAACGGATTTAACTCGTAATTCATTAGACCTTTTTGATAAGTGTGAGCCAAATATCGTAAGTGAATAAGCCTTGGTTGTCCAGTGATTTGATCTCCAAATTCCTTATTGAGGAAAATATGACTTACAGTCATATTTGATTCAAATTGAGAAAGGTTTTTTTCCGTCATTAGAAACTGAACTAGTATTTCCATCTCTTTTTCGGAGATATCCATGCTAGAGCACAATCCGTTCAACTCTCTTATTATAGTTATAAGCAAATTGAGCTTTCTATTCTTCCTCTTCCTCTTCATAGAAGGAAGACTTTCTATGTCTATATAATAGAGAAGGTAATTATACATGGGAGGATTTATCAGTTTTTGCAACTCTATCATGTATGATGGATCCTCTAAATACTGGATGAGTTCACAGTCTATCTTTAAATTGATAAAGGCGGAATAAATAACTTTAAAATATCGAAGAATAGAATACGTAAGAACGAAAAAAGGGATAAGAATCCCATATTCATACCTCCGAGCATTTAGTAATCTCAAATGTGTCCATTCTCAATCACTAGTTTCCTCTATGAAACAATCCTCGCAGGAAGAGAAAAAATTATTCATAAGAGTCGTTCTGAATCTCAAATTCAAAAGATTGGTTAGATTCGTTCTCAATTTCCATTTGATAGGTTCCCATAATGGATGAGAAATTTCCCACAATATATTCCATTTAAGCATAATATTATGCTTAATATCTTGCAAAATAGAAACAAATGGATTACTGCCATGTAGTAATATCTCTGGAAGAGTATATAAAAGCATATTTTCAAGATATTTACACCATGCAGAGGTAAAAAACCATGGCATATATGTTTTGAACAAATCCCATTTTGACAAAATACTATCTATTTGAGAGATCCTATACATTTCCTGTTTTTTAGCAGGTTCATTAAAATGTGGTGATGGTTTAATATTCTGTTCCTCTTTATATGAATTATAAAGGGTACTCCTCCCATCTATGCCCTCGTTTCCAATTATGTTTTTGAAACTTTTGGTTACAAAGCAATCTTGAATACGATGAAACATTTCCTGGTTCTTATTGGAAAAGATTTCGGATAGTAAATCATCTTGATAAGATCGAGTTTGAATAAGACCCACGTTTGAACTGAAACCCCTTTTAAGGCATTTATCCAAGTTGTTTTCTTCTGAATCGGATCTATTGAAAAAAGGTTGGCAAAATTTTTTTTCCAAATTGACTATTTGTTCTTTTGTTAAAGGTGTTGTAGAAATCTCTTCGATCGAGGAAATATATCTCTTGTCACGAACGAATGGATTCAATTGAGTTAGTAAATTGAAGGATCTGTACAAATCATAGATTAATACAAACGGTTGTTCACCACTTCAATCAACACAATGAACAAAACATTCCTCCAAATAAACCAAGTCATGGAAGTAGCTCGAGCAGTGACAGCGGTTCCAGCGAAGAATGATGATCAATATGTTTGGATATCAAAGCAAGGCGATGTATTTTTTGAAATATTTGTCTTGAAATCAGACATTTTGTTTAATGTAATGGACATAGCGTCCCAATTGAAAGACAAAGGGATACCAATAATTGTCCCATTTTGTACGACAAAGAGTGTCTTATTCATATATATATAATAAAATATGTTTTAATTTATTCCATTGTGTTCTCCATTGTCGCTGTGAAATGTTACACCATTGATTAAATATATGCATGATTAAATATTATAATGAAGAGATGTAAAATCTGATGATATGATATAAAAAATTCATCCAAACATCACATTCAAATGCACTAATAAAAAATTAATTGATATGAATATTGTTATAAGATATGTGTCGATATTTTATGAATGATGAATTTAATCACAATATTTGCACTGTCACACTTCGATGTTTCTAAAAAATAGAAAATGAACACCGGTGCGTGTTAGTTACTGTGCATCGGTGCATTTGTATGATGTTGCGCACCGGTGTGTTTCTACAACCTATGGGCACCACACCAAATACAATACCAATTAGAACGCCCGATGCACTTTATTAACTACCACCCGGGCAGGCGGATACGTGTTGCATGCACTGGTATGGTTTGCCTTTAACGCGTCAATGTGTTTTTATAACTTAATGACCAGGTGTGTTTTAACACCTAAATGACCTGGTGCATTTTTACACCTTAATGGCGTCGGAGCATGCACCTTCTATCGGCCCAGTTGGTCTTTGTGGGTGACACGCACCGGGACGTTGCTAAATGCCCCGAGGCTTCCGAAATTTGTTTTCCATCTTGGTGCTTGGTATATTTATTGTACTAGTGCGTACATGGTAAAACACACTGGTGCGTTCACACATGATGTGCACACTGATGAGAAAAAAATCCGTAAAAACCTCCAGTCACCTAGGTTTTTAAGTTTTGTTGAAGTTCCGTTAGAAGCTCTAACAAAACCTCCGTTACCAAAAATGGATGTTGTAGAAAATGCTTTTTTGACAATTTTGACCAATTTTATAACACTAAAAACCTCCTTTATAACCTCTGCTAGATGGTCTTTTCCTTGTAATGGAGACACATATATACAATTAACATCACTAGCTCCAATAACGTAGCATTGGAGCCACTCCTTGCTCCACAAAAGAACTAGATATTCCCTCTATTGTTTTGCTAGTGGAGCCAAGGTGAAAATTACTTTGCTCATACAATGAGGGAGTATATATATAACCAAAGGTGAATCTTTGAATACCCTCATAATTATTTGACTTCCCATGACTTTTCAACTTACATGAATCTTCACATTCATGTGTGCCCTTTGGAATTCCACTTCACAATACATTTGATTACAATGGACATGATATACAATAGTGATGTGGCAACATGACCACTCATGACATGACATGACATGACATTGTTGACATGGAAATTTCAAGCCATTGTTGCTGTTGAGAGTTAAGTATCTTCATGAAAGAACTCTCCTTTACTCCTCCGCATGCCTTGGTGATATGGAGTCTTCAATGATCTCAAGTCTTTTATAGTGGTCACAAACTAGTGTCCTTTCACTTTCTCTTGATTAATCATCTTCTAATTTCAACTGCAAGACTGTCTTTGAGCATGCTTTCCTCCTTATTCTCCTCCTTTATCATTTCTCCATGACTTGATAGAGTACATGTTCATGCAATTCACTCATGACAGGATGACATCATTCTGAAAACTCCTAGCCTAAGATGATGCATTATGATCCATGAATTGAACCTCGGACAAGTGACAGGCTGGGCAAGGAGGCTCAGTGATTGTGCAATTGTGCAGTTCAAGTAGGAAGGAGGTAGCCTTAAGACTTCGTAGTGTGCATTTCAGGCTGGGCTGAGTGACATGACTGCGCAGTTTCTTGAGTCATTGGGGGGAAGCAACAGGGATGAGATCTGGGAAGGTTAACTGCGTAGTTCAGGAGGTCAAGGAAGCTTGGGTGACTGTGCAATGCATAGTTTTAAGGCTCAAGGGCTGATCTTGTGTCTTGGAGTTGTGAAGTTCATAGTTCAAGCCGAGTTGGATTCCTTAACTACGCATTTCAGAAAGTCAAGGTCGGGTCTTGGTCACAAAAACTGCACAAAAGAGCAGTCTTGGGAAGCCTGTACTGTGCACTGCACAATCCCAAGCAACAAGGTCATAGCCATAGGGTTGAGACTGCGTAATGCACAGCTCAGGGAAGGCCTAGAGAAGCTGATTTGCTCGGTTGGGAAGTTTTCCGAAAAATGACTAAGTGTGGGATCAGTGAGATTGATGTGAACATTGATGGACTTTGACTACGATCACACACTTAGCATACTTGATGAATCAAACAACATAGATCATCCCATACATACAAAAAAAGTATTCTCCTCCGTGTGACAGCTTTACGACCAGTTATGACAAGTGCGACACCAAAGATACACTTTACAACGACCGTGATGACACTTGTGTGACGGTGCTCAAAACTTTGGAAATGAGTGCGACATATACTTACACGATTATAACAACTCATTTACGCAAATATGACCTCTTGAAATCATTGTAACAAGCTCATACATTCACTGTGATAGCCAATATGCCAAAAGGCGACACTTTTCCTATCTTGTGAAATGGATCACAACACTTTAAGAAAAACAATGAAACAAACTTCAAAATTTATGACAACCATAAACAAGACCAAGGAAGGCTCTGAAATTTGGTATAAGCTAAAATTTTGGAGGGGGTTGTAGCAGCGACAACAGGATCATACCCACTCTTGGCACATGCAATACATCTGTAATGTCGGTGCTTTCTCCTAAATCCCTCTGAAATTCGATGGTACCTCTCACGACTAGAGTACACTTCGTTTTGTTTCCCATCATAATCTGGAAGTCCATATGCTCCTCCTTGTAGCTAGATAAATATTCTCTAACACCTGTCATGTGAGCTGACTTCACTTTCTATATACCAGACACTTTGTGAAGTTGATCCTGACAGCAAGAAAATTCGTCCTCCAACCTGGAAGACAAATTTGAAGCTCACTAAATGTCAATTATGTCCATGGTAATAGAAGAGACAATTTTGTGTGCTATTCCTCTTCCATCCGACATTGATTCTGCAACTAAAACTGCTACAAAACCCTCTCCGTCCAACCAAGGAATCTGTTCAGCAAAAATCTGAGTTTTTGTTTCTCCCTCTAATTGCTAGAATCACTATTCTTGGCAACTTGAATTTTCTGCAACCCTGCAACTGAAAATCAAATCTTTTCCCAGCGATTCGCACTCCCTATCTGAGCTCTACACACCCTCTGAGACTTTCGATATGTTGCTCCCTCTGAATAAAGAAATTCTCTCCTTTGCTTATGAGCTTCCCGGTTGATCACTTAAGCTCTGATACCATGTGAAAATTTCATCTATTATAGTAACTGCAAATTATTCTCCTATCTATAACTCTAATTACCTAGTTAATTTTCTACGACAAAAAATGAATAAAATCACAATTGCAATTTTCACGATATAAATTTTTTAGAAAATAAATGTTGGACGCTGAGAAATTCTAGAACACACGTAAATATTGACACATTTATTTTTGGACAAATGTCCACAGAAAAACCCAATGCGGGAAAACCGATGTAATAGTGTGAGGGTTTATTTATTATTAAACAACTAAAAGTTGAGTACAATAATTTGGATGCTCTGCTCACAATCCAATCTAAGAGAAATACTTTCAAAATTATTGAGAGATTTTTTCTGCACCCTACAGCTTATTTATGTCCCCAGAGCTGCCTCCCCATCCAATGCAATCCCCTCTGCGTCAACTTCTATGCATAGCTTCCGCAAATCCTTCTGTAGCTGCCTCTGGAAATCTCAGAAACCCTTAGTTTTGTCTCTGTCTGGATCTTGAACTGACTCGCTGCCTCATCTAACCAAAATCCTATCCTCTTGCTGCTGAATCACTAGCTCTTCCAGCTAGATCGAACTGATTGTTGTTATTTCTGCGCAATCCTTGCGCAGACCCTCTGGGAATTTCACACTCCCTCTCACTATCTCTTCTGGAACTAGAAAAATTCCTATGGAAATGTTGTTGACCTCCTCTGCCACCTATTATTCACCCTCTGAATCAATATTCTCTTCTCAATATCTGCTATTGAGAAAATCGAGCTCCTTAGGCAACTAAGTATATGCACTGGTGTGTTCTGCATATACCCATCGGCTTATCTTTATAATCTTATGTTGGAGCACCAACGACCAAGATTAGAACTTAATCAAGGGGACAGATTAATTCCTTGTCTATCCATGTGTGTTTTAGATGATTCTCACCTTATCTCAATTAATACTGATTAATTAACCATATTCCCTAAGTTTGGACTTAGGAAATATTTAAAAATTGGCCAATAATCTAATTGAGCAATCTCTATGTGGAATTTCTAGAAACAATTTATGGGTTTTGGAGATATCATGTGCTTTAGCCACCCCACAAAGTTTCAAGACTAAAACACCTTCAATGCTACGAAAACTAATACTCTACTCCTGATAAAATGTGCAAACCAAAGGGCTTCTAATTAGGGCCAAAGTTATCTGGTCTATAATGACAAGTAAAGATAATAAATAGGCTATGGACAATGTGGATGAAGAAATAATGCAATCGAAAAAGGAAATGAATGAGTTCAAAGAGGAATGGCGTTATGTGCAAAGGTTTGGTTTGCCAAACTTTTAGACTCGATATGTTTGGTGAGTTTTGGATGAACTTTTTCCAAAAGCCTTTAAAAATGCCAAGAAGATCAAAGTTACATCCCACAGACAGAGGGAAACTCTTTCATAGGATAATTTATTGTTGGTACTCTAAGCAAAGAATTCAGTGTTTTAACACTTTTAAATTAAATTGATACACCAATTGCCTACAATGTTGTATTTTTTTAGATCCAAGCTCAAGGTGGCCTACTTAAAATTCAAAAAGTAGCCATTGATCACTCTTATGGAATGGGAAAAAATAAAAAGATATAAAAGGGGCATGTCTCAAAAGAAATCCTCATCCCCTGGATGCGGGTGACAAAACTGACACACTTGAAAATCACATCCCACACTCCCTGGGAGACGGAGATCACCTGCGTAGAGCCTCACCTACTGCGGATCCTAAAACCGTTAGTGTTACACAGTAATTTGTCACAGTAAGTTTCGATTACAACAACTTCGTGGATGAGTCATCAGGAGTGGTTTCGACTGAATAACCACGGCCTTCCTCCTTTGGCCTTTTGTTTCCACCTTATGGGGAACCTCCCAAGGGATAAGGCCTCCCTTCCACTATTGTAGGGATCCCAACCTCCTCCTCTCCTCTATAAATATAGCCTTCATCCATTGATGAAAGGGCTGAATAGCTGAATAGCTAGTCTCCAAGTTCCCAAGAGCCTAATGCTGCAAGAGATTTGATCCATTCCCTTAAGGCCAAATCCAAGCAAGGATATTATTGTCAAGACATCCGGAGAGAGAGGCTTGTCCCATCCCTGACAGGCTTTATCGAGACACGTTCTGCTGACGACCCTCCGAAGGAGAATTCAGCGTCAGAGCTATGGTTGTATTCTTCTTTTGATTAATGATAAGCGACTATTGGTTATGGTTCCACTCTTGTTCTTGATGATGATCATGAGTTATGTCTTCTCTGACTGACATATAGTTGTATGCACTGGACTTTACGCTTGCGTTTGTTTTGTTTCTTGCGTGTGTAGGTGTCCGATCACGGAGATCATGAGGATTGTGATCTGCCAGAGCTAAGGAACGGGAGTGCTACTTTCTCTATGAGCGACAGCGTTGGATTCCATGTAAGCCTTCATCGCTAGTTGGTTTATTTGCAATTAGGAACCTGCACTATAGCGTGAATGATTGTTGCTAGACCCGGTCTGGGCTAGTAGGGATCGCCTCTATGCGCAAAGGGGATTTACCTCCACAACAAATTGGCGACTCCGTTGGGGATTGTTGGCTTGTTGTTGTTTGTTTTATAAGCTATAGACGGAGCCTGAAGTTAGCCAGATAGCCTTCGAAACGCTTTTGCTCTGCATTAGCGAAGTAGATCAACGCTGCTTCAGTCAATCTCCGGTTTAGTTTATGAACTGAACACTTGGAGTGTCGTCTTGTCTTTTCGGTTGATTCTTGACCTTGCTTGCTTGGTCAGCTCTTTGGGTTTGCTTTTCTATTTGTTTGGCTTTTGTTTGGCCTTGTCATCACTGGTCTGTGTCTGGACTGCTCTTTTTTATTTTTCCCATAGTTACCTCGACTGGCGCGCTTTTCAGCTTGACAGTCGCGCCCATTGGCTCAGGTTGCTTATGTATCACCCGCGCCAATTCCATTCTGGTGCTAATTTCAGCCTCACAGTCGCGCCAATCCTGTGACGTATTAGGGTTTTCTGTGTTTTGAGCCTTTTGAGACTGATATGTGACTTTGGCCTTGTTTTTTCGCTTGTTTGAGTGTTATGGAGCCTTGCTTGACTGGCTGTGACCTTTGTCCTTTGGTTGTTTGCCCGTTTCCATCGATTTCACTTTCTAGCCCTAGGGCATCTAGGTCTTCTTGTGTGTCGAGCCTCCCTTGGGATTTTTAGGTTTCTATCGGTTCAGTCGACCTTGTGATTGCTTCTTTACATTCGTTTAGCGATTGATTATCACTTTATTGCGTTATTTGAGTGTTTTTTCTCTTCTTCATTCGAATTTCGCTTTGCCTTGTTTGGGCCTAGATTACATGGTCCATTTGAGTCTTTGGGATTCTTTTGGTTTTGAGGGACTGTTTTTTCAATTTGAGGTCTAATTGCGTGTTTTTCATTGAGTGATTTGCTCATTTTTGCTCTCTTACTATCGCATCTCAAATTGCTCTTCATTAGTTTTCATTTTGTTTAGTGCTTATTGCTATTAAACATTGAAAATATTAAAAAATATCTTTTCTTTTGATTAGTTAGTGCAAATTAAAATCTTTTCGGTGTTATTAGTGATTAGTGACTTTGAGAGAAAATTTTTTGGTTTACATTAGCTGCATTAGAGGCTTTGTTGGTTGTTTTCTGATCATTTTATTTGTGTGAAAAGCTCTCAACCCTTTCGTAGTTAGCTTTCATCGAATGAAAAGATATACTGTGGCATATAGTGTGCATTTAGGAGATTTTGTGACATCACACTCGCTAGGGCCTGAAAACTGAAACGTAATTGAAGATAAACATTAAAATTTACTCAATTTACACTAAGGCAGCATTGAAACATTAACGCAACATTTAGTGGTCTAGGCTAGAGACGTGTTCCAGTGTCTTTAAACCTAGTAGCTGTCGTTCGCCTCTTGGCTTTAGACAGCACTAGTACGGACTTGTGCTCCCCATACCGTCGAGTATATAAAGGGAGACCCCACTAGGTTTCTATCCTTTATCCATAGGAAGCCGAGTCTGCCGCCCTATATACGTGATACACCGGGCACAGCATTCGGGGAGATTGTCTGCACGTACGTTAAGTCCTTAGTTGATTTCTCTTTCATTTTTGAAACCAAGGTGTATATTGCAGTTCACGGTTATTTGGTACACCCTTTTCCTAGTATTCCTGAGTAGTCATTTGATCTTTTCTGACTCTTTAAATTAGAAAGGATCACCAAGCGCTTGTCCTTTCACGCTTGCTTCAAAACTGAAAGAGATAGAGTCACCTGTCATCCGTTTCTCAACTCTTAAAACAAGAAACGGTGAAGTTTCTAAGTTTCAATGTGGTAAAATAAATCACCCGCGATCACACGCCCTGTTAGATTTGCTTGTTGGCCGTTTGATTGTGTGCCTTGGTTTCTTAGCCTGTGTGCGGTTTTGAGTTGTTTTGATGGCAACTTTTCTGGAGTTCACCAACCAAGGAATCCCCTCTGATGGGAATCCTAGTCCTTTTCCTCCTTTTGGAAATGTTGGCGCTCCTTACATGGCAACGTTGTCCCTTCCTGGGTTAACTGTTGGGTTGCCTGTTTGGTTGTTTTCAACCTCTGTGGTCCCGAATGTCTCGGCTACTGTTCAATCAGTTCCTCCGCCTGAACGACATCATGTTGATTCCAAGGTGGACCTCTCCCCTTCTTCCCCTATTTCTGCGTCCTCCTCTTCTACTTCGCCTGGTGAAATTCTGGATTCGAGTAACCAGGTGGCTAAGAAGAAGAAGAAGAAGGCAAAGAAGAAGAAGCCTTCTATTAATGAACCTTCCGACCCTCCACGGAAAGTCAAGTTCCCTTGCAGGTTGTGCACGGGAGACCATCTTCTTCGAGATTTCCCTGGCATCCCCAAGGTGCTCGAAGTATGGTCCAACGGTCATCCACCGTTGCCTTTGGCTTCTGGGAGTCAGGTTGGGGGCATGTCTTCAGCTAATGCTGGTAAAACTCTTAAGAAGCAGGGTAAGATTACTAATCCATGTAAATTGTGTGAAGGGCACCATGCCATTCACCTTTGTCCTTATATGGATGAAGCTAAGCGAGTTTTGGACAACTTGACTGTTTCTACACCATGCCTTCCGGCTGGTTACAAACAGCTTTCTTTGAGTCCTCCACTAGCTAATCCTACGATTGGTCAAGAGTCATCCTTGGTCGATCCCGCTCCCTCAAAAATTCAAATTCAGGAATTCGTTCCTGACCAACCATTGGTCGTGGGATCGGTTGAACTGGCCCCGTCTGTGGTGCACCAGGTCTTTTCCATTGAGAGTGGACCTCACACCCCTCAGGTTCTTCTTGTTTCTTCATATTCCTCGGACTTGGAGAAAGATTCTCCTGTCCCTATATCTCAAGAAGTTGCTCCTCCGCCTCCCGTGATGGAGGTCCCGTAGGATTCTCCTCCCACCTTCGAGATGGAGGTTGTAGAGGATGCTCCTTCTTCCATAACCCCAGGGGAAGACCATCTCGGTTCAATGGTAGCCCCTCCAAGTAGTTTGGTCACTTCCTTTGATTGGAATCGATTCGCAGGATACCGCCTTCCGTCTTATGTGCCTTTCGAGATAACAGTACAGGCTTTTGGTCTGGTCGTACCCAGCACCATTATAGACGAAGGCGCGTCTGTTAGTGTTCTATCCTTAACTACTTGGCAAGCTTTCAGTTCGCCGCCACTTGCGCCTGTTACGCAGAATCTGTTGGCATTTAACAGAAGAACGAGTCAACCGTTAGGGATCCTTCCAAGGTTACCTGTTACTTTGGGAGGTAAAACCGTCCATATAGACGTGATGGTTGTTCCAGACCCCTTGGATTTAAATCTGCTCTTGGGGCGCGATTACACCTATGCCATGGGAGTGCTTGTCTCCTCCCTTTTTCACGTGGTCTGTTTTCCACATGAAGGACGGATCGTGACCATTGATCAACTTTCGTTCTTTGGTCCTGATATGGCAGCTGGCCCGCCATCATCCCTTCCTGGTTTTTATCCACCCGTTGTATCTTCCCCACCGCAGGTCAACTATGTGCGCCCGCCCGTGCCCGTACCTGATAGTGCCATTGTGCATCAAAGCCGGGGGTACTGGTCTCGTACTTCAGGATGTTTTCCTTCCATCGGGAGTGGAACTCTTGGAAGCGATGACTTCTTTTTCATTATGACGAGGTCGGGACATGGTTCTTTCCGTGTCAAGCTCCTTAAAAAATGAAACAAGTTTGCCTGAGCAGCAGTTCCTTGTCTTGTGTCAAGCTCTTAAAAAATGGCAATGTTGGAGCAAGAGTCACCAATTTTGTGTCAAGCTCCTTAAAAAATGAAACAAGGTTGTCGGAGCAGAGTTCCTTGTCTTGTGTCAAGCTCCTTAAACCATGAAACAAGGTGTCCCGAGGATAGTTCTTTTAATGTGTCAACCTCGTTAAAACAATGAAACACGTTCCTGTTCAATTCGAGTCTTTGATAAGTTCTCGTAAAATCCCAGTCGAGTCTGTCTCTTGATCTCGTAACTTGAACCTTCACTCCATCTACCTTTCATATGGACTGAAGCTTGGGGGGCATGTACCTCGAATTGAGTCACCATGCTGGGGGCATGCTTACTTTTTCAAGCATAGTTTGTTTCCGTTTCAAGCTTGTGTAAAAATGAAACTGGTTTCAAGCATAGTTTATCTTTGTTTCAAGCTTGTGTAAAAATGAAACCAACTTCAAGCAGAGTTTTTTTATTTCAAGCTTGTGTAAAAATGAAACCATTCCCATTTTACCTCTTGTGATTGCCATTTTATCAGCCTGTTTTTCCATATGAGCCTTGGTTTTCTCACTCCATCGTCATTATCTGCTTGGCCGATCATATGCCTTCACTTGGTTGTGTTACCCGTTCCTGAGGAACTGTTGCGATGAGTGGTCTCGTTAGCCAGCCTCTTTACCTTTGTTTATTTTGAGTAGTCCCACCATCACCGGAACCTGTAGCTACCCTTTATACCACTCGTTCCTCCAGGAGGAGTCATCTTTCAGCTCTTTTCTGACTCTCTAAACATGAAAAGATTGTCGAGGCCCTTGTCGTTTCGATCTCGTTAAAGTGGCCACGAAACAACATCTACCCAGTATACGTTTACCCCTTTTTTGGGTTGGGATAGATTATTTACGAAAAAGGAATACCCTAGCCTATTGCGACTAGGAGGTTTTCTTCGTATATTTCTAGCTTTTCGGATCTGAGGAACTATTTACGAAAAGGAACCTTCGGAGTTTACTTTTCCGCTGTCTTTTCAAACTCTCTAAACATGAAAAGACGCCGATTTCTTCCTCTGTCAGACTCGTTAAACCCTGATGACATTGGATTCAGTCGTAATGACGATATTCGAGTCGCTCCTTCCTAGGGCTCGTTAAATGTACTTGGATGGATTCGTCCGAAGGACGAACTTATATTACAAGCATATGATATCCCCTTCAAGCTTGTTATCAAAAATAATTGGGGTACTCGCTAGAAATGGTGGGGAAAAATGGAACCAGCATCATTGTCGTGTCGGTAGTATGTCGCTCTTGAACATGGCACTTGTCTGCATTCATGTCGGGTTGGGGATATCTCATCTCGTTTTTTTTCACTTGCCTCCATGGGTTTGGGTGATCCTTTTTGACCTCTCATCTGCTCTTTGCCTCGTCGCCATGACCTCTGATCCGTTGATGTCAAATACTGCCAAACTCACTATCGTGTCGATATGTTCAAGAGAATTTGACCTCTGCAGATTTCAACCTTCCTCTGATTCTCATCTAAATCTTGATTCACAAAAACATTATGTTCCTTTGTCTCGTGTCAATGATGTGGGAAACACTATGGCCCACCTTCGATCAAGGTCACTTCCTGTCGACTTCAGCTCACTATCCAGGAAGCTGATCTAGATACTCCCTTCCGGTACCTTGGAGCCTGCATGCCTCAATGGCAGGTTCTTCGCATCCGACGTGAGGTTTTCATCATTGGCCTCCGATCGAGTGATTCTACGGGTGTTCGACGCCAGCTCATTGTTCACACGCCGTGGATTGTACCTATAGTACCTTGAGGACCATTGTCGTTAGTGGTGGTACCACTCGCATCTGTTAACAAATTTCATCATTGGCTGCTAATCAGTCGATGTTCTTGCATGTTCGACTTCAGCTCACATATTCGCATGCTTGAACTTGTACTTTGTTCAGGTCGGGATGGAGCGCAAGACCCTGGATTCCTATCTGTTATAATCCAGGCTGCGATTTTGTGGATTCTTATGATTAGTTACATGACTCACTGATTGGATGGCTGCGACCATACCTGAGTCTATTTATCGATCCTCACTAGATGGCTGCGTCCATACCTTGGATTTGGATTATTGTATACTCTTTTATGGATGGCTGCGCCCATACCACATATATATCATGTATCTGAGATATCATTTGTATTTCTCTACGTAGGTTTTCCGACGACGGTGTTTTCAGTTGGACACGTTCTCATAAATCATTTCACCCCTCTCTCTCTTTCGGGCCTCATGCTTTAGGGGGCATCTGTTACACAGTAATTTGTCACCGTCCCTGCAATCCCCATCTCGCCCATTGGAGGGTCATTTCTGTGACCAATAAGCAGTGTCATGCCTTGAAAATACCATCATTTCATCCCTTTCCATGAGGACAACATTTCTTCTGTTGATCATTTCCTGAGCAGACCCCTAAAAACACATGTTTTTACCTTGGCGCTAGTAGCCCGTTATGTCCTCGCGCCAATGGAGGAAAATTAACACTGAGCCCGCGCCAATTGGCGCTCTGTCCCAGTTAAGCACCCACGCCAATCTGCTTTTGGAAAGTTTTTTAATAAAAAAGAGGCAAAGTTTCGATTACAACAACTTCGTGGATGAGTCATCAGGAGTGGTTGCGACTGAATAACCACGGCCTTCCTCCTTTGGCCTTTTGTTTCCACATTATGGGGAACCTCCCAAGGGATAAGGCCTCCCTTCAACTATTTTAGGGATCCCAACCTCCTCCTCTCCTCTATAAATATAGCCTTCATCCATTGATGAAAGGGTTGAATGGCTGAATAGCTAGTCTCCAAGTTCCCAAGAGCTTTGATCCATTCCCTTAAGGCCAAATCCAAGCAAGGAGATTATTTTCGAGACATCCGGAGAGAGAGGCTTGTCCCATCCCTGACAGGCTTTATCGAGACACGTTCTGCTGACGACCCTCCGAAGGAGAATTCATCATCAGAGCTATGGTTGGATTCTTCTTTTGATTAATGATAAGCAACTATTGGTTATGGTTCCACTCTTGTTCTTGATGATGATCATGAGTTATGTCTTCTCTGACTGACATATAGTTGTATGCACTGGACTTTACGCTTGCGTTTGTTTTGTTTCTTGCGTGTGCAGGTGTCCGATCACGGAGATCGTGAGGATCGTGATCTGCCAGAGCTAAGGAACGGGAGCGCTACTTTCTCTAGTTCAATTGTAGACCCCCCAGGCTATTCGAGTTTAATGGAAGGGGGGTCCACAATTCCCTGTTTCTTCAAACTGTCCTTCATCACGTGGCATCATGAGGTGGATTGCGCACCCCCCATGTCATAGAAAAGACAATTCTATGTGTTAATCCTCTTCCACCCGGCGTTGATTCTGCAACTGAAACAACTGCAAAACCCTTCACGCCCAAACAAGGAATCTGCTCGGTGAAAATCTGAGTTGTTGTTGCTCCCTCTGATTGTTACAATCACTATTCCAGGCAACTTGAATTTTCTGCAACCGTGCAACTGAAAATCAAACCTTTGCCCAGCAATTTGCACTCTTTGTTTGAGCACTATGCACACTATGATACTTTCAGTCTGATGCTCCCTCTGAATAACAAAATTCTCTCCTTCACTTCTGCGCTTCCCATTTGATCACTTAAGCTCTGATACCATGTGAAAATTTCATCTATTGTAGTAACTGCAAATTATTCTCCTGTCTGTAATTTTAATTACCCAGTTTATTTTCTACGACAAACAATGAATAAAATTACAATTGCAATTTTCAACACATAAATTCTGTAGAAAATAAAATGATGGAAGATGAGAAATTCTAGAAGACACATAAAAATTTACATAGCTATTTTTGGATCTGGAAAAATTCAAAGCGGGAAATCCGATGCAACAGTATGAGGGTTTATTTTATTATTCAACAACAAAAACTTGAGTACAATAATTTGGATGCTCTGCTAACAATCCAATCTGAGAGAAATACTGGAAAATTTGTTGTGAGATTTTTTCCGCACCCCACAGCTGATTTTTGCCCCCGGAGCTGCCTCCCCAACCACACGCGATCCCCTCTGTGTCAACTTTTACGCGGAGCTTGCACATATCCTGCTGCAGTTGCCTCTGAAAATATCTAAAACCCTTAGTTTTTTCTATGAATGACTCTAGAACTGACTCATTGCCTCGTCTGACAAAAATCCTAGCCTCTGATTGTTGAATCACTAGCTCCTCCAGCTACATCGAACTGATTGTTGTTGTGCCTGTGAAATCCTTGCGCAAACCCTCTGGGAATTTCGGACTCCCTCTCACTGTCTCTTTCGGAACTGGAAAACTTCCTCTGGAAATGTTGTTGACCTCGTCTACCACCTGTTATTCACCCCTCTGACTCAATCTTCTCTGCTCAATCTCTACTACTGAGAAAATCGAATTGCTTGGGGAACTAAGTATCTGCACTAGTGTGTTCTCCATATAACCATCAGCTTATTCTTATAATTTTATGTTGGAGCACTAACGACCAAGGTTAGAACTTCATCAATGGGCCATATTAATTCCTTGCCGATATGTGTGAGTTTCTAAATGATTATCACCTTATCTCAATTAATACTTATTAATTAACCATATTCCCTAAGTTTAGACTTAGGAAATATTTAAAAATTGGCTAATAATCTAATTGAGCCATCTCTAGGTGGAATTTCCATAAACGTTCTTGGTTTTGAAGATCTCACGTGTTTTAGCCTCTCCGCAGAGTTTCAAGACTAGAACACCTCCAATGCTACAAAAACTAAAACTTTAGTCCTGATAACATGTTGTAAACCACAGGGCTTCTAATTAGGGCCAAATTTATTTGGTATATATTGACAATTAAAGATAAGAAATAGGCTATGGACAAAGTGGCTAAAGAAATAATGCAATCCAAAAAAGAAATGAATGAGTTTAAAGAGGAATGGGGTTATGTGCAAAGTTTTGGTCTGCCAAAATTTTGGACTCAAGATGCCTAGTGAGTTTTGGATGAAATTTTTCCAAAGCCTTAAAAAATGCCAGTAAGATCAAAGTTACATCCGAGAGAGAGAGGGAAACTCCGTATTAGGGTAATTGATTGTTGATACTTTATAAAAAGAATTCAATGTTATGGCACTTTTAAATTAAATTGATACACCAACTGCCTACAATGTTGTATTTGTTGAGATTCAACCTCAAGGTGGCCTACTTATAATTCAAAAAGTAGCCATTGATAACTCCTATGGAATGGGAAAAAATAAAAATAAATAGAAGGGGTATGCCTCAAAATCAATTCTCATCACAAGCAACACAAGGAGCAGAATTTTTAATTCCCTTGAAATCAACTATGGAAGAGTAGAATCTGGAATTCCCTTGCAATCAACTATGGAAGCAATTGTTGACAATGTTGTACCATTTTCCTGTCGTGTGGATCCAATGAAAATGCTTTGAAAATTTTCAACCCATTTCCTGGCTAAACTCTCAATGATTTATACACAAGTTGTTGGGTTATTATCTAATAATAGTTTTAATTTTTTATAAAATATTTTATTTAAAATATTAGACTTATGTTAAAAATGTTGGGCCAGGGTCAAATCTCTAAGTCCATTTCAGCGACCAGCCACTAAAATTTCACCAAGGATCGGAGCTTATCACCAAAGTCCACTAATCAACCCAACACATCATGTATCACAAATCTCAAGGCCAAACTCAACAAGCAGATGCCAAGTCATGGGAGAAACCATGAGGAGCATGGTGCATTATGTGTCGACTGTGAATGAAAGTGGTGACACATATAAACACAAAAATTCTTGCTAGTACTCTAGATGTGGGGTTATTTTCCCCAAGGCAAAATAAAAAACGCAGGTGCCAAGAACATTGATGAGGAGGAGTATATATAAGCACTCAGCTTATACAACAAAATGCCTTTGTGAATAGCTTTGCAAGTGTCAAGGAAGCAGAATACAACTGTCAGAAGGATAAACACCATGTGTTGAGGAGGATTGCTAAGTGCCAGTTGTTGCCAAAAAAAAATTCAGAGAGGAAAAACCACCATATATTAAGGATAACATAGGTACATTTTCTGGAGATTTGATCAAAATACTCCCTGATCGATCTCATGAGAACTGATTATTCTTTAACTTATCTCCAAATTCTAACATAGCATACTACATTAAACCCAAGACAAGTTAAATGACTAACAAGCCGCGGATTTAATAATTGCAAAAAGCCATTGTCCAAATCAAACTGAATGCTTGCATTTCAAAAGACAGATACTACTAACATGTTCTAACACAGCGAAACAACTATCCAAAAAAGAAAAAATACATTCTTCATGGGAGCGGATATGATCTCGACTCAGGTAGTTGGTTGTCTTTGAAATGCAGAACTGTGATGTGGCCAAAAGGAGCTGCCAAGCCACGTTTGGAAAGAGAGACTGCTCGGGTGTTGAGCTCCCGATAGATGTGTTGTAATGGAGGGTCATGAAGCCTATTAAGCAAGAATTTGATGCGACCAATGTATCCCGGTAATCCAGAAAGCTGAAACAAAGACTTCCCAGAAATTCCATCTATAACTGATTTGGCATCCCCAAAAATATGGGTGGAAGAAAGTTGAAGATTATATGCAAGCCAAAGAATGCTCCAGAGGGCAAGAACCTCTGGCTTGGTGTTTATTATTGTAGCTCCATTCCAGAAAATGTGGAATCTATCCCCATTTCCCAGCTTGATCCATGCCCCACAACCACATATCTCAACATGCTCTGCCCCATCAAAGAAGGTAGCGGGCAAGGAAATAGGAAAGGGACAAAGACTATGAGAGAGATCCTTGATGGGAGGAGAGATAGAAGTGTGGCCAACTGTTTATGTCATTATCACCCCATGGATGTGGGCGATAATCACCGATCTGTTATAAAAAATGAAACGATTCTTGGTTGTCCAAGCCTCCCAGAAGAAGTAGAACAACGGGGATCAGAATATCTAAGGAGTTGCGTCCCAAGTGGCAAGGGTGTCTATAATGCTAAGAGGAATCCAATTAGGAATAAGGATGAATCTAGAGAAGAGAGACCAGAGGTTGAGAATGATCGGACAGGTAAGAAAAAGATGGAGAACAGATTTAGAATGGGAGCGATAAAAGATACAAAGCCTAGGGCTGGAGAAACCCCTTTTGATCAAGTTATCCCAAGTCAAGACTCTATTTTTCCACACCAGCCAACTGAATAACAGAATTTTTTTTGGAATATTTCTAGACCAGAAAGGTTTGAAAGGAGATGGCTCCTTTTTCTCTACTTGCTTGTTGATGATATGTTGGTAAGTCTCTGCCACATAAATAGCCCCTCCGTGCAGCTCCCCATCCCAAGTGATGCAGACTCCCCTTGGATGTAGACAAAACCCCCCTGACTGCAGCAATTCCAAATAGGTTTTCCAAGAAACAACATCACCCATGCTCAAGCCTAAGGAGGACGCCGCTTTCCACACCGGGCATTCTTGCTGCCAATTGGATATGACCTGTGAAAGAAAAAATACCCCTTTTTGTTCCAAAACATGCTTGAGATGATATTCCACACGGTGTTCAGCTGGGAAGCCCCTAATCATGTCGTTGTCCAAAATAATGTTATGTCTGTTCCCAAAGCGCCATGCCAGCCGACCAACGAAGAGCTCCATCACCCTTAGAAATCCCTACCAAATGTAAAACCCTTTTCTATGAGGCAAGGAGGCGTTTCTGAAGATATGTATGAAGGGTGGCCCTTATAAATATTTTAGCTTGATTATTGCCAGCCAAATCCTCGGTGATCCAGATTTATGCAGGAATTCAATAGAATATAGAAATAGACATAAACATAGAGATGCAGCAGAGACAATACTTCATTTCATTAATAACTGAAATATGATTACAAACAGAATGGAAATAAAAATAGCTAGGGTGTTGGTAGCGTATCTTTGAGAAGAGATGTGGTGGCTACAAACCTCTGAACTGTGTTACAATGAGGCTCGAGGGCCTATTTATTATTGAGAAACAATGAAAAATTGAAACGTCCAAAAACCTAACCCTAGGAGATAAAGCGCCAAAACTGTGGGTTCCGTTTGGGTAAATTGGTGTTTCAACTTCCCGGGGACGTAACTTTGGCATCCAATCTCATTTTGACGCGCTCAATAGCTCGTTAGAAATATCTGTTCGAGGAGTAAAACTTTCGATGGGAGCAACATGGGTCCCGGTTTTCCCAAAAAAACGTCGTTTAGAGCCTCAAAACGGCTCCAGAAGTTCAAGACCCGAAAAACTGCTAAAAATAGTAAGCTGTGTTGCAACTTAAAAACTGAACGAACTGATGGTGGGGCTTCAAATGGAATAGGTGGGTGGCCACCAATATCCACCTGCATCATTAAGGCCCCAAAACGGCTCCGAGAGTGCAAGACCCGAAAACCTACTCAAAATAGTAAGTTATGTTGAATGTGAAAAGTTGCAAGAATTGATGGTGCCGGTCCAAATAGAATAGATGGGTGGCCACCGATATCCACCTGGATCATTCCTCCCTCCTTAGGAAGTAATGGTCCCCATTGCGTTGAGATCCTCCATGAGATGAGGCAAATTATGTTGAACTGGATATTAGATTTGTCAAAGCTGTCATGGACCTACGGGCGGACATGCTAGATGCGTTCAGTAATTTTGGTTTCTTTATCAGCCTTAGACAATACATGTGTGGATTATGTATGTGTAGTTGCAGGAGGTATGGAAACATCAGGCGACGGTGCATCGGGGGTCCATTCAATGGAGTGCTTCTCTTGACGGTGTAGAGGAACCTTTGTGAGTGAGGATAAAATGTCCTCGTATTCCTCCATGACTGTGTCCATCTGCTGCAGCCATGCAGGGGGAACTTTGTTTCGAGGTTGTGGCCACAATATTCTTCTTTCCCTATGAGCAAGTTGTAAGGAAAATAAATTTCCTGGTTTGGGAAACAATCTTACTGTGTTGTTTTGCAGTAGTCAAAGAGATGACAGGAGGCAGTACTACCTCCGGTATCCTATACAAGTTATTTCCCAAAGTAATAATAACAGCACGAGGCCTAGACTCATACACAACGTGTCGCCTCCACAAGTATGGTTGGCCCAATAATACATCAGCTACATCAAGAGGAGAAACATCACATAATACCTCATCCGTGAATAGCTTGATGCTATACGGAAGGCGGCACTATTGGCGGATGGGGATATCTCTCCCTGGGTGAAGCCACCCAATGGAATATGGTTGCGGGTGTACTATGGTCGGTAGGTCGAGATACTTCACAACCTCTACTGAAATGAGGTTCTTTTGGCTTCCACTATCGACAAGGAATTGCAGTGGAGAACCCTTCACCCACATCTGCGAATGGAAGAGGCGCTCCCCCTCCTCTAGATCCTCGGGATCCTCCCTCTGGATCTTGGTGGTGGTAACAATGGCACTGAGATCTGCATCAATGATTTTCTTCCCTTTGTCATTGCCTTTGTCTGGTTCTGACTCAAGATCAGAAAATGCATCTAATTCACGTGCCTTTAGTTCGGCCACCAACAACTGTTTGGCCCGACACTCGTTTGTGCTATGAGTGGGGCTGTTATGAAATTCACACCACTTCCTCATGTCCTTCTTTGGATTTGTGGTGTTGTTATGAGTCGCCCCGCTTTGACCTTTCCCCTTGTTTTTCAATTCGGGGGCACCTTTCCCTGGCTTTAGATTCGCAGATCCAAAGTCTCGCTTCTTATGCTTAAACTTTTGCTCGATCTTGGTGACATAGCGATATGCCATGCCAGGCGATGTAATGTCGAGGAACTCGATTTCCTCCTAAATGTTTTTGTGCAGACAGCCACGGTACTTGAGCACCAAATTTCTCTATGAATCTTTAATACCCAACTTTGTGCGCAGGGTATGGAACAAATTCGTTAGTTCGTGCACATCTTGATCCCTTTGTTGCCACAGAGTGGTCCATTGGATGTATTTGTCCTCATAGCTCCCCACGAGGTAGTATTGTTCCTTGATGTCATCTCAGAATGAATTCCAAGTGGGTGTGGCTAAGAACAGAGAGGGTTCCCCTTCGCCCTCTTGCTCACAGTAGGTTTCCCACCAGTCTTTGACATGGGGAGCGGCTTTGAGGAGTGAAAAAATAATCTTTTCTTGGTCGGAGAAATCATGGACCAAGAAATACCCTTCCAGAAAATTTAACCATCTATCTACGACGTCTGCATCTATCTGGCCTTCAAATACAGGAATGTCAAAGTTTACCTGTACCTTGAAGGGAGTGGCGCCTCCAGAGTGGTTGTTGGATGCAGATGCGCCGTAGGTGGGCAGTCGTTGAAGGATCTTAGTAAAATTATCCATCATTGCGTTCCTTTGTTTCTCAAGGGCCTCCTCGAGAAATATTTTTATAGGATCTCCTACTCCATCATCTTTCTTTTCTTCTTCCATGGGAGTTCGTCAGGGTTTGCAAGGCTGATCTTATAAGGGTTCAACCAGATCAAGCCCTAACTCCTTATACCCCGACCGCGTTAGGGACATACAAAGAAAAACAGAGAAAGAGCAGACCACTCTGATACCACTGATCCAGATTTATGCAGGAACGCAATAGAATACAGAAATAGACATAAACACAGAGATGCAGCGGAGAAAATACTTCATTCATTAATAACTAAAATATGCTTACAGACATAATGGAAATAAAAATAGCTAGGGTGCTGGTAGCATATCTGAGAAGAGCTGTGGCGGCTACAGACCTCTAAATTGTGTTATAATGAGGCTCAAGGGCCTATTTATTATTGAGAAACAGTGGAAAAACTGAAACATCCAAAAGCCTAACCCTAGGAGATGAAGCGTCAAAACTGTGGGTCCCGTTTGGGTAAATTGGTGTTTCAACTTCCCGGGGATGTAACTTTGGCATCCAATCTCCATTTGATGCACTCAATAGCTTGTTAGAAAAATCTATCCAAGGAGTACAACTTTCAATGTGAGCAAAATTGGTCCATTGGTCTATGGATTCATGTTGCTCTCGGTTTTCCCAAAAAAACGTCGTTTAGGGCCTCAAAATGGCTGCAGAAGTTCAAGACCCGAAAAACTGCTAAAAATAGTAAGTTGTGTTGCAACTTGAAAACTGAACAAACTGATGGTGGGGGTACAAATGGAATAGGTGGGTGGCCACCAATATCCACCTGGATCATTAAGGCCCCAAAACGGCTCCAGGAGTGCAGGACCCGAAAACCTGCTGAAAATAGTAAGTTGTGATGAATGTGAAAAGCTGCAATAATTGATGGTGCCAGTCCAAATAGAATAGGTGGGTGGCCACCGATATCCACCTGGATCACTCGGTCCATTAAGCGCCCTCCACGGAGATTTTAATAGAAGGGCCTGAGAGAAAGTGCGCACTTCCAACAGCCCCCATCCCCCACACTACTTGGGAATAGTCAAAGCATCTAGCTTACATAAGTGAATTTTTTTTATTCCTTGGCTTCTAACCAAATAAAATGAGAGATTGTTGCTTTGATAAGAGAGATGATTCGAGTGGGGAGGAGGAAAAGGTGTGCCCAAAAAACTACTAGTTGGGAGCACCGCCTATACCAAGACATGCCGACCTCCTAATGATAACCAACTATTGGTCCAGCACTGAATTTTTCCACAAACCACATCTAATCAATAGACTTGTATCCATAGGGCTTCAACCTAAACCCAAGATAACTTAGGCCATTTGAGATATGTTGTTGTTGTATTCCAAATAGTTCAGCAATGTAGTTGATCTCCCCTTTATCCCCGGCAATGAAAAGAAGAAGTGATTTGCTGCCATTAATCTGTAGCCCAGAAGCCACCCCAAAACGCTGAAACAGGTAGTGAAGATGGATCCATTGAGCTCTATTTAACCTGCCAAACATTAGAAGGTAATCCACAAATAAAGAGTGTGAAATATATATAGTTAGGATATGCCCTCAAAAGAGTCCCTCCGGTGAGCCTCCTTGAGAAGAGTGCTAAGACCATCCATTACTAAAATAAAAATGAGAGGGGAGAAGAGACACCCCTGGTGAAGGCTATGCCCTTGAAAAAATCCAAAGGAAAACCATTTATTAAGACAACATAGTTGACCTATGTGATACAGGCCATGATCCATCTGTTGCCAATTGAAGAGTCCCTGAAGCCAATGATCAACCCTAAGGCAACGCAAGAATATATATTGTCACAAATGCAGAATCTGGTGCAAAAAAATCTGATTACGGGTTTTTCAATGGATCTTGCTTTGGACATTTATATTGCAGAAGATATGTGAGAAGATGATGCAAACAAAATTTGAGGATTGTATCAAATGTATAAGGTGTATAGGCTTACATCGTATTTGTGAAAGGTTCCCAAATTTCCAGGGATTCAAACAACATCTTCAAGCAATATTTGACGTGGATTATTTCCATATTCATAGCATAAATGGTGGTTTATTACAAATCGAAATACAAGGGGAAATTAGTAGTAGTGGATATCAGTCAGTCAATTCCAGATTTATGGGCTTATGACAGATTTTAAGGAAACAATTCCAAGTCTTTTGCAATTAATTCAAGATCTAGGTGTCAAGCAAATACCTCGTGCTAGCGCTGGTTGCAAACAAATATTTACCCAGAGCATAAAGGAAAATCGATGATGATGGAGACAATTAAGATTAATTTCTGAAGAAAAAAATCTGCATTAAAAACGTTAGTGCCAAATTCCGAGAAGTTGTTATAGTAACTAATACTCTCGTCACACAAAGCACCGAGAAGAAATGAATAACATCCAGTTACTAGAAAATGCATAGGAATGCCAAGGGTGTCATTAAGAATGTTGGAAATACCAAAGGAAGAGCTCCGGGTTTTCTCCTAGATTTGATATGCAGCGGGAGAACAAGAATAAAGTTTGGGCTGTTTTTAGTAGTGGGTAATGACACCTGGAAATCGACGGCCATAGTTCAATTGTGGCACCAGGATATTCGAAGTTTAATGGAAGGAAGGTCCACAATTCTCTGTTTCTTGAAACCATCCTTAATCACATGGCAGAATGAGGTGGATTGCACACCCCCCAGGTCTCAAACCGCTTACCAGCGGTATCCGTGCATTCAACTTCTAGTTTCAACGTCAACGCATGCTACATTAGTTGCCTAAAGGAGGAAGCTAATCCAGGTGAGCAGGATGATGTTGCTCAGGTTTTGCTTCAGAATTTCAAGTGCATACCCGTGTTTCTTCCTTCGGACCTTTCTAGCAGATTCTACCATGGATTATGGAAACAACAACTTTTGCCATTGTTCCACTATATGTTGCATCTTTCACCTAATAAGATATTTGGAGACATGGTCATGAAGGTGATTAACCCAGACGATGACTATGTATGGGTATAGATCAACCTTATTTCGAGGGCAATGGTGCTAGTGCAAATTTTTTTTAATACAAATTAACATAGATCTATTTAAAGCATGGATCTAACATGATGGAGAGGTATCAAAAGTTTGTTGCAAACTTATTTTAAAGTGAAAAAATAATGTGTAATTTTTTACTATTTATCTTAGATTTTTGAATGTTATAAAGATTACATAACATGTGTATTGAGTAATTTTATATTAACTCATGTGAAAATCCTTTATTCATAATCCACATTGGATGTTTTATCTCTGTAAAATTATATTATTTAAGATAGACATCAAAATATTGTATTTATTACTTAAAGAGTGAAAGTGAAATATCAACAACTGAGCTAATTGTTTTGTTAATAGATTTTTAATTATTTATTTATATGGTTATTTTATTTATTTATTTTTTGGCGACATGGGCGAAAACTATTTTTATTATTTTTTTAAGGACGTGACATACTTACACATGTCCCTCATACTGGATTGTAGAATGAGCCTCTCGGCTCAATGAATGATGTCCCTGAAGTTTTTCACATCAATCCTTAGTGGTTATCGCAACTTTGTGGATAATTTTCACATCAATCCTTAGTGGTTATCGCAACTTTGTGGATAATACAGTAGCATGGGTGTGCAATACACAGGCTTTCCTGAAAAAACAATCTCGCTCTAAAAATTGGCCACCTGAGCCCATGGTAGTACAGTTTTTGGATTCATAACGTTTCTTTGGATTCTTGGAGAGATGCTATGGATCAGAGGAGTTTGGGCATAATTTTCTAGACCAACTACCATATACAATGTTTAGTTTGGATTGGATTAAAGCATTCGTTTTGTTGACCAATAATATGTAGACAGGAAGGTCTATCAAGTTGTCTCATCAGGGACATTACATAAGATGGCTCAGATAAAATGAAAGAAGAAATTAATGACAAATTATTGCAGGTAGTCAATAAGCATGGTCACAAAAACAAATAGCAGCATATAAGAGATTGGCATTGCCTATAGTATGATCTAGAAAATTTAGAACATGGGCATGCAACATTCTTTGTTTTGATTCTCTGGGATCTTGTTGTAGCAGTCTCACTCATATTAATCACTCTTATTTCATTAAATTCTTCCAAAAGAGGGGTTGGCTTTTGAGCACAGAGAGTACAATTTTTGTAAAGCCTGATATTACAAAGTTTTAATTCAAAGGTTTCTAGCTACAGTTTATTGACAAAACTTATGTACATGTGAGTGTTTCCAGTTATTTCATAATATAGGACATTGGAAAGGGAAAGGCTGAGTATTAGCCTCCCTATGTCCCTAATGCAAAGTTATGTTCTCTACTGAGTAATTAATTGAACATTGTGTTTGATCGGATTATCCAGAAATTATTAAATTGTTGCTTCTATGCTATACTTATGTATATATATGTTCACCATAGAGGTTCTTCTATACGTTTTCTAATCCTATTATATAGTTGAATATTCAGGGAGGATATTTGATTATTTAATTTCTCCTCCATTCCTCTATCAAAACCTTTCTTGCTATGTTTTTTTGTCATAGTTGAAGGTTGACACTTTGATCAGACCTCTGCAAGAGAAGCCCTTATTAGTTAAGCAGGGATTTGTGACTCCAATCAAACACATTGTTCAATTAACTACTCAATAGAGAACATAACTTTGCATTAGGGATGTCAGGGAGATTGATACTTGGCCTTGCCCTTCCCAATGTCCTACAACAAACTTTGCATTAGGGATGTCAGGGAGATTGATACTCAACTTTCCCTTCCCAATGTCCTACAACAAACCCTAGATCTGACCATTGTGCTTCATACGTTGTTGTTTAATGATAGTGAACAACATTAAAGCTTCATAACACTTGAGGGAGCCCTTTTGGTTTGAGGACCAACTTGAACCTAAAATTGATTGAGTTGATTTCTCGACACAGTTTCACAACCCAAAAATGCCTTCAAGAAACAAATACAATAGACAGACGAAGAGGAAAATTACATTTGCTTACATCATGGGAGAAACTCACTCCTCAAGTCAACCAAAGACAAGCTCATCCATGAAAGGAAAATAGAAGGCATTGGAAAACTTGACTAAGCATAAATCAATCTCGCGGAAGTAAAATGGTTAATGTAAATAATTACATGTGAATTTAGTTATTATTATGGTTTAGAGAGGTAATTGCTACTTGTTGCTTTTAAAGCATAGGCACGGGTAGGTGATAAGTGTTAGAAAATTGTGTATGAGACATTTATTTTATGTGTGATGACTCACACTTTGAGCTTACTAGTGCTAGCATAATGTTGTGAAGATTGATTTTTCTTACGAATCTTTAAAAAAAAAATTGCATAATTATTCTTGTTTTTGTTAGTTTGTTTATTTTGGTTAAAGATATATTTCTCAAAATTGCACACAGTTAGACATGCTCTACTATAATGTCTTTTCAGACTTCATTACCACTTTTATGTTTATGAACATACAATGTCAGGATGGTTAATGTGGAAACATTAATAGAATAGGGTGAATCTCATTTCACATGCTTGATATAGTCTATTGCATGCTCGAGTTTCTGTTTGATTTCTAAATGTATTATATATCTAGAATAATCTTTTATATTTGATTGATTTTGCATTTTGTTAAATGTTATTCTCCTTTTTTCTAGATTTACAAAATATTATGTTCCTTTTTATGTTGTGAAGGATTATCATGATTCAATGCAGTTTCTTGATAATCGTTATGTGTGGAATTGTTATGTATGAAGTTAATTGTTGGAGGATTCACTTTAGTTATTTTCAGATCAATTTAATTTTGCAAATCATACATATATTTTCTTTATCAAATCTTATTTCAAATATCTTGAAGATTATGTCCTACATTTCTAGCATATATTATTATAGCGGAATTAATTTATGTTACTTGATAAAATTAGTTTTGAAGGGAAACCCCCATTGATTAAAAAGGCTAGTTTTGACCTAAAATAGGGAGATTTGGATACCTTTATTGAATGCCTTGATTTGGGTACAACTCCCTTGTTGGTGTTGAAACTTGAAATCGTAACTAGGTTTGGTCTTCATAATTATGATATTTTAAAAAGTCAAGAATAATGTATCTAAGTAAAAAGAAAAAAGTTATTTTTATCACCATTTGGACATTTAAAAGAAATAAAATTGAATTTTTAAAGTATGATTTTGTGTCTCCAAGTCAACCAAGTCAGCCCTCCAGAAATCAAGTTGGCTCAGCCTTTAGAGGCACCTTTTCAGATAAGGAAACAACTATATATTGGCACCATTACTTCATCATTTGGCAACCAATTCAGTGCTCATCTGTGGAAGAAGAATTCAGATGTCTGAGGCATATTTCTCTATGTTATACGAGCTTCCTAAAGCACTACTTTTCTGTAAGAATGAAAAATACAGAAAGACCATTATCTTTGAAGAATGCGATCTACGGGAGCATTGTCATCTCTGTGAAATGCAAACTACAGAAAGAAATGTGAACTACAGTAAGGACTATTATCTCTGAGAAATGAGAGCTACATAAAGAACTATTATCTTTTTGGAATGCGAGCTACCTATGGCACTCTATCTCTATGGGATGTGGCATCTAAGGACAAGCATGTGGCAGATTTATTTAATATCTTGTGGACAAAATTGTGGCAGAGTTTGAGCTACTGAAGGAGGGTTGACTTAGCACTTGGGTTACTAGTAAGTTTATCTATGGCTTGGATTTCTCTTATTGACAAAAGATTCTATGAGGAAAGGATTGTTGGGTTTTCCCCTTGTGGGGTTTTCCCCAACCACTGACCTAATTTATGGTGTCTGTTGTCTTTTTGTGCATTGTACTCGTATAATTGCTTGATGACCTAATTGAATTAAGTAAATGCTAAATGAAAAACACATATAACAATCACAATTATTTATCTTGATTAGAAATTCTAGCTTGCACTCGAATTTCAACAGTTGGAACACCCTTAAACTTTGTGCTATTTTAATAGTGCATCAAAATCTTCATTTGGTAGCATCATAATGGCATAAATCACTTCACACTCCCCCTTGCTTTCACTTATTTTCACATTCTTTTTGGGGTGATTTAACATGTCCTAGCATTGTTGGAACCTTGGAGTGAGAATGCCCTTGCTTGTATGGAGACAGTCGGCACTTATTTAATGTCTTGGTATCGTGGATTATCACTTATGGTAGATTGCTCACTTTACACACGTGTGGAAAGGATTCTAGCATTTCCAATGGCTTGTTTGACCACACTTAACCTAGTTTAAGGCGTAGTGCTTGAATGCACTAACTTATGTGAATTATTTTGACACTTGGATGGGTTTATGTTGAGGTGGACTATTATTATATGTGGAACACTTTCTTCTTCATGATGACTTGGTGCTTATGTGGAGGCATTTTACACACTCAGTGTACTTTGATGAGGACTATCCCCCCTTATTTCATGAGTTGGCATCTAAGTAACCGGATTCGTCCCTCCCCCTCCCACCCATGTGTCACGAATCAAGTGAATTAGACATGATTCTCGAGGGACATGTGTTCAATTTGAGGCAACTGCGTGTCTAGAAATCGTGATTCATGTCCCACGAGAATCTAATTCGCTCCCACAATGAATCCCAATTTTCAAGCACACGTCCAACAAAAGGGACCCACGCGCTTGATAAAAGCCCGATTTGGGCCATTTTTCCTCAATTGGTTTATTTTTTTGGAGCCGTGGTACTGTGGGAGCGACCTGTTAGACTCCTATACCAATAGGTGTCATATTTCATGATTGACTTGATGAACTATGTAATATGTTCATACCTTTTCTTGTTGCAAAGGTTTTCCATATTCTCAAAAAATAAAAAAAATCAAAAACTTTAAAAAATGTAAAGAGGGTATACCCTAAAAGAAAAATCAAAGGTGAAAAAATAAAAATGGCCCAAAAAAGTGAAAGAAAATGAACCCCAACAAAAGAAATGCCAAGGAAAGTGTGCAATTCTAAATGCCACTACTTTTTTCTCTGATGTAATAAACAAAATTGTGTGCAACTTGTATTTTATGCCACAATTCATGAATATTCAAACAGTTTAAGCTTGGCTAGTTCATATTTCAATTTCATGTTTTAGAGATAGAGAATAAAATCTGACCAAATTGTTTAATCTTGGCAGATAAGTAGATAGGTAGAGTAAATAAAAGGAGCTCAACAGTTTAATCTGAGCCCCTGAATGTAATAAGGTTAGAACTAGATAGATTTTCATATGTAAAAGAAAAAGTTTGATGAGGGTTTGCCAGTCTAAGTGCACCCTAATAAAGAAGAAAAAATGGTAGGGTATAGTTAGAGTAGGTAGATGATGTTGCTGAATTACATGTGATGAATGATGGCTTTAGATGGTTAAAATTTTAGCTTTCATCACAAGTGCAAAGGCAGACAATACATTGGAAGCATTGCAAGCAAGGCAAAGTCAAATTATTAACTTCCCTTCTCATCTTTTCCCTAAAAATTTCACTAATTTCCCCTAAGTACTAAAGCATTTGAAAATTAAAGGGGCTCAAGGCATTTCCTTGACTTTTGGAGGGACCAGACCCTCGGCCCAATAATTGGAAAAGCCTAAATACTTAAAATCATTCATCATGACATTCATCCACTTCTAAAAAATCTTTTCCTAAGTAAAATTCTATTTTACTTAGGAAAATCATGCAATATTTCACAAAAATCCCATTCATGCAAGCATAAGTTAAATACATTACTTTAATGTTTTATAATTAGCGCTTCTTTCATTTTTTCATATTAACTTCTAATTTTATTATTTAAATCCTTGTAAATTCCCCTTTTCCTGTATTATTTTAATAATAAAATTCCCAAATAATAATATCCAGCCCCTTTGGTTGAAAAATAACCATATTAATGTATTAATCATGATTAATTAGTCAAATCTTTGATTAATCGTGAGCGCATTTCTCTGCCATATCAATAAGGGTTAATTAATCATCATGATTAATTAATAACTTGAATTCGCCAATCAAATCACCCTCGATGCGATTAATTCAAAATAAATTACATTGGGCCCGCTCGTTATCTTTCCGTCATCTCGTAACCCCGACCACCGTTCGATCAAAAGATCTCAGATCTACGGTTGATATCAATATCGCTAGCCATCCTCGTCTGAACGATAACGCGCGATGGCCAAGCGGTTTTCTAGATCGTACAGCGCCACGCGTCCTTTGTTGTATGGAATCGCTACCCCTCCGCTCAAAACCACCTTTTCTCCAAAAGCGGTGCGATCGCGTACCGCTTACCGCCTCCCACTAACGAAAAAAATTCACATCGTCAAGTTAGCGCCATCTGTCCACTGTTCATTCAAAACTTACCCACCAATATCAACCGTTTACCCGTTTAAACACAATCACCCTAGTATTGCTCATTTTCACCTGATTGTGCAGTAAAACCCTTTGTAACCCAGTTGCGCCACCTGAAGCCTATGTTAACCGATTCGAGCATGGTTTACCTCCCAAAAATCATTCTAGATTCACTCCATAGACCTCTCAAAATCAAATGAAACCTTTTCAACCTCCCGTGCAAACCAATGCTTTCTTAACAATTTGTTTTGTTTTACAGGTGATCAGAACACCACATCCTTGGATAAACCATCTTAATACTAGTAATAAGACTTTTTTACTCCAAGAGTGTTATCAAATCCATTCAAACAGAGATGGAAGATAAAACATATAGTTGAAAGACAAGCAACGGAAACAGGATATTAAACGATTTACTGTTGAAACAGACAGTAAAAACCTAAAATACACATTGAAGGTAAAAGGACACAGTAAAGAACATTCAAAGAGTATCATATTGAAGACCAAGTCAAGTAAATCAGCTAGCATGAAGATAAAAAGCAGGGAAGACAGTTACAAAACAGAACTTAGAAGTTCATGACAAAGTGAAGACAGATAAAAATAGAGCGGTAAAAAGTAAACATAGAAACAAGTGAAAATAAACATGAAAATATTAAGGGTTAAACAACATGACTACACTACCAAATACAATGAAGTTTATCCAAAGTGAAAGTAAACAACAAGAACGAAAAGTGAAAAGATGAAAAACACAACAAGAAGGAACATTTTTGCAGAAATTTCATGTTTAAGTCATTGTTTTTCAGAAACTATTGTGACCAATCCAAGATGAATTTTGAAAAACTGATGGACGTTTATGTTATTAAGGCATCCAACTACAAAAACCTCTCTCACTTTTCTAACAGCCATTATGGGTTGGGAAATATTAAACAATTTGGAAAAATCACTCTTTTAAAATCTCAGTTAAGTCACTATTTTGGTAAGAGAAGATTGTGTCAATATGAATACATAATACAAAACCGAATGAGTTTTTGTTCCTACGAGACCCATATATAAAAACCTATCTCATGTTTGGCACAGTGATTTCAGACTGAGAGATACATGCACATATTTACAGGCTATGTTTCAGACTCTGTAAAACTCTGTTTTACACATATGTTTTCAGAGCCTATTTTGCACAGCTGGAGAGGAATTTTAGGAAAAGGAAAGAGGTTTATCTCACCAACATGTTAACCCACAATAACCTCTTTCATGTTTTACATATATATTACGTATTGAGAAATAAAAATACATCATTGGACCCCAAGTTTGCAGAATTGTTGGAGCAGAATGCACAAAGAAATGAAGCAGTTAGTGACTTGGATGCCTCATCATCAACTAAGAGTTGGACTAAATTCGAATCTCCTCTTTGTCATCACTATCCATAAAAATAGTGCCAAATAGATTCATTGGTTTTGAGTGCCCTTTTATTAAGTTCTATTTATGTAAAACAGTTTGAGATATTTGTAAATCAATCTTGATATTTTTTCAAGATATTCTAGTTTTAGACTTGTATAAACATTTCACTCTGGAAGTATTTAGGTGGATCTTTATACAATTTCCCCTTTGATGTAACATTGAATATTTTGGAATAAAGAGCTTTGGAGAAATTTTTTGTGGAAAACTGGAAAAGGGATTGAGGCAGAAGACTTTTCTCAAGA
Organism: Pinus albicaulis; assembly: GCA_034641835.2. Classification (NCBI taxonomy): domain Eukaryota; kingdom Viridiplantae; phylum Streptophyta; class Pinopsida; order Pinales; family Pinaceae; genus Pinus; species Pinus albicaulis. The sequence goes on from CM076574.1 coordinate 423,766,257, forward strand.
TTCATGCGTCAAATGAAGGATCAATAAGTCATCTCTATCTCATGTTTTGAAGTTTTATATTTGTTTACAATATCATCTGTGTTTCATTATCTTGATATTTAACGAAAAATATTAAATCAGAAAGTACTTAGGTGTAATTTGATTTCAGTCGTTATTATTCTAAATGTTTTCCTCTAAACTGATTTAAACAGCAAATTCTTAGTTGCTCCTGTTTGTCTAGTTCATACATCTTTGGTGATTTAGTAAAGAATACTTCTTTAACCGCTTCTTGTTGATAATCATTATTTTCCTCTGAAATAAGAAAGATTTTATTGCCTTTTCATCCGTTGAATTCCATTCCATTCACTTTTACCTATAATTGTTCTCTGAAGCTTGATTATTCCTGCCCCCATGCATCTTTTGTTAAAAAAATTAAGCCAAGTGCCTAATCCTTTGACTCCATTAGCCCAATGGACTGAAACTACTTGATCTTAATCTCAGCTAAAGAATTCCATCAACCTAAAATTCAAAAAAAAACCCTGGAATTTATAACTAGCCTAATATTTTCAAAAATAAAGCTAAATTTTATAGAGAGAGCCCTCTCTGGGTATAGATTGGCTAGATTCTGTATCTAAAAGGTTGGTTTGTGGTTACCTCGGACCCCTTTCCTCTTCCAACAACTTCAAGGAAAATCTGAGTGATAACACGACCAAAAAAGGAGATAGCCATGTTTTGGAGGTGATTCAAGCAACAATTATGTGGATTTCTCTTCCATTTTTTTTTCTATTTTTGCTACAACAATGTGCCTGTCATTTTGTTTACATTTTTTATTTATTTTTACAGCAGTCATGGCTCAATCAAGGGCAGCAGGGAAGGGAAAAAAAAGGGGAGGAATATCCCCATTATTGATGCCCCCACTCTTTCAATTTCATCAGGGTCTGTTATTGTTCCATCTGTTGGAAGTGGGGTTGCAAAAACAACTTCAAATGTTGATAGAAACATCCATTTAGAAAGACAACGAGCTAGAGAAAGTAAATATCCCTTGTGGAAGTATGTTACAAGAGATCAAGGGCCAGACAACAAGTTAAAGGGGGGAGGCAATGTTCTTTGAAAATGCAACTTTTGCAACACTCAATTCAAGAGCACCTATTTCCATGTGAAAGCACATTTGTTGAGCTTACCATCTTGTGAAGTTGGAGCATGTTTAGGAGTGACTGCATCTAAGAGGAAAGAATTAGATAATATAAAGAGATGCCAATGTTGGTGTGGAAATGGTGGTTGCATCATCTAAGAAAAGCGAGGATGAGGATCCCCTTCCATTCTTGAGGAAAAACAATGCATGTTATCCATTTGGGAGTTCTGGTGGGGGTGTAGTTCAAGCAACAAAAAGGAGGGCACTTGGTCAAATGGACAAGATATTTCAGCAAGAGAGGCGAGAAGAGATTGATCTCACCATTGCCTTATTTTTTTTCTCAACTTCATATCATTTAATGTTGCACGATCACCTTTATTTATTGAGATGTGTCGAGCTCTAAATCAAGGGGCTCCTTCGGGTATGTGCCTCCTAGGTAAGAGAGGCTTAGAACTACATTGTTGAGTAAGGAAAAGAAGGAGGTGGATAAAATTCTTAAGCCTATTAAATCAGCATGGCAAAAATTTGGGGTTAGTATTGTTTCTGATGGATGGACAGATGCAACACACCATCCACTCATCAACTTCATGGTGTCTTCCTTGAAGGGACTAGTTTTCTTTAAAGCAGTGGATGCTCTCGGAAAATAGTAAATATAAGGATGCATAATATATGGGTGAGTTTTTCATTAAAGTTATTGAAGATGTAGGTGTTGATTCTTGTGTGCAATCATTACGGATGATGCACCTGTTTCCAAGGTTGTTGAAATGATTTTGGAATCTAAATATCCGCAAGTATTTTGGACACCTTGCATTGTCCATTCCTTGAATTTACCACTCAAATATATTGCTTCTGATGTGCTTGGGATTGAGGATGCACGACATATTCACAGCTTTTTATAAAATCATAGCAATGCCCTCACAATCTACAAAGAGTACACACATATATCATTGTTGAAGATTGTAGATACATTGTTTGCCTCTGAATTCACCATGTTGAAGAGGTTGAGGGATGTCAAGACCACTCTTGGGTCCATGGTTATTTCAGAGTTTTGGTCTTTTTGGAGAAAGGCAGATCAAACAACCTCAAAAAGATTCAAGGACACAATATTAGATGATGCTTGGTGGGAGAGGGTAGATCTTACTATTAAGATCATGGACCCTATAATTATTTTGTTGCGATTTGCATATATAGACCAACCCATCCTAGGAGAGGTTTACGAGAGATGGGATTCTATGATTGAGTCCGTGAGGACCATTATTTTTAATAGTGAGTGACCTAAGTATGAGACAAAAGTGGTGGCCTTCTTAACCACCATACATGATATTCTTGTCAGCGGGTGGGACAAGAATTGCAAACCTTTGCATTGCTTGGCTCACTCATTGAATCCAAAATACTACAACCATGAGTGGCTGAATGGTGGACCTTCATCCAAATTCCCTCAGTCACATGGATGGTGATATTTCATAAGGGAGGAAGGATATTTCAAGATAGAGCATCCCTTGATGAGGTGGAGGATGCCTTTGCAGAGTTTTCCACTGGCATTGGGCAATTTGCAGGCTATGATGTTATTAGAGATAAGAGGGCTAAGAAGCCCTATTCTTGGTGGGAAACTCATGGGGGAAAATGGCCTCCTCTACAACAGTTAGCCATGAGGTTTCTTTCTCAGGTTAATTCCTCCTCTTGTTGCAAGAGGAATTGGAGCACATATGGGAATCTATATAGTTTGAAGAAGAGAAGGATTTAACAGTCCACGGTAGATACAATGGTGTATGTGCACACCAAAATTCATCTTATTTATAGGTAGTGAGAGTAGTGGTTGAATGGAAAGACAAAGATGTGGGATGTCTTTGTTGATGACATGGGTTTGGACAACAATGTTGAGTTGGCATTGGCCAATTTGGATCTTAATGACCTAGTGCTAGAGGTTGTCACTTTTGATGATGGCGATACTCTTGAGGGGTCATCCTCTACACCAACAGATGCAAAGATTACATTGTATATAGAAGAGGAGGATGCAGAAGAAAGCAGTGGTGGTACTGATGTTGATTTTGACATTGATGAATTTGAGATATAAGCAACACTACAACAACCAACATCCTATGAGATTATTCATTCCTATTCTCCGGTTCTAGATTCTACTGTCTACCTTGTTTTGTATTTGCTATTTGCTAGTGGCATTCCTAGTCAAGAGTCCTCACGACTCAGTACCTATACATTTTGATTTTGACGACTTAATGAGATAGTTGTAGTTTCTGGTTAATTTCTAGTTGTAAACTTGTATAATTGATGAATCGTGATTGTATGCATAATGTTACAAACTTGCAATGTACATGTATGAATCTATGATTGAATTTGTTACTTGTATCATCATGAGAATTTGTGTAATATCATAATATGATGAATCTATTAATTTTGTTAATATATATATATATATATATATATATATATATATATATATATATATATATATATACGTGTCCTACGTGTCCTATTTTGAGGGGTCTCTATATCCGGTGTCAGACTAACGTATCCCCATGTCCTCCGTGTCCAGTGTAAGGTGACTTAGGTTGGCATATCATTTGGATGAATTTGCATATAGTTGATGATGATACCCAACATGTTCAATTCTTTCCTCCATGGATCTTATAGTGCCCAAATTTCAGAAGACAGATTATTCACCAAACTATAAGACTCAGAATAATAAGATTGATTATTTGAATGATATTAAAACTCAAAACTATAGTTTATGAAACCGAAATTAGAAGATGTCTCTATTTTGTTGTAGTTCTTGTTGTCGCTCCTGTTACAAAAACCACTCAGCCAAACTGAGCACCAATTTAGTACCCAGCTCCAAAGTACTTCCAATTCGAGGTACTCTAGCCCTCGTACCCAAAAACTTCAAGAACAACAAAGGCTCGGTTTCACAATTTCTTTCATTCAATAACTCTTTCAGAAATTCCTTCTTTTGTTTCAGAAATTGTCCACACCCCCTTCAACAAAACCCCCCTTTCCCTTTAAATAGCCGAGATTTTTCTTCTCCTTCGTTCACAGTCTTAAAAAGGATATTAGTTTTTGGTTAAGCGCTGACTGCCTTGTCAAGATTTTAATCGAGCCGAATGACACTTATAACATAGGGTGACATCATTTATTCATTTAAGTAGTTCCTTTATTTGAATTTGGTAAAGTGTTATAAAGCCAAGTTGTTATGAAACCATCTCCAAAAATAGAAGAAAAGAGAGATCAATGCCTAAGAAATCAGCCACTTGAGGGGGAAACCTCCTTTACATTACATAAATGAACAATTCTTGGATGATACAAATGAAAAAACCTCCTTTCTAAATATAGGATTCCATGGGTCACAATATAATCCTAGCCGGCCTAACAATAATAATGTGAGGGCACAACAATAACAATAATGGGCTATTATGGGGCACAATAATAACAAAATGGGGACTACAGGGGCACAAAAATAACAATAAGGGGGCTACACTAACAACAATAAGGGGTTATACAAGTATTATAGGGACCTAACATGCCCCTCTCCTTCAAACAAGTGTTGCCCTCATCTCTTGATTATTTTTGGATGCTTTTGTATAAAATTTTCATCATCCCATGTGGAATCTTCAACGGGTAAGTTCTTCCACTTGCTGAGATACTCTGAAATTGATCGATTTGGTAGTTGTTGAGTTCTTGTTTCTATGACTGCTTCATAACTTCTTTCGTTGCGATGTTGATCTTTCATTGCAACACCTTCTTTAGCCAATTGATAAATCTCAAACAAAAGGGTTCAGTGGTGGAGCACATTGAGGACTTCCAAAAATTAAATATAAGGGTAACTGATATTCCAGAGGAACACAGGATTGATGTCTTCATAGGGACTTTAAAGGATAACATCCCCATGAGGTTCGCCTTTGGGAACCCGATTCATTGGAGAAGGCATTCAGGTTGGAAAGAAACATTGAAAGAAAAATTATGGAGACAAGGAAGCCTACCAATCAAAACTTTGAAGATGGAAGTGTTGCTACTCCTAGACTTCCACAACCTACAAGGTTGACACCACAACAATTGGAAGAAAAAAGAGCAAAAGGGCTTTGCTACAGTTGTGATAGCAAATACACTGAAGGTGATAAGTGTGCTGAGAAGAAATTATTTTACATAGATTGTGAAGAGGAGGACAAAAATGAACAAGAAAATTCAAAAGAAGAGGACACTATGACGAAAATACCCTCTAGCAGATGTTTTTGAGGAAGCCCTTATAAAAATACCCCAGACATATGTTTCTAGTGGAGGTTACTAGAGGAGGTTGGCGGGTGGAGGGTGGGTTTTTCGAATGTTTTATGGCGCACCGGTGCTTTCCAACTCTTCCGCACCGGTGCCCCATAAAACACCACGCCAAAATCAAAACCGCCCAGTGTGGTATTAAAAAACCGCATCGGTGCACCTATAAAACCTCGCGCACCGGAACAAGGTTAAAAATAAATAAATAAATCAATCAAAATAAATAAATAAAATTACGGCCAAAAAATCGCGTTTTTCACTTTTCTCAGTGCTCCAGAGCTCTCAAGCACTAGTGAAATTTATCCTTGTCTGAGCCGCCCTGGCATCAGTGCTCCCATTACACCCATTGCACGCATTGTTGTTGTGCATTGCCCACCAATCTCCAGCTTGCATTTTTCAAAACGGTGGTCAAAATTTCTTTTGCAAATTCTACAGCCAATATGCCTCCTCGACGGCCAAATATACATGTATTTTTCTTGTTTTTCAATATTTAAGCTTTTTAGCGGATTATAATTTCAAATAACCTTAAAATTAACCATTTAAAAGAAGAAGAAAAAATATTGTTGCACGGTGCGCTCGAGCCATTCGGCTCGCACCGATAAGCAGTGCTGCATGTAAAAGTTACAGACCACAGCGCAACTGGTGCTAACGGTATCTGCATCGTTTCCAGGGTGGTACCGAAATGCGAATCGCATTATTTTAAATTTAAAAAAAAAAAATGTGGTGCGGTCATTTAGCCGGCCACACCGTTGACCATGTGGAATAGTGGCAACGCGATGCATTGACGGAAATATCTACCCCTGTGTTTGTTAGCGCACCGCAATCGGCATTCTAACAGGGTCAATGGTGCGGCTTGGTAAAATACCGCACCATTGAATATGTAATTAGTCAGGAGGTCAGTGCGCTGACACAACTATATGCTCCGGGGTGTAGAGTTTAATCAGCGCACCACACTCCTGACACCGTACATAGTCAACAGCGCTCTGAAAATTTTCAGGTGCACCACCTACGGTGCGTTGAATGTCATCTGGGGCACCGCCCCCAGTGCGCGACAAACAAAAGACGCACCCGAACCGGTGCATGACTATTTTTTGTGGCGCATCGACCGTTTTTTTTTCAAAATAAATTATATATGTATATTCCTAAAACATGTCTCATTTAATTAAAAAATTATTTAATATGTCAATCATTCATAGAGAAGAGGGAGAACAACAGCAACAACAGGCAGAGCAGTATGACATGGTTTGCCTATGGGAAGCACGAGAGAGGGAGAGAGATGTGTACCCTTGCCCTATTACAACAGCTACCCAGGGGCTCCTAAGGCATGTAGGCCTCCTCAAGTTCTATGAGGAGGCTACTTCCCTAAAGGGCTATGGTGTGTTTTTGAGACATCTTATCGGCAGGTGGAATGCCCACCGACAAGCTTTCCAAGTTGGTCCTAACTAGTGGTACACGCCAACTGAAGAGGATATATATTTCATTACAGGGCTATCGAGGAGAGGGGTGGATTTTCCCTCGTTCCCAAAGGTTCCAGGTGGTTGTGTAGCAGGGAATTAGTTAGTGTACTCCCAGAAATACATTGGAGCAAATGTGTTGTCTCCTTCATATTTTCAAGTTGCTGGAGGTCAGTTACATATTGGTGCATTTGGTAGTGAGGAGGTGCAGTGCCTCTCACTTCTCATTTTGACCATTTCACACAACACCAGTGATGGGAAACACATTAGTTGCTCACTTCTATATTATGTTGATTCTTTAGTACAGGAGCCACGACTTGTCAGGTGGTCTGCCATTTTTTTGCAGCAGTTCTGTACAACCTTAGATAGATGTCGTGCTCATGCACAAGGGAGGGTCAACTTCCCTTTTTCTTCAGAGCTTTTTTATTTATTTTTTGAGAGGTTTCCAGAGACAATGCCTACTTTTGTTCGGTAGCCTCGTAGGCCGATGTTCGAGGCACAGATGCACATGTGGGGGTAGATGATGCCCAAGAGGGGCGAGACTGTGTTTCTAGCGAGGATATCACATGAAGCACTAGAGTTTCTAGCCATAGTTGACGAGCTGCATCCCTTTATTATAGTCCCCTGTCCTTGTGCTGGATTGGATTGGCGAGGGTGTGCCAGCATCCTCTTCACAGATGATGAGCCGCCAGATGATAGAGGTAATATTACTATTTTATTTAAATTTATTCTAACATGTTCTTTAACTTGTTTTTATTGAATTGTGTAATGAAATTGTCTAATTATTGTTGTGTACTTGTATATATTTTTCATACATTGGGTCTTTTGATGGCGAGGACATGTCAGCACCACCACATGATCCAGGTGTGGATCCTGATGACGATTAGGCATGCCAGATGCCAAGGATCATTAGGAGGCCGATACAGAGAGACCTGCTCCTACTGGTGTGTCGGTGTAGCCTTTTTTAGGCGCGGTCGACTTGATACTAGATACAAGATGGAGTTGGGCGACCAACTCACTGCATTGATTGTTGAGGCAGGCATTAGGCCCGCTCATATGAGAGACATACAGGCCGATGGTAGGCTGTTACAATTGTGGAGAGGCATGTTGCGTGACATGTACAGACTGATGCGGCATGTCGTAGGATCTACGACCTTAGTTACGCGGCTGAGGAGGACCATTGCACGTTATAGGCATGGTCGAGATGCAGCACGTGATCGAAATTCAGCGAGTAGCGACTCATCATCTCATGATCGTTCACCTCGCTTCAAGCCAGATGAGCAGCCTCCAGTAGCATCTAGTAGCAGTCATCATGGAGATGAGACTAGACCATCGGCCACGTCCATTCAGCAACCTACAGCATCCAGCAGTACTCATGAGCATGAGCAGGTTGGACCATCGACCATCGAGGCTACACCATTGACTGAGCAGGCATCGACTAGTACTGTTATTGATGTTGTACCACCAGTTGATTCATGACATTTATATTACAGTTGTATATTTTTAACATTATTCAATTATATATATATATATATATATATATATATATATATATATATATATATATATATGGTCCATGTATTTTATGTTCATGTTACAATTGTATTTAATTTACATGTTGGTGATCATCATGATGTGTATATTATTAGATATGTTCATTTAATGTGCAGCTTGCAGATAGACGTGTATGTGATAGCATGAGTTATTTGACATGAGATGTATATTTGATGTTTGTGTTATGACGATGTTATACAATGCTAATTGTGTTTTGTTAGATGATCATGATCGCGATGATGTTAGCGAATTTGAATGTGTTTTTTAGTCGAATATGATGTTTGTATGATGGTTATCATGATTGTGATGTTTATTAATTAATTTAATATTAAATGACCATGATATTTATTAAATATTATGTCGTGATTGTAATTTAAATTTAAATTTTAATTGTATGTAAAATTGTAAAATTGTATTTTTATTTGTAATTGTAATTTTAACTGTAATTGTATGTAAAATATTTAATGTAAAATTTTAATTGTAATTGTAATATTTAATTTATTGTGAAATGATTGTAATTGTAATTTTAATTGTAATTGTATATATGACAAATTGTAAAATTGTAATTCTAATTCTAATTGTAAGTAAAATTCTGAAATTGTAATTGTATTTGTAATTGTAATTTGAATGGTAATTGTATGTAAAATATTTGTAAAATTGTAATTCTAATTCTAATTCTAATTCTAATTCTAATTGTATGTAAAATATTTGTAAAATTTTAATTGTATTACTGTGAAATTATTGTAATAGTAAAATTGTAATTGTAATTGTATGTAAAATTCTAAAATTGTAATTGTAATTCTAATCATAATTGTATGTGAAATTGTAAAATTGTAATTCTAATTCTAATTCTAATTTTAATTGTAATTGTATGTAAAATATTTGTAAAATTTTAATTGTATTAATGTGAAATGATTTTATTAAAAATTTTATATTTGTAAATTTGTAAATAATTGTAAATTAATAAATCTTGAATAATATGATTTTTTGTAACATAATAAAGTTTAGAAAATAATGCAAATAAATTCATGTACTTTAGAATTATCATCATTTTATTATGATCTTACATACAAAAAAAAAACTTTATACAGTACGCCATTTCTAGCCAAGATTCCTGGTTTTTCGTCCGGTGCGCTTATAATCATAACCCACACTGGTGTGTCTTATTACTAAGACACACCGGTGCTTCACAACTCTTCCACACCGATGTGTCATAAAACATCGCGCCAGAACATAAACCACGATCTTACGAACCGCACCGGTGTGCCTATAAAACCCCGCGCACCGGAATGGGGTTAAATAAAACCTCGCGCAAACTAGGTATGTCATTGAAATATCTTTTCTAAAAAGGAAAATTTATTCTGTAAAGTGCAGTATTGGAGCAGCGGAGGGTTTGAATCGCAGGCAAGAATTTTTCTGAGGAGATGAGGGTTTGAAAAGACGAGAGTTCGAATTTCGGCTGAGAAGTTTATAGCAGAGAAAATAAGTGATTCAAATAGAAAGAAGGACAAAGATGCTTACAAGGATGCAGAAGGCCACAAAGCTCGACAAAGTACAAAAGGAGAAAAGGTTTAAGAAAAACCTGAGACGCACATGGGAGAGATCAATTGAGTCTCTTGAACGGGCTAAGAGATCACATAAAGGTAACGATTCTCATTCTTACAAGGATGGCAAGGAAAGATTGGATAGTAGAGAAATATCAATCGAGGCAGTCGATAGAGCCAAGAGGCACCATGAAGGGAAGGATTCTTATTCCCGTAAGGACAACAGAGAAAGATCAATGACGTTGATGATCGGGTTGGTAGGTCCCATGAAGGGAAATATTCTCCAGAATGCGTTTAAAAGCAGCTGGGAGTATTGAACTTTTACTGGCAAAGCTGACGTCGAATAAAATCACATCTTCGGCTTTCAATTGAACCTGAATGGAATCTCTAACTTGTCTGAGCTGTGGTCCTATGGATAACAAGGAATATCACATGGAAGGTACCCAAAAATCCAATTTTTTTAAAGTATAGGTGAATTAGCACTTATCAAAGAACGAAATGTCGAACAAAATGCGAACTGGATACACTTAAGGATTCCCTGGTTCCATTTGTTATTGAAAATGATGCTCTCTATGGATGAAACCAGTAAAAAGTCTGCTTATATTATAAATGGAAATCCAGTGACCATTTCTATGGGAAGAAAAGCATAGATACCTGTAGCTACCATATTTCCACCTGCAAATCGATTTCCCATTGGAAAAGCTAATGTAATAGCCCATTTTGCGATGTCTTTCCTCTGCTCAACCCTATACTCATTTTCTACTGGAAACCATTGCCTCGACATGTAATAATTGCATCGTCTAGTTGAAAATCGATCTTCTTCTGCTAACAAATGCAGAATGAAGGACTCGTTGCAATTGCTCCCAAAACATTCAAGGTCAATTTCTCATAAAACAGATATTGTATAAATTTTGTTAATATCAAGATAGGAAGCACAAAGGAGAAAAGAGGAAATTGGATGCCAAGATGGAGGAGGAACTTACAAATGAGCAAGCAGACCATGGGTCAGCAAGTTGATCATGAGGCACCTTTTCTTGTTGCAGGTTATGGAAAGGTTCAAATTTATTTTTCTGAAAGAAGAAGAGGTGTAGTTTAGAAAATAAATGGCCCAAATATTTTCACAGCAAAATATACATTTCCAACATGTCTAATTTTGGTGTACACACGTAAAAGTAATTTCGGTGCCTCAACCATAGATCGGTGATAATGTACAGATAACCGCACAGGTGCGTTCTGGTTACTACGCACCAGTGTGTTTTATTTACTACGCACTGGTGTCGTGTTGCCAATGGACGCACCGGTGCAGTGCTAGTAAGTAACGCACCAATGACGAATAAACGCAAATAAAAAAAAGCGCAACTCTATTTTATTTAAGTGAAAAAAAAAAGCGGCAAATTGAAAAATGGGAGGCAAAATATTTTCAAAAATCTAATTTCATAAAACAATTCTTTAAATACTAAAAAAATTTCATTATTTCACTATTTTTGTTAACATTTTTAGCCAGAGATTTGCAGGAAACACGCCTGGAGCAAGAGAACACAAGAGCACTGTGGAGCAGCGAAATACGTTCGAACAGAAGTATTCAGGTAATCAGAAACCAAACCTCTGGTGATTCAAGTCCTGTAGCATAGAATTTAAAAGGATCTCGTGATTAAATTTGATTTTTTTTTTTACTTTTTCTGTAGATTTTTTACTTTTTCTACAGTTTTATCCATTTTTACCCTAAACCCTTCATCTTTTTGTTTCTGCCATTTCTTCTCCCTGTTTCTGTGATTTTAGAATTAGGGTTTTTCATTTTAGATTGACATCCAACCCATGGGACGACTTGCATAGTCAGATCCCAATCCATATCGACCCTTGCGTGAATTTTTGAAAAAAATGGATTTTTTTTTATCAGTGCGCCATGCGTAACCGAGTGCACCGATGTGTTGTATTATACAGCGCACTGCGCAAGTACTGTGTAATAAAAAATTTTAAAACATTTTTTTTTGTTAAATCAGTGTGCCATATCCAAAATAGGGCATCGGTGCGCTATGTTACGAGGATAGCACCGTACGGTCTATTATACTGTTTGTGCGGTGCGTTTATAATACCCCCATGCATCGACGTCAGTGCGTACATCATGAAAGGTGCACCGGTGTCTTGAGATTTATTTTTTACCTAAAAAGTTGACAATTTATTTATAAATATATTAATGAATGATATGGTACATATTTTAGATTGATAAACAAATGAATGACAAGAGATCAAGTAACAAAAATATTGATAACACATCAAGAAAAGCAAAAAAGGTAAGTTCTTTGTAAATTCTTTACAAAAAATATTATTTTTGAACTATATGTAAGTTTAACTAATATGTATTGTTTATTGTCTATCATGCAAAGCCACAAAATGACGAAAATCGATAGATTATTTCTGATCTAGGACCAGAAGAGCTTAAAAGCTTGATGAAAAAATTGCAAAAGGATGAATCAGCTGAATGAAAAAATATTATCGATCCAATATGAGTTTCTTTTTTAAATTTTCATTAATAATATACTTAAAATTATTAGATAACATGTGTCAAACAGTCTATTAATTCACATCTGTTTAATGTTCTACAGGGACCAACAACTCAGAAAAGGAATGTTGTTCTAAGAAAAGAAAAAAAATAGAACATGCAAATGAAAAATGAAGTGCTCCTTAGCTCATCTAGAGTGGTGTTGGAGGTTAACGAAAGGGGGGAAAACTTTTACAAAAGTTTGAGGGACTAGTCAAACGAATGTATAGACGTTCTTTCCATTTACAATACAAAAACCAATCTAATGATTCCAAGAACCAAATTTTATTTAAACTACAGTAAGAGTTTCTAGAGAATTGGTCAATGAAACATGTCAGAATTTTAATAGCAAAAACGTACAACAACAAAAAAGAAGGAATGAAAAAATAATATTCCTTTAAATGTTTGTATAGAATTATTTATAAATATCACTTTTGTTATATTTACTTTTCATATATCAATATAAAAATTAAATAGTTTATTGTCATGTTACAGTGTCAGGAAGATTATGAAAATCTCAAAAGATGAACGAGTTGATATCAGAAATATGCTAGTAGGAATTTCCATAAAGGTGTACAAGGAGATGGTCAAAGAAATGGGCAAAATTGCATCACAGGAGGAGCCATCTCAACAACAATGTGCTTCAAATGTAATATGTAATCATTGAATTTTTCGATCATTAGGTATAATAAATAAACAATTTAGCATTAAATATTAATTTTCAATAATTTTCTTGCAGAAAAGAAAAGAAAGTGAAACCCATTCAGCACATAAAACAGGACGACAAGGAAGAAAAGGGTTGATATCTAAGTTTGTGAGTAATTGTTACTTCCTTATAACAACTTAACTAGATTTCATTTTTGTATTTTTTAAGTTGTTTTACAAAAATTATCATTGAATGTCTTCAAACAAGTGCTAACATACAAAAAAGAACCATCAGACGAATTGATTGAAATTGGGTTAAATATGGGTTGTGAGTATATGTTGGCATATCATAAATTAATTGTGGAATTTGTAAGCATCTATCAATCTTGTTTTAATTAGCTCCGTCTATAATTAATAGAACAAAAAAAACTTTTATATTAAATATATGATTTGTTATGGGGTATAAAACTTGCAGGAAACAAAGTATGGACTACGGCAACAGATGAAATTTTGAAAAATGGCAAGGTACATGGTTTTGAAAGAATGTGTATAGTTTATGAGTCAATTGTTGCTATGGTACGTCATTTTTCTTTTTTATTTACATTGATGTATATTATTTAGTATTTCAATTTTCATTATTCTCACCAATGTTTATACACTCATTTCAGTTTATTTTTATGTTTGTAGATGAAAGGTGAAGAAGAAGAAAGCAATCAACACCGTGAACAAAATATTCCTAAAAATAACCCAAGTCATGGAAGTAGCTCTAGCAGTGACAACAGTTCAAGCGAAGAATGATGATCACTATGTTTAGATATCAAAGCAAGGCATTGTATTTTTTAAAATATTTGTCTGTGAAATCATACATTTTGTTTAATGTAATGGACATATTGTCCCAATTGAAAGACAAAGGGATACCAATAACTGTCCCATTTTGTATGACAAACACTGTCTTATATATATATATATATATATATATATATATATATATATAATAAAATATGTTTTAATTTATTCTATTGTGTTCTCCATTATCAATCTCAAATGCACTAATAAAAATTTAATTCATATGAATATTGTTATAAGATATATATGTGTCGAATTTTGATGAATAATAAATCTTTAAAAATCACAATAATTATGATATGGTATAACAAATTAATCCAAACATCACAGTCAAATGCATTAATAAAAATTTAATTAATATGAATATTGTTATAAAATGTGTCGACTTTTGATGAATAATGAATTTAGAAAAATCACAATAATTGCACCGTCACAAGTCGATGTTTCTAAAAAATACAAAATGAACACCGGTCCGCGTCAGTTATTATACACCGGTGCGTTTGTATGATGCAGCACACCGGTGTGTTTCTACGACCTATGGGCACCGCGTAAATACCAAAACCAATTAAAAATCTCAGTGTGTTTGTGCGATACTACGCACCAATGCTTTTATGTGAGAATGCGCACTGGTGCATTTGTACGACATATGGGCAAAAATACCAATACCAATTATAAATATCAGTGTGTTTGTCTGATACGGCGCACCAGTGCGTTTCTATAAGTCTACGTACCAGTGCGTTGAGACAACCTATGGGAACTGCACAAATCCCAAGACCAATTAGTATGGCCCCGTGCGTTGTATCACTAACACTGCGCCCGGTGCGGATTTATACCTTGACGGCCCAGTGCAGGAACCTTTGACCACCCCGGAGCCACCGTCTAGATGACATGCAAAGGTGTGTTGAAACCTTAGTAGCGCACCGATGAAAAAAAACATTTGTAATAACCTCTATCCACCTAGTTTTTTTAGTTGTGTTGAATTTTGTTAAAAGCTCCACCAAAACCTCTGTAACCATAAACGGATGTTGTAGCAAATGTTTTTTTAACAATTTTGGCCAATTTTATAACACTAAAAACCTCCTTTATAACCTCCACTAGAGGGTCTTTTCCTTGTAGTGGGATATACACGAGGAACCAACCCTAAAGAAAGAAGAAATGAGTCTAACCATATCGTGTAATGCATTGGCAGGAATTACCACTCAAACTCTCAAGATAGAAGGACATATCAAGAAGAAAATGGTAATAGTGTTGATTGATTCGGGTAGTACCCATAATTTTATTCATTGTAAGGTAGCCAAGGAATTGAATTGCTTCCTATACCTAGCACCAGAATGTCAAGTGATGGTTGCAAATGGAGAAACTATAAATTGCTCTAAAAAATGCCATAATATCAAGCTAACCATGGGGAAATATTGTTGTGGAGGTAAATCCCCTCTGCGGACAGAGGCGATCCCACTAGCCCTAGATTGGGTCTAGCAATAATCGAATCACGCAATGATGTTGGTTCCTAGTTACAAGAAAGACAAAGATCGTGATAAGTAGCCTACCTCAAATCCCACGTTGTTGTTGTCGAGGAAGAAGCGGTGCTCCTCGTCCCTAGCTTGACAAATCACAATCCTTCCATTCGCCACGTTGGACACCTGTATACATGCAGAGAAACGACGACATACAACATAATACTTAAAGCATGTAACTATATATCAGTGAGAGAAGATATAATTCGTTGCATTACATAAAAGAGTAGACACACGAATGGAACCAAAATCAGAGTCGCTTATATTATATATGACAAAAATGGAGATTACAACCAAATTCTCTGACGCTATGATCTTCCTTTTGTAGGGCTTGCAACGGAGCGCGTCTCAACAAAGCCTGTCGGGAATCTGGACAAAGCTCTCTCTCTTACGAGGTTCTCCTCGGCTCTACTCTCAATAATCGCCCAGCTACAGTTTCCTTCCCACAAGTTCAACTAGCTATCAAATGGAGAGGGCAGGCTTTTATAGAGGGAGGAAGGGAGGTTGGGATCCCTATAATTATGGGATAGAGTCCTATCTCTTAGGAAGGTTCCATGAGAGGTGTAAAACCACTTCCTAATCAGGGAGATCCGGAGAAAAACAACCCAACTTCTTTCTGATGATTCATTCTGAGTTGGTTAGAATCAAACTTCCGCCATTTATTTTTAAAAAACATTCCTTAATAGGCTTGGCGCGAGTGAGACACAGGGACAGAGCCCCAGTTGGCACGCCCACTAGTGTGCTTCTTCCCCATTGGCGCGAGGGATGAACTGGCTACCCGCTGCAATGCCAAAACATGGATTTTTAGGGTTTTCCAGAGGAATTGTTCTTCAGGAGAATTCTTGTCCTTATGCAGAAGGATGCCATTAAGGTGTTTTCATGACATTTTATTGTTCACAGGTCATGGGAATAGTCCTCCAATATGCGGGACGAGGGATTGCAGGGACGGTGACAAAATGTTGTGTAACATATGCCCCCTAAAACATGAGGTTCGAGAGAGAGGGAGGGGTGAAATGCTTTATGAGAATGCGCCCAACTGAAAACACCGCCGTCGGAAAACCTACGAATACAAATACAACTGATATCTTCGATACATGATATGTGGCATGGGTTCATCCATCCATAATAGAGTATACAAAAACCAGGATCCAAGGTATGGACCCAGCCATCCAATGAATAAGGACCAACAAGTAGACTCGGGTATGGTCGCAGCCATCCAATCAAATGAGTCATGTAATAAATCATAATAATCCACAAAGAACCCGCAGCCTAGATGTTTATCAGAAAAAATACAGGGTCTTGCGCTCCATCTCGACCCAAACAGAGTACAAGTTCGAGCATGCGAATGTGTGAGCTGAAGTCGAACATGTAAGAACATCGTCTGATTACCAGCTGATAATGAAAGCTGTTAACGGACGCGAGAGAAACCACCAATAATGACGATGGCTCTCAAGGTACTATAGGTACAATCCACGGAATGTGAACAGTGAGCTGGCGTCAAACACCCACGGAATCATCCGGTCGAAGGCCAATAATGAAAATCTTGCGTTGAATGCGAAGAACCTGCCATTGAGGCATGCAGGCTCTAAGGCACCTGAAGGGAGTCTCTAGATCAACTGCCTAGATAATGAGCTGAAGTCGACAGGAAGCGACCTCGATCGAAGGTGGGCCATAATGTTTCCCACATCATCGACAGAGGACAGAGGAACATGATGTTTGTGAATCAAGACCAATAGATAATCAAAGGGAGGTTGAAAAAACTACAGAGGCCAACTTCTCTTGAACATATCGGCAGCACAACATTAGATTTGGCAGTATTTGACATCAAGGGATCTGAGGTCATGGTGATGTGGAAAAGAGAGAATGAGTGGTCAAAAGAGATTACCCAAACCCATGAAGGCAAGCAAATAACGGGATGAGATGGTCCCGACCCAACACGAATGCAAACAAGTGCCATGTTCAAGTGCGACATACTACCGACACGACTATAATATTGGTTCCATTTTCCCCCACCATTTCTGGCGAGTACCCCAATTATTTTTGAAAACAAGCTTGAAGGGGATAGTACATTTAACGAGCCCTAGGAAGGAGGAACTCGAGTAATGTCATTACGACGGAGTCCGATGTCATTAGTGTTTAACGAGTCTGAAAAAGGAAGAACTCGACGTCTTTTCATGTTTAGAGAGTTTGAAAAGACAGCAGAAAAGAAAACTCCAGCAGTCCCTTTTCGTAGATAGTCCCACAGATTCGAAAAGGTAGAAAACTATGTCTGAGAGAACCTCCTAGTCGCGATAGGCTAGGGTATTCCTTTTTCGTAAATAATCTATCCCAGCCCGAAAAAGGGGTAAACGTATACTGGGTAGATGTCATTTCACAACCATTTAGCGAGTTAAAAACGACAAGCGTCTCGGCAATCTTTTCAATTTTAGAGAGTCAGAAAAGAGCTGAAAGGTGACTCTGGTAGTGACTTTTTCGTGTTTTTACCGAGTTCGAAAAAGCATAAAATACAACTCGTGTCATTGTCCTAATCGCGTGAAAACCTGTCGCGGCATAAAAAACCAGTGTAAAACCCATTTTTCGACAAAAATATAGTAAAATATCGGAAAAACAAGTCCCAAAACCTAATTTGGATTTTAAAAAGTTATAAATATTACCAAATAGTAAAAACATATTTATTTTTCACCCTTTTACCTCTTTGCAGAGCGATAGTGAGCTATTTCCTTTGCGATCTTGAGGTGACGATTGAGAGCAATCCAGTGGACGAATTCAGATCCCGTCTTCTCCAGGTAAGAGATACTTCCATTAGCCATCTTTTAAGTTGCATTTCATTATCTTTTATCATGATTTGAGGCCTTTTAGGGAGGGAATTTCAAAATTTAGGGCTTCGCGGTTGGCGCGGGTACCAGGCACGGACCCACGCCAATCCACTCTGTTTTACACAGAGGCCGCGCCAGCTAGCGCAACTGTTAGCCGGACAGCCGCGCCAACAGCGCAACGCAAATTCCGGCCAAAAAATCTCAAAAATGAACCAATGAAAAGAAAATTTGAATACTTGAGGAGGTTTCTAACACTCCTATGTTTGATTTGATGCAGGTACTCAGCAAAAATGGTAATTGAATGGAAGGAAAGAGAGCACAGTGAGGAAGATGAATTAGAAATGGAGAATGAGCAGTGTATGAATGCTCTCCAAAATTGCGGTTTGAAGAAATTCTTCCTAACGCCATGTCTCCATGCCCAGCCCGAACTACTACAATATCTAATTAGTATCTGGGATGAGGACGAGGAGAAGTTTAAACTTCGGGATCAATTACTCGAGCTCGAAGTTTCAGACGTGTACTTCATCACTGGACTGTCATGCAAAGGTCCATTTCCTATCTTGACAGGCACCAGGCCTTCTGGTGAAAACATGATAATGGTCATGGACAGAGTGTGTGCAGGGGCACACAAAGGGTCAGGTAGTAGAAAGGTAGACATTCAGACCATTCCTGATCTAGCACTCAGAGTGGTGCTACATACTATCACGCGGGCTGATCTGAAATGTGTGAACTAAATATTTCTCATACAGAGATAGACTGTAGGGGCTTTTACCAGTTATTTCACCTTTCAAAGAAAGGATGAAACCAGAAGCTTCTGGCCCTCTTACAGACTCTTCCTAAAGAAATAGTAAGTAAACACTAAAGAGATCTGGTAATGAAAGTATTTGTTTTCTAATTCAAAGTATTCATTAACCAATAATATGAGTGTGCAAGCATGTTAAAGTGTTTTGCAATGGAACAAATGTGTTTTGGAATGGAACAAATATGTTTTGATAAGTGTATAAGTCTTTTTGTGTTAAGAGGACTTATTTAAATTTATTGTTTAAGGTATTAAACTCTGGAAATAAGCAGCAAGAATTCACAGCATATAAACAAGCATCTAATAAGGCAGTTCACCCCTCTCTTGGGCTACATCTGCCGGGTCCAAAAGCCCCCAAATGGGCTTTTCCCTTCTCTTATAATGCTCAAAAAATAGTTATACATCGTGAAGAAAGCCTTAATAGGCATAAATAGCTGCTTAAACAGAATCAGAGTGCTGGAAACAGTAAAAATTGACTGTAAATTCACCTCAAACAAATGAACATAGCCCAATACAGTTGTCCATTACAAAGCCCTGGTGGCTCCTCTAGCTAATCCGCTGATAAAACCTCTGACAGAGTGCCCTGATGGCTCTGTAACCTGTTCCAGTAGCTTCAGAATGTTCCAATACCCCTAAAACAAAACAAAAAATTCATTCCAAAAGGACTCTCCTAACTCAAGTTATGGTCAAAACCATTTTTGTCCAACTTTGCCCTAAACAGCTCCTCCAAATCTGAGCAGACTCCAGTTAATCCCACTAAATATGGGGCGGCCACCATAAAAGGCGGAATCCGCCAACTAAACCGTGTGGATAAACTGGGATTTTAAATGTTTAACTGTTTTTTGGTCACATGTTGCGTTGTATCCGTCGGGATATGTGGTTGGAACCAACCGTTACATTTAACGTTGGCATTAATACCAACGTAACCTCCGCCTTATGTGAACAACCACAACCTTAACCATTTGGATTAAACGCCATGTCTGCTGGTTTGGAAGGCCTTAAGCCCACGATTTAACACATTGGTTCCATGGGGAAGGGGCTGGCCCCCACGCCCTTGACTTCTGCTCCACCGCGTATTGAATCACGTGTTTTCACACACGTATACCTTTTATATGCCATGTTTAACCTTTGACTTTTCGTTAACAAACGAATATTGCATTTGGGTTTAAACATTTAACCATGTTTTAAAACCATATGACATTGCCCACGTTAATATAACATTTTCCATAATTTGAATTTTAATTAATATATGGTGTGGTTTAATAATTAGTTTTTAATAAGGTTTAATTATAATTTAAAATTAATTAAAACATATAATAATTAATATAATATACGATTAATTTAAATCATAAAAAATATTAAAAACTATATAGTTTAATTAATTTATCAAACCTTAATAAAAAAATAAAATTATCCCAAACCATAATATTAAAAAAATTCCCTTTCAAAATTGAAAGTTATTAGGCGATTTCAAAATGCAATATCTTCTCCATACGGTAACGGATTTCAGTGTCGTTCACGGCGTTGGGATCGTATTGACAAGCTCTTTCCTGTCATTCTAGTTTGAACCAATTGTGAGCAAATAAATTTTTGAGCATTTTTCCAATTGGACATGATCACCTGATCACACCTCCCAAATGGGAAGCTTTTGGACCCAAAAAAGCTCTCTGATTAGTGAAACTGATGATGTGGAGACTGATTCTCCACTCTTTCACCCTTGAATAACTGAAATCTACCCGATTTCATGAAATGGAGATTTTCAAAAAATGATAAATTGTCTCTGGAATTAACTGATCAACCGTTGCTAAAACTGACTAAATCATGATGCAAATTCTTAAAATTTGCAGAACAACAACTACAATTTGCAGAAAACAAACTTTTTCTACACTGATCAAACTTCCAAGAAGACTGAAAACAAGATTCACCTTGCCTCTTCTGCTTCCTGTGTGCTTTCTTTTTCAACCAGCAACTTGAAGCAACATGGTTAAATCCACTACAAAATGTGCAACAAAACTTCTTTTCATTTGAACAAGAAAAATTATCATTCTTTGCTGAAACATAATCAAATTGATCATGTGACTGATTATACCTCTTTTGCTGCATGGAATTTCCATCCTTTTTGTCTTCGAAAGACAATGAACTAGTAGAGGAGACAACTTTCCTTTTCAGACTTTCATCAATGTTCTTGTCTTGAAAACTGTTTGAACTAGAAGGCTCGCCATAAGCGACATGTTTACCCTCTACTTGCTGCAATGATGGCTTAAAACAATGGCAATCATCCTTAAAACAATTTTGACATAAATGCATTTGATAACTTGGAACAAAGGTTCTCTTAAAATTTGCATTACATGCATTCAAGGATTTGAATTCTTTGCCATAAAACTGCACATATCCAAGACCAACATTCTTGGGTCGCTCCACAACTGAAATAGGTTCAACCATGTCTTGTGCATGCTTGCCTAAACCTTTGCCTTCTTGATAGCCCATCCTAAACATTAGTTTGGACCTGATGCCTCTTGTATGTTTTTCAAACGAACCAACACACTTTTCAATGGAGGAAATTGAAGACAAGTTGGAACGATTAACCTCTTCCTCAAGAATTTTCTTGGACAAAGTTTCTTGAGCTTGAAGGAGTTGTTTCTCCATGTCATGCAACCTTTGAAGAATTTCTTCCTTCTCATCCTTCATAGCCAACAATTGTGCATGAAGCTTAACGCTTTCTCTTTGATCCTCAATGAAAATCTGCACCATGTCCTTCACCTTAAAGAACTTATTCTTCATGTCATCATTGAAGAATCTCGTGAAGGAGGAAAATTCACTTGTAGAAGAAGTTAACATTATGTAAATGGTCAAAACAACCAAAAGGAACTTCTAGAGAAAAGTCCTCAAAGCTTTCAAACAAACGACAAGCTTTTAACCAAATGTCAGTAAAGACCCCTTCTCATTCAAGCAGCCATAAAACACAAACTATTGGAGTTTGTTTTCGAAAGATAATTTTGAGGTAAATTGGGTAAGAAAATAGTCTTCAATCCTTTCCAAGACTTAGCTAACAACAGCTATCCTTCCAACTCAAGAAAACTCATACATGCAACCATTTTGCAACCAATAAAATAGTAAATCTCTTACACTGTCTGAAAACCTTTTGCACAATAAAAAATGCTCAAACCGAGCTCTAATACCAATCTGATTTGAAATGTGTGAACTAAATATTTCTCATACAGAGATAGACTATAGGGGCTTTTACTGGTTATTTCACCTTTCAAAGAAAGGATGAAACCAGAACCTTCTGGCCCTCTTACAGACTCTGCCTAAAGAAATAGTAAGTAAACATTAAAGATATCTGGTAATGAAAGTATTTGTTTTCTGATTCAAAGTATTCATTAACCAATAATATGAGTGTACAAGCATGTTAAAGTGTTTTGCAATGGAACAAATATGTTTTGATAAGTGTACAAGTCTTTTTGGGTTAAGAAGACTTATTTCAATTTACTGTTTAAGGTATTAAACTTTGGAAATAAGCAGCAAGAATTCACAGCATATAAACAAGCATCTGATAAGGCAATTCACCCCTCTCTTGGGCTACATCTGCGGGGTCCAAAAGCCCCCAAATGGGCTTTCCCCTTCTCTTATAATGCTCAAAAAATAGTTATACATCATGAAGAAAGCCTTAATAGGCAGAAATAGTTGCTTAAACAAAATCAGAGTGCTGGAAACAGTAAAAATTGACTGTAAATTCACCTCAAACAGATGAACATAGCCCAATACAGTTGTCCATTACAAAGCCCTGGTGGCTCCTCTAGCTAATCCGCTAATAAAACCTCTGACAGAGTGCCTTGATGGCTCTGTAACCTGTTCGAGTAGCTTCAGAATGTTCCAATACCCCTAAAACAAAAACAAAAAAATTCGTTCCAAAAGGACTCTCCTAGATCAAGTTATGGTCAAAACCATTTTTGTCCAACTTTGCCCTAAACAGCTCCGCCAAATCTGGGCAGACTCTAGTTAATCCCACTAAATGTGGGGCGGCCACCATAAGAGACGAAATCCGCCAACTAAACCGTGCAGATAAACTGGGAGTTTAAATTTTTAACTGTTTTTTGGTCACATGTTGCGTTGTATCCGTCGGGATATGCGGTTGGAACCAACCGTTACATTTAACGTTGGCATTAATACCAACGTAACCTCTGCCTTATGTGAACAACCACAACCTTAATCGTTTGGATTAAACGCCATGTCCGCCAGTTTGGAAGGCTTTAAGCCCACGGTTTAACACATTGGTTCCGTGGGGAAGGGGCTGGCCCCCACGCCCTTGACTTCTGCTCCACCACGTATTGAATCACGTGTTTTCACACACGTATACCTTTTATATGCCATGTTTAACCTTTGACTTTTCGTTAACAAACGAATATTGCATTTGGGTTTAAACATTTAACCATGTTTTAAAACCATATGACATTGCCCACGTTAATATCACATTTTCCATAATTCGAATTTTAATTAATATATGGTGTGGTTTAATAATTAGTTTTTAATAAGGTTTAATTATAATTTAAAATTAATTAAAACATATAATAATTAATATAATATACGATTAATTTAAATCATATAAAATATTAAAAACTATATAGTTTAATTAAATTATTAAACCTTAATAAAAAAATAAAATTATCCCAAACCATAATATTAAAAAAAATTTCCTTTCAAAATTGAAAGTTATTGGGCGATTTCAAAATGCAATATCTTCTCCATACGGTAACAGATTTCAGTGTCGTTCACAGCGTTGGGATCGTATTGACGAGCTCTTTCCTGTCATTCTAGTTTGAACCAATTGTGAGCAAATAAATTTTTGAGCATTTTTCCAATTGGACATGATCACCTGATCACGAGCCGCGGGGTCGCAGGCACCGCAAGAGGCTACCAAGACACAGCTCCTTCTTGCATCAAAATGCATGAACCCAATAGTGTTTGATTGGGCCACAGTCGTGACTATGAACATCAAACGTCAATTGACCAAATGCAAAAAGACCAAACTGAAACAGTTTGGATACGGGTCAATCTTGGTATCGTTCTTCCCAGAACGACTACCTATCTTCCAGGGCCAAGGGGATATAGTCTCGGATCCACCATTGAGAGAGCCACGGATGGCTCGATGGGCAGCATTGATGCCCAGGGCAGGGGGTGACCAGCAGATGTCATGGCAGCCCGAGTTCTTTGGATGGCTCCGACGATAGTTGATCGTCGTAGAGGACTGGCCCTATGTAGGCACTGATTTCACTGGATACCCAGACCTTCTACTCCCGGAAGGAGAGGACTGGGATGAGGAGCTGGGTAAGACTCTTTTTTATTTTTATGAGTTTTATGATTTTTTGGTATACATGCATGTTCTAACAGTTGATCCTATATGTATGCAGATGTTGGCCCAGAGAGGCCCGCCGAAATGTCACCGGTGGCAAGGAGGACCCCTCTCGCTTATGACCCTCAAGGTGAGAGGGGCGAGGGGGATGTGCTTGTACAGAACCTAGAGGGGATTGCTCGTGGGGTTCCGGATTATGCTCGCCTAGCTGATGTCCCTTTAGCTTATCAGAGGCACATCGTAGGGGTGCCGAGTCGCCTCCACCGCTTACTAAGGCGGTTGGTGCAGGCAGTGACGTGCTACCATGAGCACCATGCCGATTAGTTGCCTAGGCTTTTTATTTGCATATTTTTGAGAGACATGTCGTCTCCGGATGTAACTAACACAAACATGTATATTTTTGGTTTTATATGATGCACACGTTGCAAACATTCGACATATATATATATATATACATGGATCTTGCTTACATATGATGATGTTTTTAAAAATTGTGTAAATGTGTATCTAATACCATGTCGGCTACTGCATCTATTAGTGTATTCATTCGTCTTGGTATATGCTGATATGTAATGTAATCAAAATTTCTTTCCAGTAAATGAATACGTAGATACAGCCTTAAAATACATGGGTTTCTAACTGAATAATGACCATTGAGCTGTAAAACCACAAGCTGTGAGTCCAGATATACAAGCAACGCGCGAATACCGAGGTTGATAGCCTCGTTTAATAATTCCAAAACGGCACTAAATTCTGCGACATTATTCATAGCAGGCCCTAGACAAACACCTTGTAAATTAACCAACTCACCAGCAGGATTGTAAATTACCCAGGCTGCCGAAGACAAGTTCCTAGTACTGCGGGAGGCACCATCCACGAAACCAACATAAGGAATAATAGACATCTGCACAATCAGGAAGATCCAATAAGTAGAAAAACGCTTACAAAGCACACCACACCACACATGCACAAAAATGAAAAAATCACCTATGTACATATACTACGCAAAAATGATTCAAGCATAATACTTCTTCAGGTACAACCCATTTCTGGGTTTTCCCAAAGGAAGACCTTCATAATCGATCAGCTCATAAGCCCCATTTTTTAATACGTGTTTAACGATATAGGGCCCATGCCACATAGTTTGGAATTTGCCTACCCCAAGCTTGTCATGGGCTTGATCATACAAGAGAATGAGGTCCCCTTCAATAAAAGAGCGCGGAGAAACCTTTTGATCGAAATGAGCTTTAACCCGCTTTTTATGTGCCTCAATAACAAAAGCAGCCAAGTGGAAAGTTTCGTCCAATCTCTCGAGATATAGGAGATGTTCTTCCTCCGGGGAAGTATTGGGCAATAATTCCACAACCAATTTTAGCGAAGGGACCTCACATTCAACCGAAAGAGTAACTTCCATACCATACACCAACTGAAATGGTGTGAATTCGGTTGCACTCTTCACTGACATTCGATAGGCCCAAAGAGTTGAAAACAAATGGAGATTCCAATTCAATTTGTGTATACCAATTGTTCGTTGAAGCATTGTGACAAGAACTTTGTTCACGGCTTCAACCTGGCCATTTGCCTGGGGGTAATATGGCGTTGAGTTGTCGTGACGCAAGCCCAACCTAGATGTCAGCTCTTCCATCATGTAGTCCTGAAAATGAAAGCCATGATCAATGACAATGGCTTGAGGAACGCCGAAATGCGTGTTCACATGGTTGAAAATGAACTGTGCAGCTGTCTTACCGTCTGCAGCTAGTGTAGGCATCGCTTCAGCCCACTTGGTGAAATAATCCACGACAACGATGATATAAGCATGCCCCCCGGCCGAGTGAGGGTTACATGTCATAAAATCAATGCCCCATTTGGAAAAAGGGCCCACAATAATGACAGGATGTAATGGGAGAGGCGGCGCACGCATCTTGCGTTGGAAGATTTGGCACGCATGACACTTTCGTACTGCAACAATACAATCTTTAAAGATAGATGGCCAGAAATAGCCCACACGTAGAATCTTATGGGCAGTAGCATAACCGGACATGTGACCTCCACAGGCGCCACTGTGACAGTCATTTAGAACTTTCTCAGCCTCTTCTAAGGTCAAACACCGGCGAAGTACAGAATCGACTTTGACTCGATATAGGGTATATCCAATAATGCGATATGGTTGCGACTGGTGTCGAACACGGCGTCGAGCATCCTTCGTTAACTCGGACCGGAAGGTAGATGTCTGGAGGTACACGATGATATCGTCGTACCATGGATCGAGAGTGCTGATTAAGAAGAGAGTTTCATCCAGGATATGATCCTCGGATTAAGACGGAACAAAGTCGGTAGGGAGGGAGCAAATGAGATAAAAAAAAACCAGTGACTTCTTCGATTTGGCAATAGTGAACTCCAAATCGAACTCTTGGAGGATCACAATCCACTTTGAGTACTTGCCCCCCAGCAATTGTCGAGAAAAAATGTAATTCATGGGGTTGCAGTTGGAAATCACGGTTATCGTGCGTAACAGGATGTAATGGCGAAACCGCTGAACGGCCTGGACCACGGCCAGCATCAACTTCTCGACATGGGCATAACGCGTTTCAGTGTCAAGGAGATTCCAAGACAGATAATAAGCCATGTGTTCATTACCGTCATCGTCATCCTGTATCATAACCATGGCAATTGTGCTGAATGCAGCAGCCAAATAGAGGGTAAAGTCGCGATGATAGTTTGGAGGATGTATTAATGGATGCTCTGTCCCTGTTTCTCACTCGTGCCAAGCCTATTAAGGAATGTTTAAAAAAAATAAATGGTGGAAGTTTGATTCTAACCAACTCAGAATGAATCATCAGAAAGAAGTTGGGTTGTTTGCCTCTGGATCTCCCTTATTAGGAAGTGGTTTTCAACCTCTCATGGAACCTTCCTAAGAGATAGGACTCTATCCCATGATTATAGGGATCCCAACCTCCCTTCCTCCCTCTATAAAATCCTACCCTCTCCATTTTCTAGCTAGCTGAACTTGTGAGAAGGAAACTATAGTTGGGCGACTATTGAGAGCAGAGCCGAGGAAAACCCCGTAAGAGAGAGAGCTTTGTTCAGATTCCCAATAGGCTTTTTTGAGATGCGCTTCGCTGCAAGCCCCGCCGAAGGAAGATCATAGCGTCAGAGCATTTGATTGTAATCTCCCTTTTTGTCATCTATAATATAAGTGACTTTGATTTTGGTTCCATTCGTGTGTCTACTCTTTTATGTAATGCAACGAATTATATCTTCTCTCACTGATATATAGTTACATGCTTTAAGTATTACGTTGTATGTCGTCGTTTCTCTGCATGTGTACAGGTGTCCGGACGTGGCGAACAGAAGGATTGTGATTTGTCAAGCTAGGGACGAGGAGCACCACTTCTTCCTCGACAACAGCAGCGTGGGATTTGAGGTAGGCTACTTATCGCGATCTTTGTCTTTCTTGTAACTACGAACCAACGTCATTGCGTGATTTGATTGTTGCTAGACCCAATCTAGGGCTAGTGGGATCGCCTCTGTCCGCATAGGGGATTTACCTCCACAACAAATATGTATTGAATAGTCCAATGCTTTCCATTCCAATGGGAGGTGTTGAGGTTGTACTAGGAGTACAATGGTTACAATCTTTTGGGACGGTAGCTTTTAATTTTCAAGAACTTTTCTTGAAATTTTTTTCAGAAGGAAAGGAAGTCGAATTACGGGGTATCGCAGGGAAGCCAGGAAAGATAATAATCTCTAATGTCATGAAAAAGCTTCTAAATAAAGAACAATGAGGCGTAATTGTACAATTATGCTCACTAGAAGTTCCAACATCAAAATCATCCATTTCTCCATATCTCCAAAAAGTCTCGGACAATCATTCCAAGGTGCTTGAAACTCCCAAAGGACTCCCACGTATTTGTGATCATGATCATGCTATTCATTTGATTCCAAGAAGTGTTCCTCCAAACATCAGGCCTTACAAATATCCTTATGTCCAAAATAGCAAAATTGAACGTATGATTGCAGAAATGTTAGAGGCTGGTATAATTCAACCTAGTCAAAGTTCTTTCTCTGCTCCAGTAGTATTGGTGCACAAGAAGGATGGATCATGGCGCATGTGTCCGGATTATAGGGAGCTAAATAAGCTCACTATTAAAGATAAATTTCCCATTCCTGTGATTGATGAATTATTGGATGAATTACATGGAGCAATTTATTTTACCAAGTTGGATCTTCGTTCAGGATATCATCAAATTAGAATGAAGACTGAAGATATTCTAAAAACAGCATTTCGAACTCATGAGGGTCATTATGAATTTTTGATCATGCCTTTTGGCCTTACCAATGCACCTTCTACATTTCAAGGGTTGATGAATTCCATTTTCAAACCCTTCCTTAGAAAATTTGTGCTAGTATTTTTTGATGATATACTAATCTATAGCAGGTCTTGGAAGGATCATGTTCAACATGTTGACATGGTGCTCAAACTATTGGAGGAGAAACAATTATATGCAAAAACCTCCAAATGTTTCTTTGGAGTACAAAAGGTGGAATATCTGGGTCATATTGTATCTCATGAGGGTGTTAAGGTAGACCCAAACAAAATTAAAGCCATTAAGGAATGGAAAGTCCCCACAACCATAAAGAAGTTGCGAGGATTTCTCGGGTTAACATGGTATTATCGCAAGTTTGTTCAGAATTATGGGAGAATAGCAGCACCTCTAACAACATTATTAAAGAAATATGCATTTTCATGTACTCCTGAAGCAACTACGGCCTTTGAACATCTTAAACATGCAATGTGCCTAGCACCAGTCTTAGCTACACCAGACTTCATAAAAACCTTTATTGTGGAATGTGATGGCTCAAGAAATGGAATTGGTGTTGTTTTAATGCAAGAAGGAAGACCCATTACTTTTAAAGGTCTTCCAATCAAAGGAAAGTATTTATAGAAAGCTATTTATGAGAAGGAAATGTTGGCAATACTACATGCACCAAAGAAATGGCGACCTTACCTAATGGGAAGACACTTCAAGGTAAAAACTTATCATGATAGTCTTAAACACTTTTTGGAACAAAGACTATCTTTAGAAGAGTGGCAAAAATGGGGACTATAGGGGTACTAAAATAACAATAAGGGGGATACACTAACAATATGGGGCTAGACTAGTATTATAGGAACCTAACATGCCCCTCTCCTTCAAACAAGTGTTGCCCTCATCTCTTGATTATTTCTAATTGCTTTTGTATAAAATTTTCATCCTACCATGTGGAATCTTTAGCGGGTAAGTTCTTCCACTTATTGAGATACTTTGAAATTTATCGATTTGGTTGTTGTCGAGTTCTTATTTCTATGACTGCTTCAGAACTTCTTTCGTTGCGATGTTGATCTTCCTGTTGTTTCATTGGATTCTGCACCAAAGTTAGGTTATCCTTTGAGAGTTGGAGAACTTGTTTTTGATGCTCGATGTGATATTTCACTACTTTATCATCCATATTAACTTTCATTTGATCCTTCAAACCGTCCAAATTAGCCTCCATTTCTACTTTTAAACCATCTATGTCATCTTCGATTTCTCTTTGTAAGATCAAAATTTGTTGCACTTCGTACCATAATTTTGATATATCATACTGTAATTATTCATCTTTATGCATCATAGTATAGCTTTCCGAGGGCTTAATGGGTGTTGAATTCTTTTTAGGGGGCATTTTAGAACCCAATACTGATATTTATGCTTCAATATAACCTTGGAATCACTTTAAACTGATTTTTCAAACAAGACTTATGCAATTTGAAAAAAAATATAGACCTTTTTCTTGCTTTTGGGGAGCTCGATATTGAAGCTGAATTATCTATGTGATTTCTGATCTTCAATATCTTAAATTTGGTCCTGTAGTATCCCTCTGAATATTCTTTCGAATGCCACAGTTCTAACCTGATTTGGATGCTTCAAGACAAATTTATGCCCAATCTCTCACAATGACCTAATTATGGACTAGTTCAGTAGAGTGAACCTATACGGCGTGCCATGTGTCACTGTTTCCTCCTTCGACTCTGACATTGATACACAGGAAACTAAATTTTGTATAATTTTGGTCACTTTTTACAGAATTCCAATCCAATGCTCAGAGAGAGAGTTATGGCGATTTTCCAAGGTCGCCTATTTTAGATGAAATTTGGGAGCCTACAAAAACCCTAACTTCCACAGATCATATCTTTGAATATATTGCGAACCAAGATTTAAAATTTTTACACACCTTTCCTCACAATTTTGGCTTTGCGTGGTAAAATTTTTAGCTTCTGCACTTTCGTATAAAAAATGTTATAGCGAAAAAATGCCACGATGACCTGTTTGGAGCAGCGAAACCCTAGAATCCAAAGCTCTGATACCAAATGTTATGAAACCAACTCCAAAAATAGAATAAAAGAGAGATCAACGCCTTAGAAATCAACCAATTCAAGGGGAAAACCTCCTTTACATTACATAAATGAACAATTCTTGGATGATAAAAATGACAAAACCTACTTTCTATATATAGGAAACCATCAGTCACAATATAATCATAGCCGACCTAACAATAATAATTTAAGGGCACAATAATAACAATAGTGGGCTATAAAGGGGCACAATAATAGCAAAATGGGGACTACAGGGGTACAACAATAAAAATAAGGGGGCTACACTGACAACAATAAGGGGTTATACTAGTATTATAGGGACCTAACACAAGTAATGTTATAATGTTTAATTAATATTTAAATTTTATTATAATATCTATAATTTTAATTCTAAATTTTATATTCAACTTATGAAGTTATTTAGAATATATTTAAGGCTATAGTGTACTTGGGTATAGTTATATGTACAGGGTGGTAATCTTATGGAAAAACTCACTATTCCCCTTATTATCTCTTACTCTATTTTATTTACGAGGTTAGTACTTTTAATAATAAATTTATTTATCATATATTTAGACATTATTCAAGAGTAAATAACATATGTACTAGTGCCTTGTATGTGATGCACGCATATGTAGCTATCATATGCATGCTAATATTACCATGCCATTCATGATTCGAGATGGTTGTTACATACATCCTCCCTTTAGAAAACTTTGTCCCGAAGTTAAGGGTTTATATAATATATCAATAATTATTTTAGGGTTTGAAGGGATGGTGATTTGTGCTTGAATTTTCATTTATATTTGTCAGGGCACTTTAGGATTTGTATTTTGAACAATTCTTGGTTAGAATTTTTAATAGTCAATTTTTTCCCCAACCGAATTTCAAGCTATTCTAGAATCATCCTATCCCTCCTAATATATTTCGCTCCCATCCTATTCGTCCTCTACTGGAATATGCCATGGTGTCATTTATACTGATTTAACCATTCATAAACCTTTAGGATGTGAGCGTCAATTACATTGACTTGATTGCCCAGTAGGCATCTGATAGTCATCATCACATGTCTAGGGGAGTGTGACTCACATAACCCTCCCATGACTCTAGGTTTTGGAGGATAAGCGGTTGGTAACACCTCCACCCCTCCTAGTGGGACTAGGTCAACACTCTATCATGGAACCTCATTGAGCCTTGATTGTTCTTAGAGTTTTTCTCTTCACGTGGTCATTTGGTAACGATGTTATCTGCAAATGTAAACACTTGTATACACATCATATCATATGCATATTTATATTCAAAATAAGCAGTTTATGTATAATTCATACATGCTGTCATCTAGGGCGTAACATACTTGGTCTTATCCAACCCATATATCAACAATTTAGCCTTCATATTAAGATGTCATTCTTTTATTTATGTCTCATCAATCATGTCAATGTGCATAATAAGAAACTAAATTTATAGATTTCTTCATACTAGTATCCATGTACCAACGGAGTTAAGCAAATAACATATATCATGTATCAACAAAGTTTAAACGAGCAACATATTCTTATTGGTATCCATGTATCATCAAGGTAAAATTAATTTTGACATTTGATAGTTCAAATTGATAGTCTTAAGTGTTAACTTCAAATAAAGTAATATATATAAGATAAGGTTCTGAGTTCCTCAAAATTAGCACAAGTTGGGGTATCTTTGACATATGGCCTTTGTATCTTCCCAGGTAGCCGATCCAGGGTTGTACTTGTCCCACTGGACCTTAACTTGGTCTACTCATCAGTTTTTGAGTTGTCGAACCCTACGTTCCAGTATACGTCATGGTTCGATTGTAATGGTTCCCCCGTCCGACACCTGCAGTTAATTCCATTGAAGCTTATGAGATTTGTCAGCTATATAGTGTCATAAGACAAATACATGAAATGCATTATGAATTTTATGCAAGTGGGGTGGTAGTGCAAGACGATAGGCGACAGGTCCAATTTTTCCCAGGACTTTGAATGGTCCAATAAATTGGGGTGATAACTTTGTCCCTTTTCCAAATCGGATGGTGCTTTTATTTGGTCCGATGTGGATGAAGATTTGATCTCCTATTTCATAGTTCCTATCAATCCTGTGAGCGTCATCATAACTTTTTTGTCTATATTGTGTCTCTTTCAATTGTTTCCTAATTTACTTTACCTGTTCCTCCATCTCTTGAATTAATTTTGGCCCCACTATCACCCGATATTCCAACCTATCCCAACTCACCTTTGTTCTACAAGGTCTTCCGTATAATGCTTCAAATGGCGACATCCTTATTGAACTGTGATAACTATTACTGTATGCAAAATCAACTAAGAGTAAGTAATTTTCCCAGTGTGATTGTTGGTCCATAGCATACATTCTTAGCGTATCTTCTAGTATTTGGTTCACCCTTTTTGTTTTCCCATCAGTCTGAGGATGCTAAGTTGTGCTTAAATTTAATTAAGTTCCCAAGGCTGATTGCATATAAGTCCAGAATCTTGAAGTGAATCGTGAGTCCCTATCTGATATGATCTTCTTAGGTATTCTATGAAATCTGATAATTTCATTTATGAATACTCGGGTTACGTTAGCAACTTCGTAAGTATCTCTTACAGGACTAAAATGGGTGCTTTTTGTTAATTTATCCACTACAACCATAATGGCGTTATGATTTTGAGGCGTAAGCGGTAGCCCAATGATAAAATCCATAGAAATTATTTCCCATTTGGTCATAGGAATGTTGTGAGGTTGTAGGAGACCTACTGGGTGACAATGGTCAACCTTTACTTGCTGACATTCAAGGCACTTTGCAACAAATTGGACAATGTCGTGTTTCATGCCTGCCAAAAAAAAAAGTGTATTTGTATCAAGATACATTTTCTTTACACCAGGATGTGCAAAATAGAATGCTCTACGGGCTTCCTTGAGGATGGTGTTTTGGAGATCCCCATTATCCATTATGTACATCCTCCCATGGAATCGTAAAATTTCATCATCTTCTAATTCATATCCTTCAAATTTAGGTTCCTTCAAATTTTTACTATCAAGTCCGGATCTTACTTTTAAATGCCAACTATCTCTTAAGAGATGTTCTAGTATTTGATTCCTCAATTCTACCTTGATAGGTATGAGAGAAAATATATGTGTTATTCTACTTAAAGCATTTGCCACTACATTTTCTTTTCCTTTAATGTATGAAATTAAAAAGTCATACTCACTTAAGAATTCACTCCATCGTCTTTTCCTAGTATTCAAGTCTCTTTGAGTAAACAAATATTGTAGACTTTGATGGTTGCTTTTAAGCACGAAGTTTCTCCATACGAGATAGTGTCTCTATATATTTAAAGCTAGCACTACAATGGATAACTCTAAATCGTGTGTGGCATAAAGTTCTTCATAAGTTTTTAATGTCCTTGAGGCATGAGCTATTACGCCTCTATCCTGCATTAATATTGCACCTAATCCTTGCTTAGATGCATCGGTACACACAGTAAAATATTTGCCCATATCAGGGACTCGCAGGATTGGTGCACTGGGCATCAATATTTTAAGTTTGGAGAATGCTCTATGACATTCCTTAGTCCATTCATACTTAACACCTTTACTTTGGAGGGTTGTGATTGACTTTGAAATTTTGTAGAATCCTTCTACAAACCTTCGATACTAGCCTGCTAAACCCATAAAGCTTCACACTTCTTGTCCATTATTTGGTATCAGCCATTCCACGACTGCTTTTACCTTTTCAGGATCTATTGAGATTCCTTCACCAGATATAATATGACCCAAGTAATGAATCTCCTTTTGAAAGAAAAAACACTTAGATAACTTTCCATATAACTGTTGTTCCCCGAGGAAAGATAATACTATCTGTAGATGTTCTTCATGTTCCTTCTCATTTTAGAGTAGATGATAATATCATCTAAGAAGACTTGTACAAATTTATCGAGATATTTGCGGAAAATTTTGTTCATAAGGTTCATGAATACTGCTGGTGCATTAGTCAAACCAAATGGTACCACAGTGAACTCATAGAGGCTGAAACGTGTTCAGAATGCAGTCTTAGAAATAACACATTCCTTAATTCTTAGTTGATGATAACTTGATCGTAGATTGATCTTTGAAAAGACTACAACTCCTTTCATTTGGTCGAAGGAATCATCAATTTGAGGCATTGGATACCTATTCTTTACGGTAGCTCGATTTAAATCTCGATAGTCTATGCATAACCGTAAAGAACCATCCTTCTTATTGAAAAAGATTATAAGAGCACCCCAAGGTGAAATACTAGGTCGAATGTGTCCTATATCCGATAGTTCTTTCAACTGAATTTGTAATTCTTGAAGTTCTGGAGTTGTCATTCTGTAAGGTATTTTAGAAATTGGTTCTGTACCAGGATTTAACTCTATGGTGAGATCCAACTCTCTTTTAGGAGGTAATCCTGGTAGTTCCTTTGAAAAAACATCCAAAAATTCAGATACCACTAGATATTGTTCTAGGGATGACCCTTTTTCCTTACTTACTTCTTGAACTACATATACCTGACAACATTTTCTTTAGCAACGCTTCATTTGCATTGCTGAGATGAAGCGTAAAGATATGTTACTCTTAATACCTTGGATTTGGATTGTCTCCTCTTCATCATTTATACAGAGTATTATTTTCCCATAGCAATCTACCCATGCTTGTTGAGATTCTAACCAATCCATAACTATAGTGAGGTCGTAAGTTCCTAGAGTTGTGACATATACGTCGAACACACTCCTAAATCAACTTTGCATTCCTCAACACTTAAATCTACGAATTGATGTTCTCCTGAAGCCATTTCTACCTGTCTGAAATTGTTTTGCTTGCAGGATGCCAACCCTCATTTATTTAATGCATATGATGAAGAGAAACTATCGGTAGCACCAGTATCAAATAAAAATTTGAATTTTATGCCATTAATAGTACCTAAGGATTCCACTACAGTGGACTGATGTGTTGCTTGGTTGTTGTTGACTACTGAATGGATTCTATGATTGCCTTGGGTATTTGATGATGGTTCTTTTCCTGCTCTATGCATCACATTTGACGAGGCTTCCATAAAATCACGCTAAAAATGCGGTCCTTCACATCCCCAACAATTAACCTAGGATGGTCTCCTTGAGTTAAATTGTGAATTTCTAGACAAGGAATTTCATCCTCTTTTGCTACTTCCCTTTGTGTTTCTTCCTTTATTAGCAGTCCCTCGAGATTTCCATGGACTTTTGTTTGATGATTCTGCAAATATAGTATTAATTTTCATGGGAGCTCTTGCTCCTACTCTTCTTGGGGTAAATATATTACCATAAGGAGGTGGTCTCGAGCTACTCCCCCTTAAGAAGTTCTGAGGAGTCTTTCCTGGAAATCATGGCTGTGAGGGTTCTGTTGGCCTGATATCCCTTTTAATCCCTAAATGTTCCTCTGCATAATGGGCACATTCAACTGCTTCTACTACTGATGAAGGCTTCCACATTCTAACCATGGCGCTAATTCGAGGATTCAGTCCATACACAAAGCGCTCAACTTAACGTTCATCAGTATTTAGATAAGGAACATATTTCACAAGCTCCATAAAACTTATCTCATATTCTTCCATTGTTTTATTACCTTGGACTAACATATGGAAAGCTTCGCCTTGCTGCTCTTGAAAGCAAGGTGGCAAGTATTTTGCACGAAATCTTTCCTAGAACAACTCCCAAGGAACGTTGTCTGGTGTGAGATGTAATTGCTTTTCTAGATTTTCCCACCATATCAAAGCACTTTCTCTAAGCTAGAATATGGTGACCTTTTTTTTAGAGGTAGAAGAATGTTCTACTAGTGCAAACCACCTTGCCATTCCTTCTAACCATGCTTCAACACGTTCTCCAACTCACCCTCCTGAGAATTCTGAGAGCTTAATCTTTTGTAGTTCCTTAGAAATATCTTCCTTTGGTTGTTTATAATCACAATCTTTGGGCTTCTCTGAGTTTCTTTCCTTAAGATGGGGTTTCTCTTCATTGGTGTTGGTCGGTTGCGACCCTTTTAATGTTTCCAAAATGGCTTCCAATGAGCGCATTATAACAGTTAGCTCAGGCACTTAAGCGACTGGTGTTGATGATGGTCTCAATGGTGGTGATGTCAATGGCGATGGCAATGGTGATGATGGTGGCGGCATTACAGATGGCGATGCTACCCGATGGCGCAGTCGTCATTGATATGCCCTTGCCATCGTAACTTTTCCTGGATACATAATAAGATTTATGAGAATCTAAGGTCAAGGAAGCTGGTATCGCTACCTCCTTGTCCTAATGCATGATTATCTAAAAAAATGCATGGATCTTTTATAGTTCCTCTTGACAATCTATATTTAATAGAGTATTTTTTTTTTAATTGATAAATGGCTCTTAAGGTATGTCATTGTTATATTGACTTGTAAAAATAACAAGTTTATCACCATAATAGAATAAAGTCGATCTTTTATAATTTAAGGTCTTATTACATAAATATATTTTAAGTTATTTTTTTAATAACATTATTAATAGAATATATCCTAAAATAAGTTATTATGGGTTATTATCTCTCTTTATTTATTAACTATTTTATTTGATTTATATTGAGGAACACATAGTACAAAGGTATATTCTCCGTGATGGGCCCCTTCACTTCGTGCTTTATGTGCTCGCTAGTCAGGTGGAGTGTAATTGTTAATTAGTAAAGAACTGGCATTTGGCTTGTAATTAGGAAAATATGATTTGGAGATTGGGATTAGAGTCATTTTTTTTTACGCATAGTGGAATTTTACATGCCTCTTGTGAGCTCCTCAGTTGGTCATGTGTGTTTTGGCTCTTAACTAGATCGCTGAGCTGCTGATTTCTGTTGATCGAGACTTGGTATTTTTTGTGTAGATTTCATGCTTATTTTTATAATTTTATACATTATAGTTTATATGTCAATTATGAAGAAGCTGTTATTTTAGGGGACAACTCCTCACCGACCTTCATCATCTGTCGAAGGGCACTTACGAGGTGCCAAATGTTTATTTTTAAAACCTATTACAAAATGCCACGTATTCTCTCTCTCTCTCTCTCTCTCTCTCTCTCTCTCTCTCTCTCTCTCTATATATATATATATATATATATATATATATATATATATATATATATATATATATATATACAACTTTTTTTTTTTTTTTTAAATGGTTGCATCATCCAAGACGAGTTTTGATCACTCCGCGCAGAGAGGAAGAGCTCCATTATTGAGAATCTTAAGCGTAATTGGCTGCCGATAAAATCTTTAATATTAGTGAGCCTCGACCACAATGGGTACTCCTCCCTGCTTGCAGCTTCGCAAAATGGCATCCAGTGGCCATGCCCACTCTCACCACAAGCAACTCGATTATCAACATTAGAAGCCATAGTAAGGACTACCCTACAATCGCCCCTACATGCAAATAATGAAATCTTTGAGAAGTGACGAATTTCAAGAAGCTTGGCGAATATTCTTATATATATACGCCCAGAAACTGCCAAAACAAATAAAATTTGAAGAAATGACAAATTTCAAGAAGTTTAAATATATATCTTCTTTTGAATTCATGTTTATGTTCATGAAAAGTAGAAATTTGAACATTCTTTAAATTCAGAGTGATATATTTTTTAATAAATAAATTGTTTATGGAAATCAAAAATTTGGAGAACTAGTCATTTTGTAGAATATAATAAAATGAATGATAAATAATTTGGTCATGAATTTTTAGAAAACTTTTGACCATCACATATTAGGTGGCATAAATAATTATTAAAATAGATTATAACATTAAATTAAAGCAAAAGGCGAAAAATATCTCTTAATTTAAATTTATTGTAATGACATTATACTTATTATAAATTATATACCTTTATGTAATTACATGTTATAGTTATACTTGTATAATGTTTCATTATCATGGTGATGCAATTTTTTTTTGCAGTTATTGACATGGTTTACATTGTCAAGTTAATATTACAAAAATTATTCATTGTACTCAATTTTTTATTATTATTATGAAGAAACGAATTGAGAGGAATCCCTAAAATATATAAAAGTGTTTTTAAAAGAATAAGATTTATATGTAGATATATATATTTCAATTAAAATTTACAATATTTCAAAATCAAACTAAAATTGTTAATACATTTTTTTATTTATTGAGTTTTCTCAAATTATGAAGTAAGTTGTAAGATCAAGAATATTTCCAAGAATATTTCAAAATTACTATAAAACATTTCAAGCACATTGGCATAAATCGTATTATCATAGAAGAAATATACATTTGTAATGTTTAATATTAAGTAATAATGGTATGATATGACCTTAAACCACTTATTAAGCTATCCATCTCACTCATCATTCCATGTATCCCCTTTTCACCTTCATGTTACCTCCATTCACTAAATTCCATCCTCTGGTTTGCTCCATCATTCTCTCTTCACCTTCTTCATCACTTTCTCTTCTATCTCTCTACATAACTCATAATCACATATCTATGACTACTACAGGTGGGGATGGAGTTATAAAAATATTGAAAATATTTCATTTTCTAGGCATGGGTGTTAAAAAAAAAGTAACTATTTACCTAATGAAAAAATATAAAGGAATCATTAATGTTAAATGGGGAGTCATGCAAGGGTTTTGTGTTGACTAATAAGATGGGTAGAAATCTGCAGAGAGTTTGAAATGGTTAGCCATTTTTATAGGCTTAGAAAGTTAATTGTACATAAGAAAATATGGGGATAAATTTGTGGAGAGTTTGAAGTGGTTAGTCATTTTTATAGGCTTGGAAGGTCAATTGTACATAGGAAATGTTTGGGAGGATCAACTTGGAGCCTTTGAACGGTCTAAATTGCAATTTTGATCGCAATTCAATCGAATCAATATCATGCCCTTGACCTCTAATTTGAATTTGTTTATCATATTTAACAATTGTGAATATATTTTTTTCCCACAAAAAAATCATAACCTTTTATTAATATTTATAAAAAGTTACATAAGTACATGCATGGGACATTCAACATAAGTCTGTCATGTAGCATGAGAATACAAAAACCAAGCCTTATAGGAACAATTCAACCCACAATATAAAAAATGATTGACAATTGGGAATATAGTAATTTGAATTCTCTTGTTATTTATTTATAAATGTATGGGATTGTTTATTCCACACATTTACCCCTTTGTGTGGTGGTTTACTTCTAGATTTAGGACATGGTGTGTGAAGTATGGTGATTTATGCGTTTTAAGGCCCTTATACCTAACTCACTTACCTGAAAACTATATATCATGGATAGAACGAGGATTTATAGGAACAATTTAGCCCACAATATAAAAAAATGATCAACAATTGAGAATATATATATATATATATTTTTTAATGTATGGGATTGTTTATTCCACACATTTACCCCTTTTGTGTGGTGGGTTATGGGTCAACCACACAAAATCCTTGTCACCGAAGTCCATTTGCTAGGTCGCACACTGTTAGTATCACAGTTGGTCACAAGCATTACAGGGTATCTCTATCCTTGAATCTTCGTTTTTCATGGTTATGTGTCATCCACAAACCCACACTTCATTGAAGTCCATTTGCTAGGCCACACACTGTTTGTATCACATTGGTTACAACATTACAAGGTATCTCTATCCACAGATCTTCGTTCATCATGGTTCTGGGTTAACCACACAAAACCCTTCTCTTTAGTGGCTCTTCATATTCAACACATGCTTCTCAGGAGGGAACTTCACGCAATGGGGACCATTGCTTCTTAAGGAGGGAGGAACAATCTGAATGGAAAGTGGCATCTACCCATGATATTCATTCACCCATGGTATTCATCCATTCATAGAATCTACCCACGGTATTCATACATCCATGGTACTTATCCACCCATGGTATTGTAAGCAACATCTACTCATGGTATTCATTCACCCATGGTATTTTACCCACCCATGGAATTTACCCGTGGTATTGTAACTAAAAAAGACTATAAGTAACTAGTCACATTTTGTAAAATGACAAATTGTCCACCACAATGTAGCTTTTATAATTATTATCTGTTTTAATAAAAAGTTCTTTGTGGTTTAGTTATGACGTGTTCTCTCATTTTTTTGGCATTCTAATTTTTCAGATCTTGGGGGCCTCCCCCCCCAAGATCCATTTCGATTTTTTTAGATCTTGGGGACCTCCCCCAAGATCCGGATCAAGGTTACTTCTAGATTTAGGACATGGTGTAGGAAGTATGGTGATTTATGCATTTTAAGGCCCTTATACCTAGCCCACTCACCTGAAAACTATATATCATGGATAATAGATGGTTGTAATAATTTCCCTCTATGATCTATGGTTGTCTGCCATCATAGAGTTTACTACACTTTCAATTTATTTTATGAAATTTTATAATATAATGACAAAAAATTATACATGTAAATTTAAGTTAAAGATTGAAAAATAAGATAAATCCATATTGAATAGGGTCAATGTTCGTAGAAGTTTCCATTTTTTTCTCTTCAATTTAAGATTACAGTTACCCATTTTCAACTCAATTTACATAATTGAACATGATATGCTATCTGTTGAATGGTATTGTATCCACTTATTTTCATTTACCATGTAACATAGGAATGCACCATAATCTCAAAATTCATTTAAATCTTCAACATTGAAATCTGGTTTCTTTTACATGAATTTTATAGTACTTTTAGTACTTAGGGACTTGGTTTCTACAAGATCCTTTTTGCATTTAAAGAATATGTAAATTAATTGTGAATTTTTAAAAATTGTGATTGTATACATCAACCTTTAGTGCCATGGATTTAATTGATTATGTTAGATCCTCTTTATATGATAATTGATTGCGAGTTTCTCAAAATTATGATTGAAAAAAGAGAACAATGAAGTTGACTTTAATGCCCTCACATTAAAGTATAACATTCCATAAATATAATAAAATTATATTAACTCGTTCATGTTTTTTTTCCCAAAGAAAAAAAATCGAACTGTCTATTAAGTCATAGAAAGTTACATAGTATATGCATAATGCATTCCAAAAAACTGCATTTTCCCCTTTTTTGAGAGGGAAATGGAGTTACTGCTGATGAGAATAAAGGTACCTCAATCCTCTCAACCATTTCACACAAGCAATAGCTAAGATGTCTTTTTTCATCCCCTGGGATTTCCTTATTAGGAAAATTACGCCCGAAACAGAGATGTGAAAAGACTATGTCTTTTTTGAGATTTTCAAAAAACCAAAAACTAGGTGGTAGACACCTATCCAGTTCCAATGTCTTTTAGTCCAAAAAACTAAAATATGAGTGTTTTTTCCTGTCTCTCGGACCTCCTCATTGAGGAAAACAGTCTGAAACAGAGACAAGGGATATAAGTATATGTTTAGCACCAAAATACATCATTATGTCTGCTTTTTTGAAAAACCAAGAAAAAAAAAAAAAAAGAGCAACAGGAAACCATCAGGCAAAGGGAGGTTGTTCAATATTTCGGACTAGCCCTCCATCGACCTCAACAGCTACCCAGTGCCCCAGATCATGCCGAATTCCCTCCTTAGATAAGAGGTATGCTTCATGATTTCGTTCCCTGTAAATGTGACAAACAATTATCTCATTAAAAAATATTTTAAGGTGGGATACCTCGTTTAGTAAAGGAAGAAAAATATAATAAAGACATCTTTGAGTCCCATTAAACCACTTGATGATGTTCATGGGATCCCCAAAAATATGAACTTCTCTCATTCCCAAGAATGAAAGCCAGCATAACAGCAGATGCAAAGCTTTTAACTCTGCAAAATTATTTGTCCCCTGACCCAGACCGACTGATGCTTTAAGAATTTTTCTGGAAGGGACATGAATAGAGAGACCCATTCCACATCTGTTTTGTGGCTCCGAGGTGCCATCAAAATAAGCCCATGGGATGTCCCCCCTTATGTTTTCTTGTTGGATGACTCGACCTTGTTGTGGGTGGGCTGGAATTGGAATATAATCATAAATGGAGGCCCCTTCCACTGCAAGGATATTGATCAGAAAGAGAGAACCTTTGAAGATAACATGATTCCTTGCTATCTAGGTTCCCCATGCTATCAACAGAGGGATATTTCTAACCCTGTCATTTGGAGCTTCTTGCCACCATCTCTGCCAAGATTCCTACACATCCCTGCCTACCCATCTTTGTGGGATTTTGAGAAGTCTCAGAGACTCATTCCACAAACTGATATTAAAGGGGCATGTGAGAAATAGGTGTTGAACTAATTCACCATCCAGGACCGATCTTTCCCCTGTGCTGTAGGAAGTCCCGGGAAGGAACTTTGTTCTGAAGAAGGAACTAGAAGAACAATCTCGTTTTTTCCAACCCCTTCAACTCCCATAAAGGTTTGAAACACCACTCCAGCTCCCGCCAACCTTTCTATGACATGAGCCATTTGTATCCATATTTTGGAGAGTACATCCCGGTCGGGGAGTGGACCCACCTGAGCTCATCCATCTTTTCTTGGATCCTTACATTGGAGTTTTGAAGGTTCAAAATGAAACCCTGTCATTCCTCCAACCATCTGTCTTCAAGCTGAAGTTCATCCCCTGTCATCCAAGCTTTTCTCCACATTGTTGATCGATCATGATTTTCTATATGACTTAAAGTGTTGATGCCCCTTTGATCCAGTTGCTCTATTAGGTCTCTTGATAAGGCATATCTCTCTGAGCAGCCCACCCATGGGTCACGTCCTAGTCTTACCTAATTTTCATCACCCACATGCCAAGCTAGCCCCTGTTCAATTAGATTAACCGAGGCTATAGTTGCTTTCCAGACAATTGATGAATTCTTTGGTTTTTTTAATGGCATTCGCAACCATTCCAGAATTGGCATTGGGTCTATATATTTTCTTTTTGTAACAGACGTCCAAAGATTATCAAGAGTGATAAGTCTCCAAGCTAATTTTGCTGCCAAAGACTTCGAGAAAGAGGGGAGTTCCTTTATTCCCCATCCTCGCCACGCTTTCATCCTCACTATTTTCTCCCAAGCCATCCAAGGCATCACATGTTCCACCTTTGAGCCCGTCCATAAGAATCTACTGCATGCTTTGTTGATAGAGGAGAG
The DNA here is from genome assembly GCA_034641835.2 of Pinus albicaulis. NCBI lineage: Eukaryota > Viridiplantae > Streptophyta > Pinopsida > Pinales > Pinaceae > Pinus > Pinus albicaulis. The sequence goes on from CM076574.1 coordinate 423,810,245, forward strand.
TATGCTTTTTGGGACCCAAGAAAGTCTAGCCCAATACACCGGAATGGCCATAGCTATAGATTTGATCAGCACAAGCCTTCCTGCTCAAGATATCCATTTGTAACTCCAGTGCTTCATCCTTGCCTCTATATTTGCAATTAGCCACTTCCAATACTAAATGAGATAGAGTCTGGCCTTAGATAAAATCCCAAATACCTGAAAGTGTCCTGGAGAGTTTTTACTTCAAATTGAAGAACTTCTTCGATTTTGCTCACTTCTACTCTAGAAAGACCAGTCGTTGTCAAGTTGGATTTTTGATAGTTTATGCATAGTCCAGTAGCTTTTAGGAAGAGATCCAACACCTCCTTAAGACAACGAAAATCTTCCTAACTGCCATTACTAAACAACATGATATCATCAACAAACAACAGATGTGTGACAAACAAATTCACCGCCACTTCTATGCCTTTTATCTCCCCTCGTCTCTTTGCTTCATGAATCATTAGACTCATACCCTTTGCTACCAGTAAAAAGAGAAGGGGAGAGAGGGGACATCCTTGATGAAGACCCCTTTGCACATTGAAGAATTTTGTAGCCACCCCATTAATCAAGATGGCTATACTGGATGAATAAATGCACCTCGTCACCCAGTTTATGAAGTCAATCCTGAATCTAAGGTGTTTCATTAGAAGCCTTAGGTACATCCAGCTGATTCTGTCATAAGCCTTAGATAAGTCAATTTTGACAATGGCTCCTTTTTTCATGCTTCTTTTCAGACTATGGAGAGTTTCTTGGGCTACCCCAACAGCCTCATGGATTTGCCTTCCATTCAAGAATCCAAATTGTTCCAAGGATATAATTCTAGAGAGGAAAGGTTTTAGGCGGGAGGCTATCACTTTTTTAATGATTTTATAGATACAGGTACAAAGGGATATGGGTCTGAAGTCATCAAAAAACGATGGATGTTCTTTTTTTGGGATAAGGGCTAAAAAGGTGTCATTGAAGGGTTGATAAATGGATCCCGTGTTGCGCGAATCTTCTACCACCTCTAGAAGGTCTTCCCCCAAGAATTCAAAGAAATGTTGAAAAAATTCCACCGTCCATCCATCAGGTCCTGGACTTTTATCCTCCTGCATTGATTTTAGGATTCCTTCCACTTCCTCCTTTGTGACAGGCTCCATAATGTTGTTATTTCCTTCCTCATCAATGTAACTAGGGAAGAACTGGGCCACCCTAATTATTTCAACAATAGATGCCTCCGCAGGGGCTCTGAACAGGGATTTAAAGTGATTGACTCCAAGAGAGGAAAGGTCTTCAAAGGAGTATGCCATACCTCCATCCTCCATATGCAGTTCCCAAATTGTATTTATGTTTTTCCTTCCTTTGGCATATTTATGAAATAAATTGGTATTCTCATCTCTAGCTAGAAGCCAAATCGCCCTACTTTTCAGACGCCAACTTTCTTCTCTTTCCAGCAGAATTTTCTTTCGAACTGCTTCCAGACTCCTTATTCTATCTCTTAATTCGATAGAGGAATATCCTGCCCCCTCCGGACTTTCAAGAAAATCTAATTCCTTATTGACCTTCCTTTATTCCTCTTCCTCCTTTATTTTTTTATCTTTTGCCTAGTCCTGAGTAGCTTTCTTCATTTTCTTCAGATTCTCCATGAATAACCTGCTCATATTTCCAGGTTCCCTTGGCTTGTCCTTCCCCCATGTAGCATGGAACAAAGAGTTATAGGACTCATCTTTAAGCCATGAGGAATGATTGACCACCCTCCCCAACCCAATGCCGAAAAATAGATGATCTTGCCACCAAGTCTTCACTAAGAAGGAAGCGATCCAGTTTCTTAGCCACCCATTCCTCTCCCATTCTCCTATTCCTCCAAGTAGGTCTGGGCTTGATCAAATTTGCATCCACCAGATGAGAGAAGGACAATTTATTGGATAAAAAATAAGTAAGAGGGTCTGCCCGTACAAAGGGTCCCCAAGATTCTGAAATCCCCAGAGAGAAATTTAGGTCTCCTCCCAGTATAAGATTTGGATCCTTTAGACATGATTTGGCAAAGAGGGTGTTCCAAAATTGCACTCTCTCTGAACATGGGCCATAGACATTGAGAAGGAGAATAGGGTGACAAAGTTCATTAGAGTATACTTCCATAGCTAGAGAATTTTCAAAGCCCCATGAAGACAACTCCTTCATTCTCCTAGAGTTAAAACCCATCGCTAGTCCCCCGAATCCATCTCGAGCATCCAAGGCCTGAAAAACCCATCCCGAGAACATCCTTGACAAAAGACCTTTCACCTCCTCCCCCAATCTCAGGGTTTTCTTGGAGCATAAGGACATCAGGGTTGTGGGTCTTCATCAAGTCCCTTAACGCTAGTTTTTTGGGTTGACTAGCTAAACCCCTACAGTTGTAAGAAAGAATAATCATCGATAACTCTGGGGGGGTGGCTGTGCTGCTCTAAGCACCCCTGATAGGGACCTCTATTTTCCATCAGCAATGTCTAATTTAGCCTTGACTTGAGCCTTAGATAGATTTGATTTCCTTCCTCTCAGCTTTCTTGGCCCATTCGGAACGTGACTGGACTCCAACCCTCCTATAGCTTCTCCTTTCCAAGGTTTTTTTACTGAGGATCTAAGGTTATAGGGAGTTTTTTTAGGAATACTTGATTGGGGAGGAGCGAGATCAGTCTCAACTTCAGAGAGGGGGGCCATAAAGGATGAAGGGATAGAGGTAATGATACTGTCAAGAGACTCAATGACTTCATTAATTTGCATATATTCCATTTGAGTAGGCCTGGAGGGACCAGGCTTAGATAAAGAAAAAATAGATGTGCAAAAGGATGTGAAAAGGGAGGGAGAAGAGACTAGAGGCGTACCCTCCAAGGAAGTTCCTGCTGATCCAGCTTTGAGTGGGAGATCCTGTGTAGGAGGAACCTCCTGATCTTGATCCTTTGTTGGTGAATTTTGATGATTTGGCATGTGATCCGAAGGCAACAATTCGTTCGTAGTTGTGCCTGAACCCTCGACCCCTTCCATCAAATCCTCTTTCGGATCCCTGTTCTCTTCTGCCTCTACAGATGGAATGGACTCCCAAATGCTCTTTTTATGTTTTCTTCTTCTGCGATGCCCAAGAGGACAATCCTTTGCAAGGTGACCATACTTGTGGCACCGATGATGACGAAATGGTAAGTGTTCATAATCCAATGTCTGATTGAATTCATAATCCTTGTACTTCAGACACATTTCTTCAACAAGCCCTTTTTGGGATTTAAATTTACTAGAATTATGGCCGCAATCAGATCCCTAGTTTGTTTGAAAGACAGGTCTACTTATAAGAATTTTCCTAGGGTATTCCCAATTGAGCGGAATGCTGAGTTCGTCCATAAAGGCAAAGGGAGACCAGGGAGCTTCATCCAGACGAGGGACTCCTCCATTTTCTCTCTCTGAGCATCGAAGAGCGGTGTCCATCTTCTGAACAAGACATGCCTTTTCCAAAAATACCAGTTCCTCTCGAGTACCCATTCCAAGTGTTCTTTCTTCTCAAATTTGAGGTTGAACCATCTCCGAGCCAGAGTTTGGATTTTTGTAGGTTTTCCTGGCGCTTCCAACCATTCTGAATTCGTCCATTCTGTGATATAATTAGCCTAGAATTTTCTTCCTCTGACTCTGCCTATGAGTATGGTCTCTATTGCTTCCATACCTTTGTTGATGCGGATGTCTACTCCGAAGACACAGCAAGGGCGCTCATCTTTTATCCTGATTAGCTTGTTCTTTTTCCTTTTCGTTCCTGTAGTCCCACTTCTTCTTCCTTCCTCACCTTCCACAGGCCTTTCGATCACATTTGGGACTCCTAGCAAAGGCAACCCTGGTCACCTTCCCTCAGCAGGACGAGTACCTTCTTGGTCCAAGTCACCCACTACTGCCTGCCTTGCTTCAGGACCCAAACCCTCCTCCCAACTTATTCCTTTGTGGTTATCCGAGAACCTTCCTTCTTCTCCCCCCGCTCGCGGGGAAAAGAGAACACCCTCCTATCTTCTCACTAACCGCGTTAACCCCAGAGAATTTCGATTCGAACCTTCTGCCAATACCGGTCCTGTGCTTGCTGCTTCACTTCCTTGCAATAGGAGGAAGTTTTCCAAGAAACTAAAACCCTGGCATGGGATAGGGTTCCTTTGCAAAAAGAAATATTCCATATGTCTTCCTCTATCCAACTCCTGACCTCTCTGACTCTTTTCCACAAAAGCTTTTGAACCCATAGATCCCTGGAAACCACAACTTGCAACAATATCTTCTAATCCCCCTGTAAAAATTGGAAAAGAAGAAATACTTGGCAGCAAAAGGTTTTGAGGGTTTTGCTGGATTGCTTGATGTGGATCGCCACCGAAACGCTCCTGGGAATCCGCAGGTGAGACTGACCCTTTTACGCCTCCGGCCTTCCACACACAGTTTAAGGTGCTCTGCAAGCTTTCCTCCAACAATGCAGCCCCATTATTTAAGCCACGAGCACTTCTCGAACCTTTAGACCTCGACTTTGTCTCTGCAATGACCGGAAAGTATAGATCCATGTTTTTTTCCGAAACCTCGTGCCCCCAGCAAGTTATCAGGTCTTTCGGCGCCGGTTCAACATCCACGTGATCCTATTCAAACCCCATCGATAAAAAAGGTTTTAGGTCTTAAACAAACACCATGACAGCACAAAAACCACACCTGCACAGAACTCGCTTGCGCACAACGCCATCTAGTAGGAATGTTAGGGTTTGGTAAAACGAAAACCGCCATCCTTGCCTCGATTATCCGGTTGCGGTTTTGGCGAATCCCGTACGAGCCGTGTCTTGCAACAAAGAGCACAGATGGGCGCTGTAGTCTGACAAGCTCGAACGCCTGTCACGTCCAAAAACTTTACGCTTGTAGATTCTGAAGCGTGTACCCGACTCGAAACTACCTGCACCTTCTGCCATTTTTAGGGTTTTTCATCCTCGCCTCGATCTCCCCCATGTTGGGATATCATTTTCAATATATATATATATATATATATATATATATCATTCATGCTTTGCTTTAGGGTTAATTTACATTTTTTTTTTTTTTTATTATATCAAATTTAAGTTTATAAAAATATATTAAATATTTATATCTCAAGTGAGATATCTCTCTCATGCAAGAATCATGTAGCAAAGATATTACGTAGTGCCTTTATAGACAATTTAGTCAATGGTCATCAAGGGGGTTCAAAGATGCTAGGTTAGGCTTGGCTTATTTGATTTAAAAAAAAATCCAAAAAGAACTTACAACCTACAGTGGGGAGGGACATAATTGTTCAAGCATGGTGTGAGCAATAGTGAAACTAGTAAGCAAGGAACCCACAAAAAAATTGGTTCATTGATCCAACCATTAATTTTGCACCCAAACTAAGGGGAGCCAAATTGTAGTCACGTGACTTGTAGCTAAGCATTTCATGGTTGGAGGTAGTTCATGCTTCAAGAGAACACTTCATTTTTTTAGGCGCCTACCTATAGCTAAGGGTTGAATAACCATAGCCAAATCATAGCCTCATAGCCCCAGTGAGAATGAAATAGAATCGAATGACTTCAATAATAGAGACTATAGTTGATGGGATTTGGTCATTGGATAGAAGAAATGGGGATGGGACTCAAATGAAGGTTGGTTTATAGGATTCTAAGTAAACAACGCTAATAGATGTAGAATGATGAGATATAGAGTAGACAGGAAAAAGTGAATACTTATAGAAAAAATGGCTCATAATTGACCTGCAAGAATCAAATCAAAGATAGAGATAACTCACAACCTAAAGCTGGGAGGTACATACTTATTTAGGAAAAGGTGTGAGTAGCAATGAAACATGCAAACAAGGAATGCATAAACACTCTAGATTGTTGATCTAGCCATTAATTCTATGCCCAAACTAAGATGGAATCCAATTGTACACATGTGACTTGTAGCTAAGCATTTTATGGTTTAAGGTAGTTCATAGCTTGAGGAGCAAACACCTTATTTTGAGGAGCTAATCTATAGCTAAGGGTAGACTCACATGGAAACAAAACAAAACATACATATTCACTAAGCATTAGTATTCATTAATGTTGTTAACAGAGTATCATCACAACCTCTTTATTATTAAGCCAACAATCTATTGCTACTTCTCCTCAAACTAATGGAATGTAGAAAAAAATAAATGGAAACTTGGTGAAGACCACTAGATTTTTTTTTTTTTGAAATTAATCATACATCATCACTTTTAATTAATCTAGTAGTGTTGCAATGGTGATCAAGACATCATTATTCTATTGGAAAATTACTTTCAATATGTATAATCTCTTTTATGATCATATATATTTAAATGCTTCCCACTAAACTCTCACTCATATTTTGTCATGACAACGACTAAACTATGACTATTATTTGTGTTTAACCTTTAAATATTGTTACATTGAAATATGAAAATTATTTTGTAGACATTTAAAATCAACTATAACACTCCTCAAATCTACGTGAAAGAGAATTTAAATAGATTATTCTCGAACCCCTGGCTTCAATAGAACCCGTATTAGTTATCTATGAACCATCAAACGTACTTCTCTTATTTTACCTTTCCCCTTCCAAACAAAGTACAGTTCCAATTCATTTGGGCGTTCGCTTTCCCCACTTTGGGGATTTACCGGAGCGCAGAGGCTTAAGGCCCTTCGACGCGGAGGAGTTCAGAGAAAATGCTCACAGAGTGGTAGACTTTATTGGTAGAAAGGGTCTGTGTTTTGTTTACAAGCCAGCACGCAGCCGCTCAGTTGGGAGTGTGTTGGACTAGGAGGTTGCGAGTTCGATCCACACTCACCGCATCAATCTCCCATCTAATTTTGTGGTACGCATAATTATCCTTTTCCCTTGGTTCTGTTTGTATTTTCCGTTCTATTCCCACACAATGTCACCAGGCCTCTGCGGCGGTAGAAATCCGAAAGCCTTATCAGCCATCGTTTTTTTTAAGGTTCAAACCCAGCCGACGCAACATTATAAAAATTTACTTCTTGAAGAAGTTGTCTGGATTGGTTCGAATGCTGCTGAATTTTTAAAGGTCGTACAGCGCTGGAAAAATGCAAATGATATGGCGAACGAGAAATTCGGGGGCAGAGAATGAATGGTCCGGAATTTTAGGGTTTTCTTTACGAAGTGCAGGGAATGAATGGTCCAGAATTTTAGGGTTTTCTTTACGAAGTGCAATCTGCTGTCGAATGTTTGATATTTTTTAATGGGTCGGTTTCTGTGTAGTTTGCTGTGATTTGATTGATATAGATACTGGAGTTACATATCAAGCAGGAGCAGTGAGCACAGCACAGGACAGCAGCAATCGGGCCACAACACAGTCGCAAGTCACAGCACAGGACAGCAGCAATCGTGCCACAACACAGTCGCAAGTCACAGCACAGCAGTAGTCGCAGTGGCCAGGAGCAGTGATCACACTGACAGCAGCAGTCGCTGTTGGCCTCACAATCGAAAGTCGCATCTGGCCTCAGCACAGTCGCAAGTCGCAGTTTGCCACAACTTAGTTGCAAGTCGCAGGTGTCACAGTCGCAAATTGTATCAAGTCACAATCTGGGTCACTTAGGCAGGAATGCGACTTGGCGACTAGAAAGACAGGTCGCATAATCATATTTTCTGAGCAATCTAGTTTTCGCTCACTTTTTTAATCCATAGAACTGACACACATTTGCGCCTCCCATTTGTGCCTCTCATTTGCATCCACGAAACTTTTGTGACTGAGTGCACAGGGCGAGAGTAATTTAAAGGAGCTAAAGGATTTAAAAGTTTAAGCAGTTTTTTGGAGGCTTGGATTTGAACGTTTTTCGGATTTGAACGTTTTCCACATTTTGCTGTTAGGGGTTAAGTTTGGTTGGAGAGAGACATGGTTTGAAAGTGAGCAGTGGAGGAATTAGGAGTTGGGCACTGCAGCGGTGAAGAGGTTGGAGTTTAATGCATGCAAACATTGTAACGGGACAAGAAATTTCAGAACCCGTAGAAACAAATAATCTAGGACAAGTGAAAATTGCCTCATCACCCAAAGTTGGGAAGTGGGTTTGGGTCAAAAGCAAACAATATCGGGGTATTTTAAAACGGAGACTAGCGCGTCTAAAATGGGGCCAGCCAAGGAAAAAACAGACTCAAAAGAAAAGTACTGAGACCCTTCGCAATTAGCAATATTCAAGCAAGTCCCCCTTGCAAGTGTATGGCAACACGACTAGACGAAAAGGAAAATGAAAAGTCATTGATGATTATGTCTTGTACAGTCCCACATCCACACCTCTCACCTGGTCATCTGATCTTTAAGTGGCAGAATTGTTAAATGCAAAAAAGAGGCTCAAGGTTCTAGAAGCTAAAGAGCAAGAAAGGGAGTATACAACTTATGCAATCACAGTTGAGAACTAGGCTTTAGTGGAAAGCAATAAAATTCTGAAGGAGCAAGTGGCATTGCTCTAGGAAGCTATCCTGATAGGGAAGACATAATGGCAATGAATGAAAGCAGATGTGCAAAGCATGAAAGAATTTGCAGTGGAGAGTACAGAGGTGGGGAAGGCGAAACCATCCTAGGATAAAGGGAAAGCGGTTGCCCAAATAGACAACTAGGAAGGTACAACAAAAGAAGAAAGGAAAGAGGGCCCCACAAAAGTTTCCAAAACTTGGGTTGAAGTTATTAGCAATTCTACTAATAGGGAAGGAAATGCAAGCTTCCAGGTCGGCAACATGTAGGATAGAGAAAGCAAGGAAAGACAAGATACAACAACAAACATAATTATTAAAGGGGTGAAAGACTGTGGGAAAAACGAATCTACTTTTGACTTTGCAAGGGGCTTCTTGAAAGAAAAGCTGCTATGGCAAGGATAAATAGGTCAAGGATGGAGGGTAGGAAAGTTTAGCGCTAAAAGTGCGAGGCCCATAAGAGTCGTCCTGCCTAGTTTGCGTGATAAAGAGGTCATTCTAAGCAAGAAGCAGCTCTTGAGGGGTTCTCTCTTTTTTCTAGAAAAAGATTTAACTATAAGACAACAAGAGGAAAGGAGGGAGGAATTGTCAAAGGTTAGGGCAGCAAGAGATGAGGGAAAAAGAGCATGGATATATAAGGGTAAAGTCGTGATAGCACAATTTGGATTTCCACCCAAAGCCGGGCGACAATATGATAATAAAGAAGAGACAACAAATTCTTTAATAGAAAATCAGGAAGCAAGGTCAGTATGGGCAAACAGAGACAAAGACTCAAGTGTGAGTCTAGCAGGGCAAAACAAATAGCAATCAAGTCATGCCCAGGTTTCCTCAAGTTTAGTTTGTTGGAACTGCAGAGGTTATCCATGGAGACAAGGACCTGGGTTAGGGCCTATTGCGGAAGATAGAGACATAATTTGCCTCATAGAAACACATGAGCATGAAGGGTGCAAGACCCCTTGGTTTGAAGGGTACTAGAAGATGGCAGTGTGGAACAAGGTAGCAGGGAATGGCAAAGGACATGAGGGTTTCATGGTATTAGTGAGAGAAAAAGAAGGCCGTGTCATTCAACTAGAAAAAGAAGACTCAAATAAACAATTCATTTGGTTTAAAATATCAGAAAATGGAAATCACATCAAAATTGCAGCGTGTTATTTTGCGCCACAAGTTTCAAAAATCTACAAAATCAGAGGGATTGACCATAAAGATCCTTTTGTAGCCTTAAAGGCAGATATTGCAACATATTCTCAGCTAGGTGAAGTCATTATAGTGGGTGATATTAATGCTAGCACTGCAAGTGAGCAAGCTAGCATCCCTTGTTGTGAAGAAGACTGCGGCCCTTTCTGGCTTATAGAAGAGAGTAATCATCATGGGAAAGAATTTCAGAGGACAAGGGCTGCAATCTCTTTGGTGAACAATTGCTTACTCTATGCGGGGCTTTCAATTTAGTCATTTGTAATGGTTTAATTAGATGGGAAAAGTCTGGTAATTTCACTTGCAATACTTACAATGGAGCAAGTGTAGTAGACTATATAATTAGCTCACATAGTTTGTGTGAGAAAATTGAGGGAGTCGTGATTGGAGATCAGCTTTGGGACTTAAAATCAGATCACAAGCCAATTTATCTAGGCTTCTCTTGGACTGGAAAGAAGCAGTTAGGGTCAAAAATTCAGTGTGCTCAACAAAATTTTCTGAAGGGCAGAATTCTTTTGACTCCAGAAAATTGTAATACTTTCAAATTAGCGCTAGAGATACTGTGAAAAGGAGAAAATACCATTTCACGACCTCCATAGTCACGAATTAACACATTTAATTCAAAGCGCACTTGCAGAGTGCAAGAGAACAAAAAGCAAGAAGTCTAAAAAAAATTGCTTTCCAGTCAATGCTTGGTTTGATGAGGAATGCAAAAAGGCAAGGAGAATGTGGAAAGAGTCAAACAAAGATGACATAAAGCTCAAAACTTACAAGCAGATATTAAGAAAGAAAAAAGGTTGACTTCATGGTTTTGAGGAGAGAAGAACTAATCTTCCTCGGGAAAAATAACCCCAAATTATTTTGGAAGGAACTCCAACAGAGAAAGATGCAAACTGAAAACAATATTACAGCTTCTGAATGGTTTGACTATGCAAGACAACTGTATGAGCTAGATCCCAAGGTTGACCCTCCTCCCTTGGTCAACACTGATGCAAAACTCTTCACGGTGCGAGAGGTAGAGACGGGCAATACCTCTTTTCAAGAGTGGTGATGTCAATAACCCCTCCAACAATAGGACCATAATGATAAACCCCTTGTTTGCAAAGTTATTCGGAAGCATGTTAGAGAATAAAATCAGTGAGTGGGTAGAAGAAAGAGATAAACGTGCCAAAGGACAAGCGGGTTTTAGACCTAAGCATTCCACAGTTGATCATGGTATAACTCTAAGGCATATCGTTAAGAAAGTTTGGGAGAAAAAGGAAGAAGTCTTTTGTTGATTTCAAAAAAGCCTTTGACACGGTCCCTAGGGGTATTTGGCACAGAATGGAGGAACTGGGGGTTCCCAAGCATTTGAGAGCAGCTGTGCATAGGTTGTATGAAGAGGTGAAAGTCAAAATCAGAACTTTAGCAGGCATTTCTGAAAGTTTTAGAAGCGATATCGGGGTCAAACAAGGTTGTCCACTGTCTCCCACCCTCTTTGGGTTATATATCGACAAACTTGAAGAGTGGCTAAATTTGCAGGGTGGTGGCGGGATACATTTGGGCAAGTTTGTTATAAGGCTTCTTTTGTATGCAGATGACTTTATTCTAATTGCTAATTCTGCTCGTGGTTTGCAAGAGCACTTACTTTCCCTGGAGCATTTTTGTAGAAATGTGGGGATGCAAGTCAATATTAGCAAAACGAAAGTAGTGGTTTTCTATATCAAAAGAAATCATAACCAAAATAAGTTCTACTTTGAGGGCAACATTCTCGAAGAAGTTACGGATTACAAATACCTCGGAATGGACTTCAATAGAAATCTAAGCCGGGGTGGATGTAGAAAGAAAAGAACTTTGGGGGGTTGGAAAACATTTTATGCTTTTCAAAATAGGGGTAGAGAGGTAGAGTTATGGGACTGGAAAACCACTCTAACTCTTTTTGGGCTGCTAGTGATCCCGATGATTCTCTACGATTATGAACTGTGGGCTAGTAGTACATCCAACAAGCATTGGAAACAAATTGAGAAAATTCAGAAGCGTTTGATCACAAACAAATTCAAAATCAAAAGTGCAGTTCCATATGATATCTTGTTAAGTGAAACAAGGGTGGCTCCTATTGAAGCAATGGCTATAATACGGGTCATAAGGTATTTAAAAAAATTGAGAAAATGTAAGAGGGAAGATGGCCTAAGGTTTTGGTTAATGATATATTGTGCACAAGAAAGAAAACTTGGATGCGACAAAATAACAAATGGTTTAGCAAATAGGGCATTTGCTTGAGTAAGTGTCCCACAAGCAATAAAGAGATAAAAGTTTTTGTTATGGATAAGTTTCACAATTGTACTTGGGAGAAGGAGTTAGGAAAAAAAAGTATTATATTGAAGAGTTTAATCCCTCTCATAATCATCAACAAAAAGCGTACATAGGGGCCAATATTTCTTGGAGAGCCAAAATTCTTATCACACAATTAAAGACTAATTCGCATCAACTCCGTTGTGAAACAGGGCGCTGGAAAAGGCCAAAAGAAGTGTGGGAGGAAAGAGTATGTATTTTCTGCTCTTCCGGAAAAGTGGAAACAGAAAAGCATTTCATTTTAGAATGTGAGGCCTTCAAAGACAACAAAGAAAGGTATGCAGATATTTTGGCAGCTAGCTCCTGGGATATTATTCAACAAGGGCCTTGTTGAGAAGTTGGGCGAGCTTATTGTGAAACTACACAGGAAAAGGGCAGAGTACAAGAGTCAGATGGAGGAGCAACCTGTCCCATAGGCTATATTTAGCCTCGTGGACGTTAAAATATCTTCTTCTTCTTTTGCTTCTTCTACATTAATGTGCCAACAGAAGAGCCATGGTTATTAGACGACTTGACTAGTGGAGGTGCCTCCTTTGTCTTGCCTGTGCGCTGGTGTCATAGTCGATTCATTGCAGGGTCGAGCACTAACGTTCATTGTAGCATGCCCTCTCAACACAAATCCACAACGCTCCTACCGAGGCCAAGCGACAAGTCATAAGGGAGAAGCCACGCGGGGATATACACAACACACCTGCTCAGTCAGTTATCGAAAGCCCTACACGCAACCACTCAATCGAGTAAAGGTTATACACGCACACACAGCTACTCAGTCAGGTAAAGGTGTCTAAAGCCTTGCATCTTAATGTAAATTCTGTACACCTATTTTCGGGTCCAATTCTTTCGGATATACATAAAGAACAATGTGAGCATAAGTTAACTCCAAGCTTCATAAATGTAACAAGTGAGAGCACCTTATTGCCTTAGGGTTAAATCCAACATTGACCATATGTAGATAATAAAATCAGATGCTTCCCAAGTATGGTCATTTATCATATATATTCAATAGATAACATGAAATTGTAAGCAAGATTGGTACACTGTTTGATTTTGGTATTTTCCTTGACATGTGAAACTTCTCATATATCTTAAGGGAGATTGGATAGCATTTGGTCTGATTTGGTGAGAGATCTATGTAAGCATGTAGTTAGCGAAAGGGGTGTTTGGTAGCTGTTTATGATACAAAATTAACTGCTTCAATTGAGAAACCATGACTGTAAATGAGAAGAGAGGCTGAGCAAGCTAGAAGTTTGCAACTCATTACCTATGCTGAGTTCCTAGATTATAACTCGCCAAGTTTATCCTCTACTATTGCCAGAGGTCAATCTCCGGTTCAGACTCTCCTTTTATGTTTGCTAAGACGAACTTCCTAAGGGCTTACGTAGCAGAGGAGAGACATTCCTAAGTGTTGCATATAGCAGTTAGCTGAAGGAAAAAGTTATCTAGCAGGGCTTGGAAGAGTATTCTGTGTAAATTCATAGTACGAGTCTGGTTATTGCTGAATCCTAAAGCACCAGGGGTTTGGGTTGAATTTGAATTTGATCCTGGAGTTATTCTTCACCATTGTGGTTTCATAACCTGGCTTGGGGCTAGCCTTTATAACAAATTTAATCAGCCTGTTGTGAGTGAGACCGTTCAGTGTGTATATATATTTATATATATTTTATCATGGTATTTATTTTACTGTATGTATTTGAGTTAATAATTCCTTAACCTCGCCATTTCTAAAGGAATAATTCCTTAACCACACCATTTCTAAAGGACTGAAGAAATTAAACCAACGTTTAACTAATGATTCAGGCTTCCGAATGTGTTTGAGATGGTATTATTTTTTTTTTGTAAGCTAGTCTAATTCTATTAATTAAGAAAATATATTACAATCCATTGTTCTGAGCAGAGGAACTTATCTAATCCCTGTTCTCAGCTGTGTCCAAAAATTCAAAACGAAGGGCTGCCTATGTGTCCAAAAGTTTAAAATGAAGGGTTGCCTATAGTAGGGAAACCAACCCTTTACTTATCTCTGAAAACTTGATTCACCTACTTTCACTAATACATCATCAAAATTACCGAAAATAACTGTAAAAACGATAAATAACAGGTCTGTCCAAAGGTGGACATAGGTGCAAAAACCTTCATTCGCTGCTTGTGCCATCATGTTGTTCTTCATCAGGTGTCGACGGTTCCTCCTCAGTAATTAGACACCCGTAGATGTGGCCAATTTCCTCTTGTTCCTCCGTGAAGACTCGTGGATTTGGTTCCATTGGCTCTCCGTGTTCATCACATTTTCGCCAGCCCCTTGGCTCGTAGTGCCACAGATTGGGCAGAGACAATGAGGCAGTTTTGATGGGCAGATGCAAGAGCTTTTTGGGCAGGGGAGTGATTGCTAAGGGAATGGTCGATTTGCGATACCGCCTCTTCAATCTGGGCAGAGTCAGCGCGGAAGGTTTAGCATTCGGGAAGAGGTGAGCTACAGGAGAGGACTCCGATGGATTCTCTGCGGGGATGAGGGAGGCCATGAGGGCTGAATGAGCAGGAGGAGCGTCCGCAGTCTGGTAGGCGGAGGTGCTGACACTGGTGGTTGGGGTTGCAGAGAGAGCCGAGGAGCTATTAATGGCCGAGTCCGCAAATGGAGGGTCAAGGGAAATTTCGTGCTCAGCAATGGACTGCTAAAAATGGTCTGTGGAAGCTCTGGTGAGTTTGGCTGGTAGGGCTCCTGTGGTGCTGCCTCTGTGAGGCTTCTGTCTCTGCCTGAGTGCCATGGCAGTGAGAGAACAGTGCTGCAGAGAACGCACCAGGCGACGAGGAAAGAAATCGGCAGCGCTTCGCTGGAATATCAAAGGATGAGTGCAGAGGTTAGCATGGCGATGGTTTAATAAGGTGATGCCTCTTTGCTCGAGGCCCCAACTGGAATTCATCTTCTTCATTAATTGCATTAAAGGCCTGCTGCTGCCACCAAGTGCATCAAGCTTGCTGTAGGGCCGTCGGTTCTTCATGCAGTATGGCATGTCGCACCACGGGATGAGCTGGCTTCCTCATCACCCGGATTCAGGATGTCATAGTCTTTGTGTAGGATCGCCATGCAGTTGGTTCTTAGAGGTTCCTATCTTATTAATTGGAAGTTGGAGGCGAAGAGCTGGAGAGATTGGCTGACTCCATGATTTGCTAGATAGTTCGCCGCCGCATTGGCCTTCCTTCTTACATGCCGGAATGTGATTGCGTTGTGCTGCCGTAGCCAGAGTTCCAATTGCTGTAGCCGTTGTGTTAGTCTCCAACTCTTGGAGAGTTTTGTGGCTGGGGATCCTGGAGCAAGGCGAGTTGTCATATGAATGATGATCTCGGAGTCTCCTTCCACTTCCAGTGGAAAGATATTTAGTTGAATGACCATTTTAACGCCTTGGATGAGACCCTCAAGCTCAGCTGAGTTGTTACTATCCCACCCAATGTTGTCGTAAAGGAGGTGGAGAGGTTTGCATGCCTCCAAACCCTGCTTCCCTGGATTGCCTTTGTAGGCTCCATCGAAATTGAATTTGACAAATCCTGGAGGGGGAGCAATCCAACTGTTCGGAGCAACAGATTGAACCTTTGGACCGTCAGGGGAGATGCTAAGTTGATTGAGGTGCAGTCCCCAGTTGTTCCAGATTGCTTGTTCGTTTGTTGAAGTGGGGGGATCCGAGTTGGTCCAAGGAGTCAGGGCCATCATCTCCTTTAGGCAACTGTTGAATTTGGCCCATGTCCCTTCCTGAGATGTTTTACTGTCTTTAGAAATGTGGCTGTTCCTCTCCTTCCAAAGAGTCCATGTTAGTAGCCCAGGAATGAGCTGCCAAAGGTGATTGAGAATGTTGCTGGAGAAGGGCGTCTCCTGCCATTGGTTGAGTGTTTGCAGAATGTTTCCATGTGCACGATCTGTTCTTTTGCATAGTGTGGCTATTCTGTCCCAAAAGAAATTAGACATGATGCAGAGATCTATTAGATGATCCGTGGTTTCTCCATTTAGGTTGCATAGAGGGCATCTTGAGGGTCCATAAAAGCCTCTCTTCAGAATATGGTCCCATGTTAGAATTCTCTTTTTGCTTAGTAACCATAAGAAGGTGGGCTACCTTGGGCCATTGTTTTATTTTCCAGATCTTCTTCCAAAGATTGTTTGTTTGACCTGTGTCCGGTTGGTGTAGTATTCTGTAGGCTTCCTTTGTAGTGAATGTACCACGTGGAGAATGTCCCCATCTGAGAATATTTGGGCCCTCGTGCACATGCATTTTCCGTTTGACTAGATCCTCCCTGATGTCTAGATGCTGCTCTCCATGCCAGTCTGCCTTTCATTCTATTGTTGGAGTCTAGTTTTTGTATCAGTTAGTGTCCTCCTGGGTCCAGAAATGCCTGACCTTGTTCTGCTCCTTGTTCTGTAGGAATGCTTGCCATAGCAGACGCTAATAGGCGGTTGAAATACTTGGCATTTGCTGCCATGAGTCTTCTCAGAAGCGAGCCTGCTGACTTGATCGTATTTCCCAAAAGCTGTGGGTTCGTATCAAGTGCTTGTGGTGGCCAACAACATTCCAAATCAAGGAGCCTTTTATGTCATGGTTGAATCTGATTAGACTTTCCTGAGTCCACATTGCAGCATACTTGGCTTTCCATAGCTCAACCCATGGACCTTGAGTATTGGAGACCCATTTCCACCATATTCTTGCTCCCATTATGGCGTTGCTTTGTTCTGGATCTCGCAGTCCAAGACCTCCTTGATCTTTTGGGGTGCAGACTTCTTTCCATTTGACGAAAGCCCATTTTGTTTTTTCCTTGTTGCCTCCCCACAATAAGGTTCTTTGGAGATTTCTAATGATCTTGAGGACCCATTTTGGAGCAGCTAATACCGAAAAAAGGTAGAGGGGAAGAGATTGCAAGACTGACTTTATGAGGACAAGGCGGCCAACAATATTCAAGGATCGATAGGTCCAGGATGAAAGTCTGGCTTCCAGTTTGTTTAAGAGATCTTTCTAAGAAGAGAGCTTAATGGTTGAGACAGTTAGAGGGGCACCCAAATACTTTGAGGGTAGAGAGGCCACCGAGAATTGAAGAATTTTGGTAATGTTCCTTTGAGTAAGGGGAGGGGTGTTGAAGAAGAAAATCTGGGATTTTTCAGAGTTGATAGATGTGCCATAGGCTTCAAAGAAGTGATCCAAGAGCTGTTTCAGCGTGCGGGCTTCTTGTACCGAAGGGTGATCCATGACCATATTGTCGTCCACAAATTGCTGATGGGAGATGGGATCTTGATTATAGATGGCAATGCCCTTGAGGTCATTAGATTGGACAACTTTCTTGATGAGACGACCGAGGCCTTCAGCCATCAGAACGAAGAGGTAGGGTGAAAGTGGATCTCCCTGTTTGATGCCTCTGGAGGGGGAGAAGGTGGCATAAGGAATCCCATTGACGAGGATGGAGAAAAAAGGGGAAGTGATCAGGCTCATAATCCATCGAACCCAAGTGTGGCTGAATCCAAAGGCTAAGAGGGTGTGTTTGATGTAAGCCCAGCTAAGTTTGTCGAAGGCTTTGGATAGATCGATTTTTAGCAGCATTCTGGGCTTCTTAAGAGATTTGAGAGAGTGCATGATTTCATGGGTAAGGATTATTCTGTTCAGGATTTGCCTCCCTTCCACATAACCCGTTTGCTCTGGGGAGATGAGTAATGGGAGGAGGGGTTTCAGCCTATTTGAAATGACTTTAGAAATAATTTTGTAAATGAAATTGCAGAGGGAAATGGGTCTGTATTTACCTGGAGTTGCTGCCTGATCCTCCTTTGGAATGAGGGCAAGGAAAGTTGCATTGAAGGCCGGGAGGATCCAGTGCATATTATGAGATTCTTCAACTATGTCCCAGACTAATGTTTTTATGATATCCCAGAAATAGTGGAAGAAGGTGGTGGTAAAGCCATCCTGACCAGGGGCTTTGCCTTCTTTCAGCTGGAACACTGCCATTTCTACTTCCTGCAGACTTGTTGATTTGAGGAGCATCTGATTATGCTCTTCCGTTATAATTTTGGGAATTTTTTGCGTTATGCAGTTGATGGCCTCCTTTCTATGATTGTTGGGCTCTTTGAGTACATCTTTGAAGTAATCTAGGAGTTCTTCTTCGACATCTGCATGCTTCTCCAAGCATTCGCCATTCTGGGTTTTGAGCGCCGCAATCTTATTGTGCATTTTGTGTTGAATGGTTGAGCGGTGGAAGAACTTAGTGTTTCATTCCTCTTCCTTTAACCATCTGATCCTCGATTTCTATTTTCCATAGTATTTCTTCTTGGAGCCGAGCTTCCTCCAGCTATGCGGCAATTTGGGATTCCAGAGCATTGGTTTCCTTTGTTCTCTCTGTCAGAATGATTGCTTGCTGGAGTTTTGCCATTTGCTGTTGCTTATTGAAGATGTTGACAAAGATGTGAAGGTTCCAATGTTTTAATTTGCCTTTGAGCATTTTGAGATTCTGCTAAAATAGATACATCTTGGAGTCGTCCCGAGGTATGAGGAAGACCCACCATTCCATGACCAGTTCTTTGAATCCTATGTGAGTGAACCAAAACTGTTCAAATTGAAAAGGTCTGCGAGGTGACATTCCTAGCTGGTCCCATTGCAACTGAATTGGCCAGTGATCTAAGCCTGCGGCAGGGGAAATGGTGGCTTTCAGCTCGCCTCCCAACTGTATGAAATTGTCGGTGATCAAGAACTGATCCAGGCGTGAGGTAATCTGTTGCGATCCTCCTCTTTTGTTGTTCCATGTGTAGAATCCATTGGAAGTGTGAATGTCGATTAGTCGATTGTTGTTGATAAATTCCTTGAATCTGAGGTTGTCAGATGCAATATTTATCCGTCCCCCTTTCCTTTCCTGCCTGTTAGTGATCATGTTGAAGTCTCCTCCTAGCAACCATAGAGGGGAGGTGCCATGGAGGTTGAGGGATTCAATAGTATCTAACAGTTCTATTTTCGCTGTAACCGCTTGGGGAAAGTAGACATTTGTGAGTCTACGATGGATGTTGGTGCCAATGAGATGGAAAGATGCATGTATTGTATTGCGGGTGGCGATGAAGTCTTCTAGAGTGATCAGCTGCGGATTCCATATTATGGCTTACCCTCCTGAAGCTCCCTGAGCATCTATAGCAACCGTTTGACATCCTTGCCAGAGCTTGGTGAACATCTTGTCTAGAGTAGGTCCTGGACATTTTGTTTTCTGCAGAAAAAGCATTGTAGGTTGTTCTTCTGCTATTCTCTTTTTGATTAGTCGATTCTTGGAGGGGCTGTTTAGCCCTCTTATATTCCCAGATGTAAGCTTCATTGAGAACGTGGATTCAGTAGGGGATAGAATCTGGTGAGCTTTGGGTACCGACCAAATCCTACTAGTTCTTCTCCCAGAATTACTAGTCTTTGCACATCTGTTCTTTGTCCTCTTTTCTTTGATTCTCTTAGAATGAGATGGGTATTGAGTAATGTTCCACCTTGTATACCCAGAGTGGGGCTTTGTTGTGCTCGACTGAGGACTACCTCTAGTTGCTGGATCTGGTGGATGGGAATAGATTGATAGTCTTTCCTCATGCAGGCCACCTCAAGTCCCATTATGTCCAGATCTCTGAAGTCTATGCTTTCTGGTTCCTCCTCCATCGCGGTCGGTTGTTCCGGGGCTATACTTTTACCTTTATCCTCCTTTGAATGAGAGGAGGCTCGACCTTGTTTCAGGTTGGAGTGATTTTGTGGTGGCTGTGCCTTGGTTGCTCTTGGTGGCTTGAATTCTCCTGCATGGGTGTGTCCGAGGAGCTGGGAATTGCTTCCGTGTTGGCATTCAGATCTGCTAATGTTTCGAAGTTGTTTCTTGTTGTGGGCTTCTTGGTTGAGGCCGTGTTCTGAGTTCTTTTGTTGTGCCTTTTCCTGTTGGGGGCCTTGGTAAAACCTTCTGAGTCTTTCGCTGTTGGCTCTTTGTTTATGGCTGCGTTTGGATTGAGAGGGCAATCTCGGAATGAATGCCCATGCATGTGGCATTTTCTACATTTGAAAGGTATGTGTTCATAATCAACAGTGTGAATCCATTCAAAATCTTCGTGCAGGAGACTTACCTCGTCCGGGAGAGATTTGGCAATGTTCATATAGACACAGATCCTCGCATAAGCTGTGTGCTTGTTGATCTGTGTCTCCTCAGCAATTTTGATGAATTCGCCCCGTGTATTACCTATATCTTTTCCGATTTCAGCGTCCCAGTAATCTTGGGGTAGAGAGTAAAGCCGTACCAATACCGGAGCCCAACTGAAGTCTTCCTTGTCCGGATTGAATCGCTCCACCCAGTTGCGGAGATAGAGGCCTTCTGAGTTGAAGAAATATGGTCCTTCATCCATGATTCTGTTCTTATCTTTAATGCATGTAAAAATGATATTGAAAAAGTCCTTGGAGCCGAGCTGAAGGTCAATGTGAACTTTGGGTTTCCATTTGGCTGCGATCCATCCCCGGAGGGCTTTTTTAGTAGGCCAAAACCCCATAAACTTGCCGATGAGGGCATGATCCCTCATGAATTGAATCTTGCCATTGATCCCGTGTGTCGGTAGTTCGATCTGCAAACGCTTTTCAGATTTGGGAATGCAAGTGGATGACTTGACGGTTGCTTTAGAGGCTGCCTTCGCCGTTTGATCATTCTCTGCTGGAAGGGGCCTAGAGGGGCCTGTATGCTGTTATGCTATGTCAGAATCCGTTGTCGAGTTGCGATCGGGTTGTTCAGATGTGGGGGGATCCGCCGTCACCCCTTGTGGCTCTGCCATGGGTCTTCCCGATCTGCAGGATGCAGAGTGTTATCACTCTGGAATTTGTAAGATTGGCAAGAACAAATGACAGATGACAACATCAAACCACTTTGGAGTCCAGGACCTAGCTTCCAGACTCAGAGAGGGCTCTCTCTGTTTTTATGATTTAACTTGATGATTATAAGTGCTGATATAAGGCTAGTTATAGAAATTATGAGGGTTGTTTGTTTTAATTGATTGTGTGGTTGGACAGATAGGGCTGCAGGGACTAATCCATTGGGCTATGGAGTCAAAAGGCTGAATTGTGCATCAACATTCAAGAGCATCACAGGGCAAGCTAACTGTGCTAAATGGATCTTTAGAGCTGTATGAATTATGAGGTGAAAGAAGTAGTAAGGTTCAGTAGTGACTAAAGAGTAGTTAAGAATTCTTTAATCAGACTTTAGTAGAAAACATTAAGATTGTAAATGCAGGCAAAATTAGGGTGCTCCGACAACAAATCTTAATCTAAAATTTCTGATTTACAATTAGATGAACAAATGCATATCAGGGAAAACAACGGAAACATTTAAAACAGAGAAGTAACACATCACCATTGTAACACAGCTCAAGAATTCTGAAAACGATATTTGATTATTGATGTCCAGCTCCAAAATTACAGTGCTCCAATATAGTAGTTCTTACAATGTAGGGGCTAACACTATCCAACCCTTGATAATGAAAATTCAAGCAATATTTAACTAAAACTTGAGTCGGTTGCCCTAATCTACTTTGGCAAATTTCATTAATTACAAACAA
This sequence comes from Pinus albicaulis, assembly GCA_034641835.2. NCBI lineage: Eukaryota > Viridiplantae > Streptophyta > Pinopsida > Pinales > Pinaceae > Pinus > Pinus albicaulis. The sequence continues at coordinate 423,831,789 of CM076574.1, forward strand.
ACTAAGATTAGACAAGTGTGGCCATGCAAGGCCTGAGCAAAGAAAATCTCTGACAAAACACCACAAGTAGAATTAATTTTGGTAACTCTTCAAGAATGTAACACTCAGGCGGGTCTTTGTGAATAAAAAAAGTGGCTTGGAGGCGGCTGATATGGTTGTGAAGAGGTAACGATGGGTGGCTTTGACATGTGGCTCTTCTTTTGGGCCGCCTCTGTTGGATCATTAAAGATGATGCGATGCTGGCATTTCTGATCAATCGGTGGTTGTGCTCAGGTGTCCGTCATGGTTTTTTCAATCTTGGTACATACACAACTTGTTCCATTTCTTTTTGCTGTGGGAATTCTCGTGCCTATGACCTGTCGATACACTTCATCTACCTCTGTGTATTTGTTGAAAGTGGGCCTGGTGGGGAAAACATGCTTCAGCTCATGTTGAATAAAGATGTCATTGCTTAAGAGGTCCTAGACAACTTTCCCGGTCACCTTTCCTTTGATGTTGGTGAATTTGTGTCCTTAGCTGTCTCTCTAAGTTTGGTTATATAGTCTCCCCTTTGGATCAGCTTGTTATTAATTACATATAGTGAGAACAACCCTTTTTCCACCATGGGTTCAATCTTGTTCAGGAATCTGCTGATGGCCATGTCCAACTCATCACACTTCTCCACTAATTGCCTTACTAAATTCCTGTTAGTGAGAACCTTTTTTACTTCTGATATGGTTGCTGTTCTGTCTTGCACATCCAGCTCTTCAAGCTCACAGCTGGTATTGGAGTTCAGGAATTTTATGATATTAGGGGTTGTGATTGGCATGTTTCCTAATTCCTGATTTGCTTTTTCGGTGGCCACTGCGCATTTGTCCACCAACTCTTTCTGTTAAAAAATGATGTGGATGGAGTGCCAAATTTCCTCTACTAACTCTATGATACTGCCCCAAATTATCAACTTCATTTGGCCCAAAATGCAACTGTCCGGAAATTCCTTCTCTGCCTTCTCCAATCTCTCAATCTGCTTTTTGGCTATCTCATGGGCATTTTCAGACCTGGCCTTTTGATTTTTCAAGATGCCAATTTGTGCTTCCAATTTCTGTATCTCTTGTGACTGCAGGGTCATACTTTCCATGGCCTTTGACAGCTGGTCTGTCCCACTAGATGTTCCAGCAGTTGTGGGAACAACTGATGGAATTGTTGAAATGGGGACAGCTTCCAAGGGGATGAGTGCCACTTGAGCTGCTTCTTCTTTTTCCTTTAGTAGCTTCTCCATCTCGTTTTCCATTTGTTTGATTTGGGCAGACTAGTCCACAACTAATTTCAATAGCTCTGCCTTCTATGACTCATCTTCCTCAATGCCTTTGGCCAAGGGGTCTTCTATTGCTGGCATCTTGAGTTGTTTCCTGAGGGCCGCTATGTCAGCATTCTTCTTCTTCAAGACCTCCTCCACAACTTGAACATTGGTTGGGTCATGGCCCATCTTTACTATTAAATCTTCTAAAGACTTGATCCTTGAGTCTTTAGCCATGGAAGATATCTTTTCTATCTTGATTTGTGATTGAGCATTGGATAAGGATACCTGCAACTTTGACAAGCTCATAGCAGTACTTGTCAAGGTGGAGGCCGCCATCTCTTCAGTCTGCTTGTGTAATTCCATTTGGTTAATCAGATGGATGTCCTTGGCATTGAATTCGAATGATGCCTTCTTGTAATCTCCTGATTCTTGGGGTTGTGGGACCAAGGCTTCTAGAAATGCCATCTGCATCCTTCTCTTCTCAGTGTCAAAAGCAGACAATAGCCTGCTTTGTGAACTTGGGGTCTGCTTCCAGAATTGATTGTAAGTTTTATTCTTCAGCACCTCATTTCTCAATTTTATTTCCTTGAATATGTCGTAAATTGATTTTTCTTGGCCTTCTATGGCAGGTCTAGAAGTAGATGTCTGCAAGGCCTGCTGCTGCAGAGACATTGTGGTTGTAGATGTAGGGGAGGCCATTGTTTGACCACCCACTAGAGATGGCTCAGGGGTGTCTGTAATATGAACCATTGTTTGTTGTCCTGATTCTCCTCCTTGGTCAATATCCATATAAACTCGGGCCCTCTTCCTATATCTTAGTTTGAATTATTTACTAGAGGTATTAGTCACCGAAGGTGACTGATCCTCTCTTGGCCTTTTATTCCCTATCTCTTTCTCTTGCTCTTTCCCCTTGTCTTCTCTTCCTTCTGCATTCTTCCTTTCTTGTGGTGTTGGGGTCTGGACACCTGGAGTGGCGAACACTTGTTCTTCCTCTTCTTGGAGGGTATTAGTCACCCATTCTGTTTGATTGGCATACTGCTCAATTGAAGGTCTGTGTGTGTGAACATAGGGTGTGGATTTGTTTTCCACCCTTTTCCTGGAGATAATCCCTGCAGGGTCATAAGACCAGGTGAAACTTTGGCTGAAACCCATCTCTTTCAGTATCTTTTCTGCCTCCTCTTTTGTAGCTCTACTGTTGCAGATGAAAGGCCCAATTTGTGTCTTGATCTTGAACTGAGCCTTCTTCTTTGTAGAGACAAAGTGGAGCTCATCTGCATGTATCATTTGCCTTGTGTATTCTAGTGCAAAGACCCTCATAGAGAGGAACTTTGGCAATTTGTAAGGGGCTAGCTCACTTCCATAGACTCGAATCTCTGTGTAATTTTGGTACAAATACCAATCTGTTATCTTCACCTGCTCTGTTAGCTGCATGGTTTTCCTGATTTCTTCATTTATCCTGGGCTCTGGTATATTGCTGAGTGTGTTGATGGCAGGGTGCACAAACAAATCCACAAAATCCTTGTATGTATAATTCTTCTGATCTTTTAATAGCAGGGTGGTCCAGAAAATGACAGATTGAGGCTCATCATCTTCATTTACCTTGGTCATTTGAAATTGAAACCTTCTAGACTGGAAATGGACAAACATATACACCAACACAGAGGAATATTTGAAAACCTCCTCTATATCAAACTTTAAAAACTGTTCATGAATGGTCTCTGCAAGAAACTGAGCATAGCTGAACAGTATTGTGGGTTTAGCACCTGGGGAAAGAGTGGACAAAAAAACTATCACAACTTCATCTACCCATTGATAAGTGTGATAACCCAATAAATAAGATAAAACAGAGATCATGTGCTTGGTCCTATCAGAAAAGGTAGATGAGGGATAAGGAAGGTTCTTTGTAGGCATTGGGGTATTAGGGGCCATGGAAAGTTGCAAAGTTTTGGCTCTGCTGGCAGGGTCAAACTTCTGATAACATTCTCTGAGGGCTTCATACGAGAAAGGGACCGCTTGTTTAGGAGTGGGGGCCTGCATCATCTGTTGGATGGATTGGGCATTGATGGCAAACAAGATTTCTCCTGTTGGGGTGACTATGGTCCTCTGATTAATGTCATAATAGCTCCAACATTTCCTGATGAACTCTGGGCAACTATGGGTTTTTGGAAAGATGTAAAGAGGTAGCTGAGTCTCCCATAGGCTAATGTCATCGGCTCCTTCGAGAAATTGGTCCTCAAACCAAAAGTAGACATCTAATAAATTAGAATTCGACTCTGTCTCATGGATTTTGTAGTCTCTATCTGCTAGAGCTAAGTGATCCAGGTCCACTTGTGGGTAGACCATAGGATTAAAAGGCTGTTGATCTAGCTTTGGAGGCATCTCTTCAATGATTCTTCTTTCACAAACTGTAATGGAGAATGGATGACAGAGAGGGGTACCGAGAAAGGGAAATGGTTATGGATCAATATTGGGGAAGGGATATGACAGAAGGGGATAGTGACTGGGATTGAACAGTCTAAAGGAGCCCTGTAATCCGGTTTTGCAGAGTGCTGACAACTCTTCTTTGATGGATAAATGGTTCTTTGCCAACAGTTTGCACAATTCGCACTTTTTTCCAATGATACCTGCAAATTCAATTCCTACATCAGTTTGACAATAACTGATAGAGTAAACTCTGTAGTTATGCCGCCATTAGGCTTTTAAAATAGTGATGTGGTGGTGTGGATGTGGCGCGAGTCCGTTGGATAACGGCGCGACCCTTTATGGCACAACGACTTGCTTAACGGGAGGGGATGTGATTGAGTGAAGCGGACAACGAGAGCAATCGTGGTGTGTATGGTATAGGCAACGGTAAAAAGGCGCAGCGGTTTGGTGAGTGGCGCAAAGGGATTTTTGGAGGGGGGTGAGAGTGGTAGAAGGTATTGGAAAGGGGGGTGTGGAATAGCCATGGGCGTAACACGTAGCCGAACGGGCGGTATGGGATGTTGCCCATTTCGGACCCCCCCCCTTTTGTTAACATTCGGCGGATGCGGGGAGGCCGAAAGGCATTGTGAACCATACGATGCACGGAGGTAAGTGGAGATGGCGGAGAGTTGCTGGAAGTTTACACAGACTTGACGTGGCAAGGAACAGGTGGGTCTGCCCGGACTTGAAAATATTTAGGCCTTTGCTCTGGAATATATCGCATCCGTGCCAATATCGCACTTCGCATCCTGCTGTCTTTAGTTATTTCTTTAACACTTGTTCTCCTGAACCCGCGCACTGCGATATGTGATTGGGTCCCACCCACGTCGCATATCGCACTTTGGCGATCTTAACATGAACCTTTCGCACTATCTTTTAACATTTGCGATTTGCGATTGCGATCGAGCCCCACCGCATCGCACATTGCACTTTCGTAACTTTAACATTTACCATTGAGACTAACTTTTAAAACATGCGATGTGCGATATTCGGGCCAGGGCTATGTCATCTGCCAGGTCAGCTTGCCACATCACCTTGACACGTCATCATATATCAACTGCGCTCTATAGGGTTAGGGCCATGTCATCCGCCACATCACTGCCACGTCATCTGCCACATCATTGCATATCGCACTTCGGCAAATTTAACATTTACCTCCAGACTTATTCTTTAAAACTTGCGACTGCGATTGGGCCCCACCTTCATCGCATATCGCACTTCGGTGACTTTAATCATTTACCTTTTGCGCTTAACTTTTATAACCTGCGATGTGCGTAATGCGATGGTAATATCGCAAGTTAAGACTTTTAGCTTGTGGGCGCTTAATAGGTAAGTTTAAAAATGTGTGAAGTGTGGGATGCGACGCGCTAAACGCTAGGAAGTGTGAAAAGGAAAAAGGTAAGGAAAATGTGGAATATGAAGGTTTGCATGTGGATTTGGTAATGTATAAAGGTCGGATAGGTCCCACCAAATCGCATCGGTGGAGTTTTATGTTTCGGCAATGAATTAAAAAGAAAAGGTTAACACTTGCGGGGTGCGACGTGCGGGCAAGAGGTAAGTATACGAATTTTAGTGGTTGCGGTGGAGTTGTAGCATTGAGACTTCGGACTTAGATATAAGTGGGTTTATAGAGAGATAAGTCCAAATGGTTATGTATGTGGGTTTTGGGGTTTAAATGGGATTCAGAGCATTGGAGTTCAGAATTTAGGAAAATGAAAGGTAAGAAGAAGGTAGATGGAATAAATGAGGACAGTATGGGTTTTTCTCACCATCACACTTAATCAACAACCCTTTCCTCCTTCCCTGAACTGAAAGGCAGATAGATTCTTTTTGAAGTTCTTGACAGTTAGGCTCTCCCTTTCTTTCTCTGAAAATAAATGATAGCCATGAAATATTATTTTCAGTGAGACAAAATCTATGCAATAATCAGTCACCTGGTGATACTGTGAAATACAGGGGTCTAACACAGAGTAGGGCGGGTAGGGCCGCTGTTGGCCGGAGGCGTCAAACCCTAGGTCATCGCAGCTTCAAGTTGCAGAGCGTTTTTTTTTCTTTTTCCAGTGGTATTCAAGCAAATCATCATTGCCGGGTTCGTCTGAGATGGTATTATTATTACAACAGAAAATATCATATTTTTATAGTTACAACAATGTCGTTACTAAACTAATCAGCTGATTTTTGCTAAGTCAATAATTCTTAAAATACTGTCAGGATTTAGAGTGTCTTCCAAAACACCGTTGTAAAGATCTATAATTTAAGGATGGACGTTTTGAGAGTTTTTATAATTTCATTGATTTAGGTTCTACAGGATAGTGTATGTTTCGAGCTAGTTAATTTCTTCAGCTATGATTTTATTTGTAATTTTTTTTTGTTTGTTTGATAAATATCAACTGTAAGATCTATATTTTAACAGGTCCGAGAGTTGGAGACCATGCTTAGTGTAGTTAATTTCTTCGGCTAGGATTTTATTTGTATATTTTTTTTGTGGATACATATCAACTGTAAGATCTATAATTTAACAGGTTCGAGAGTTGGAGATCGTGCTCAATGTAGTTTGTGCTCAGTGTAGTTGGAGACCGTGCTCTGATACCAAAGTGTAGTGACCAAATTTCAGAAGATAGATTATTCACCAGACTGTAAGACTCAGAATAATAAGATTGATTCTCAAAACTATAATTTATGAAACCGAAATTAGAAATTTAACAAATATAACCAGAATTGCTCTCAAATTACACTTCTTTGCAATATATATATATATTATACACACAAAAATTAGAAATTTAACAAATATAACCAGAATTGCTCTCAAATTACACTCTTCTGCAATATATATATCAATTTAACTCTGCAATACAGATACGAAATTTATCAATTTAATTCTGCAATACTATGGTTGAAGATGTCTCTGTTTTGCTATAGTTCTGGTTCTCGCTCTATTACCAAAATGACCAAACCACCTAGCCAAACTAAGCACTAGTTCAGTACCCAGCTCCAAAGTACTTCCAATCCGAGGTACTCTGGCCCCTGCCCGAAAAATTCAAAAACAACTGAGGCTCAGTTTCGCAATTTCTTTCATTCAGCAACTCTTTCAGAAATTCCTTCTTTTGTTTTAGAAATTATCCACACCCCCTTCTACAAAACCCCCTTTCCCTTTAAATAGCCGAGATTTTTCTTCTCCTTCGTTCACCGTTTTAAAAAGGATATTAGTTTTTGGTTAAGCAGTGACTGCCTTGTCATAGGATATTAGTTTTTGGTTAAGTAGTGAGTGCCTTGTCATGCTTTTAATCGAGCCGAATGACACTATAACATAGGGTTACATCATTTATTCATTTAAGCGGTTACTTTATTCTATTTTAATTTGGTAAAATGTTATAAAGCCAAGTAATGTTATAATGTTTAATTAATATCTAAATTTTATTATAATATCTATAATTTTAATTCTAAATTTTATATTTAATTTATGAAGTTATTTACAATATATTTAAGGTTATAGTGTACTTGGGTATAGTTATATTTACGACGTGTTATATGTACGGGGTGATAATCTTATGGAAAAACTCACTATTCCCTTTATTATCTCTTACTCTATTTTATTTACGAGGATTAGGTATTTGATTAGTACTTTTAATAATAAATTTATTTGTCTTATATTTAGACATTCTTTAAGAGTAAATAACATATGTACTAGTGCCTTGTATGTGATGTATGCATATGTAGCTATCATATGCATGTTTCACATGCATGCTAATATTACCATGCTATTCGTGATTCGAGATGGTTGTTACAGATCTAGCACCTCAGACTTACTAAGACTTACTATTGATGGATGAGTTGCATAGATTTGAAGGCCATATGTGCCATCCTTGGAGAATATCTTGACACACATGTTGAGGCATAATCTTATTTTATTAGTTGATGAGGGATCACCCCCTTTCTTCATGGAGTTCGTTGAGCATTGATGACATTTCATAGATTTGATGCCTTGTTTTATGGATCCACTTGTTTAGCACTTGTTTTGAGGAGGACATCCATTACTTGAGGCCACATTGCACACTTCTTCATGGTTTGAGGAGGATGTTTCATGTTGAAGGAGATTTAGGAGATTCCAAACCCTAGATCTAAGGTTTCATTGCATATTTTGAGGGTGTCCTAGCTTTGGGAGTAGCTATATTTTGATAGAGTGCCCAAATTTGCATCAGATCAATGCCAAAAGATGCAGAGTGGTTGCAACATTTCACAATTCTAGTTACAATATATTTTTTGTTAAATATTGACAGAGATATGGTGTTTTCAATATTGCAGCGAGGGACCATTTATGGTATCACGTGCCATTTGGAGGTTGTTGTGCACATTTATCGAGGATCTATTCATGGAGCAACTTCTCTTGGAGGATTTAATGGAGGACATTGGAGTATGCCATGGTCTTATTCTTTGTTTGGTGGAGACGTGCTAACTTCATGGAGCATTCTTTATTGGAGGTTTGTACATGTGGTTTGACCACTAATATTTTATGTATTTGTCTTGGTAGTTGGAGGATATTGTTCTTTACTTTTCCCAAGGATAGATTTAGCATTTTAGTAGTGGATATTATTATATTATTGTAGATGAAGATGGAGTTCAAACCTATATAAAGGTTTGATCTCTTCATTATTTGTCATGGTTGGATTTTGGTGGAGTTCCCCTCCTTCTGATTTCAATGAATATATCTTTCTTGGAGCATATGTGAAGTGTAAGGGTTTTCTTCTATAAATGTGTAGCTTATTGTTTCCTTTTCTAATTATTATTGAAGAATTGTGGTAGAGATTGCTAGAACTTGCTTTGTAGGGCCAAGAGAGAAGGGCATATCTACCCTATTGGAAAGGTTTTATGTGAGGAATTTCTTCCTCTTGAATCCTTTGTTGTCTTATACATGATTGTATTCTCTGGCATCCAAGATCTTCTTGAGTGCATGATAGACTAATACTTCGTGTTGGGCATACCCCAATGGCATTATTTTGATATGGCACTTTATGGAACCTCCTAATATATTTTTCTGCATTCATTTTTAGTTAAGTTTACTGTGGCATGTTTGTGAAACCCTTAAAATGTTTATGAGTTGACCTCTTGGATTTGCCTCTTGACTCCATTTTTCCTTGTTTGGATTGGCACTAATCTCTTGATCTTTCCATTACCTTTTTTGACTTTCTTATGCCACAACAATGTTTTGGTAAAGCTACTCTTTTATATTATTGTGTGCCTCATTGTTTATATCTGGTAATCCTCTTTCTTAGGGGTACCCCCCTTGTGCTGGAGAAGAGGAAACCTAATGTGAGAGAGGGAGTTACTCAGGTGACAATAGGTAGTTCCTCTAAGTTTCCATCGACTTGCATCCATGGATTGAGACTTTTTCCACTTAGATGCTAGTTGAAGAGGTATTGCAATCCTTGGTTATAATCTTTCTCGAAATCGATCTTCAAGAAAAGGGACCATTGGCCAGTCTTGTTAGCCAACTCAAGGCTTCTCATATCAAAACCACCCATCCATAATAAATCATCCCTGCAAGAAATTTGTTTGTTCTAGCCAAACAACCTTTGTGCCATCATTGGAATACTCAGAGCCACTGCTTCGGCCATGATCGTGTAAGCCACACACATTGAGTAAGGTAATTAGCCTCCAACCCCAAATGGTATCTTTGAATGCAATTTTGGAGATGAGTTTGATTAATCCTTGCTTAATGGATTATGAAAATCTACCAGAAATGAAGACCTCATTTGTCGATTAACCACAGTCATCGCTAATCATATCCCACATGGCTTTGTAGAACTCACAAGGAAGGTCGTTAATATCGAGATACTTGCAATTTTTCATAGAGTCGAGAGATGCAAATAAGTCCTTTTCAAGAAATCCTTGTCTAACTTGTCCTTGTCGCCAAGGGAGACATTGTGAGGAATAAACCTACAACAAGCATTCCTAGTAGCCACCACAAGATTCTTCAGAGCATAAGTAGAAGAAATATTTTGAAATTGCAACCCAAACATACCTCTTACCTCTGAAGGATCATTGACAAGAGAACCATCCTCATAATGTAAACCAAGAACTGTGTTTGCTGCTACTTTCCCTTTCAAGAAATCAAAATAAAATTTGGAACCCTCATGTCCCTCCTAAATTTGTTGTAATTGGGAAAGAACATAAGCACCCTTGGCAATATACCTCTCCCCCTTACTAACTGGCATCTCCAACTATTAAGCCTCCTATAATTCCTGCCTCCTCTTATGGGCCATCATCTCTCAACTCGCCTTCTCATGAATTTGATAGTATAATAGTTTTAAAACCCGGCTAGGTTGAATTGCTACTCGATCAAACTGACTGAGTTGAACTACTACCCTGTCAAACTGGCTGGGTTGAATTGCTACTTGGTCAAACCGGCCGATTCATTAGGCTCAGAGGTCAACCTGGCCAATGACCCTAGTTTGGGTTGAGGTAACCTCGGTTTGGTACCAAATTGGTATGAATCGGTTGGTTCCATCATAACTCGATCGAGCCATTGACAACTTGCACGTGCACAGTCGCAAACCCACACAGAGAAGTTTAAACTTTAGGGTGGTTTTGAGTAGTTTTTTAGGAAACTAGGGGTTGTTTCCCTCCAAAAACAATCCCTCCAAGCCTATAAAATCATACCTTCCCTCTCATTTGCCTCACACATCTCATTTGGTGTTGGGGGGCTTGATCCCAATGCAGATTTGGTAGTGCTAGTGGAACTAGAACCAACAATTGAATTAGGCAAACAGCCAATGGGAAGCACTAGTTGTGCAACTCGACCAACTCATGCTTCCATTAGGTCGTCTAGTTTTGTTGTTGCTACTACTACTACTAAGCTTGCAAATGAATTGGAGAAGTCCTCAGACTCCGAGCTAGATGATGTTTATGTATCTCCTGTTAATGATCCCATGTCTAGTAGTGGCGATGAGTTTGACGAGTGATCATATTAATCACTGATGTGTAGACTTGTAGTAGGCCAATGGCCCAATAGTTTGTAGCATTGTTTTTGGACTCTAGAGGCCATTTAGAGCCTCATTGATTATGTATTATGTCACTGATATGTTTTGCACTCGTGCCATTTTGATATATTCACCCTTAAGTGGTATATAGATGAGCAAATTTTGCTTATTTTGTCTCTAGTGGTTTGGAATCATTGTTTTAAATATTACAAATATTTTTTTCATTAAAAATAAATTATTTCATGTATTTTCTTAACGGCCAGTTTGAGATCCGACTAGTCCTGTTTTTTTGGTTCCAGTTCAAAAACTAGTTTGATAGGTGGACCAGGTCGGTTATCGGTTCTAGTTTTTAAAACTATGGATAGTATAGAATACCTTAGTCTCCCACTGAAGAATCCACGCTTGCTCACTTGTAGGCATCAAGAAAAGATTCTAAACCTTATGATCAAGGGCTTAGAAATCCATTGACTTCAAATTAGAGACATTTTACTTAATTAAGTTGAAGCTGTTAAATTTGTTGAGTTATTCACTATAATTAGATTTTGAATATGAAGATGATGAGACCTTATAACATTGTGCCAACACGTCAACTTGGTGAAGCCTACAAACAATTGAAATGTCCTCCCTAGGGCCATTGTTTAAGTCAAGTCTTGCCTACACCTTGTCTGGAATTGGTCCAAGTGAACCTCCCACCATAATCAACCCCCTTTTGTTTCTAATTGGTGTTAGATACCCACAGAGTGGATTTACACCTTGACCAAGTTTGCTGCTTAGCTTGACTGGCAATAGTAGCAACATCACTCCCACGATCCCCTTACCACTCTACCATGTTATAATTATCATCAACATTTAACTAGAAACTATGAAAAAGAAGCCATCTAGTCCCAGAGATGACTATGCTTTTAACCAAGCTTGGGTGAATACACAACACAAAATCCTAATAGACAATCTTGCACCATTAGTGTGACCTAAACACATTTGTCCTCAGAGTCCAAGCCATGTGCCTCCACAGAGTTTTCCAAATAGGAAGAAAGAGAAATCACAACACTCCTCCCCTCACAATGATTAGAGGCCCAAAAAGGGCAATTCCAGCACAAATTCATCCAATTCCAAAGCTCAAAACTTGCCGAATCAATCTCCTAAAGGAAGACCACATTTGGCCTAAAACTCTTCAAGACACCACAAACAATTTACTTTTGATTGTGTCATCATTCCTTGCGCATTCCAAGATAATAGAAAGAGCTTCATTATAAAGAAAGATGAAGCCCTCGACTATTAAACTTGTTATCCATGTCAAACCCCTCCAGGGTTGGAGTTTGTCTTTTGATGAGAACACGATCACATCTTGGTATGAATTCATTCATAAGTTAGGGTTGAATCTTTGGCTGGCTCTTTACACAAGTGATTAGACTACCTTTTGCTTATGGGACTTCACCTACCACCTAGCCTCAATCTCCATATTGCTGGAAGCTGCATTGACATCTTGTCCCCTAACTCACAGGGCTAAAGGGATGCCATCATTACACAATTGCCACAAAAGAACTATTAGCTTGATGAGTGGGTAAATTGCTGGTCCACTAAGAGCTTGCATAGACAAAATAAAATTGTGCTTGAACCCCTAGATGCAATGCCAACCACACTCGAACCTCCAGATATATTGCCAATGACACCTCAACCTCCTTATATAATGCCAACAACATCTAGACCTCTAGACAAAACCCCAGTTACTCCAGAACCATCTGTAAGTGAAGGACCTTGATCCCCAACACCTTGCCTTGAAGCCACTAATGGACTCACTTGTTGCTATACCATGAGAAATACATGGAGTTGTAGAGCCTCTCACCTAGCTCCATCAGCTTGGAGTGATGAATTCGAAAATCCCAAATAAGACGGTCTTGTGCCTGACATGCAAAGTAAGCATTAGGTAAGTTGAGGTACCTTACCTTTTGTTGGTGGACCCCATCAGTTGTCCACACATAGATGAAAGGAGGAAGCTTATGTTTCAAATCCACCTCCACATACACCTTCATATTGGCACAAAATGAATTGTATTGACCATTAGGAATAAGAAGCTTACCAAACTGGTGGGTAGACAAGTCAATGAAGGGGCATATATCAATTGGCAGGCTAGGAAAATCGAACCAGAGTGATCAATATCCTTGACCGCGTTCATTGAGGCTGAAGTTTGCCCTCAAAGCAAGAGATCTTGCAGTGTTCCATTTGCTAAACCATAAAACATGATAGGTTGCAACATTGGAATTGAACAAAAACCAAACTTACTTCGAACCTAGGCCTTAGTAATAATTTAAGGAAATCCCCTTAGCTTCCTAGTTGAGAAGGCACCATTGGTTAAATGCTTCTTCATCTGGTATTCAGTGTAAAAAGATAGAATAAATCCTCTAGTTTCCATATGCATGTGACCTTCATAATATTCCTTCTTGTTTGCAAGGGAAAAATTGAAGTCATCAGTCTCTGTATGGAACCTGCATGTATTGAAGGTTGTGAAGGGATTATTACCCATTCAATTGGGTAACTCCTTGGAGAAAAAATTTCTCCTATTTGTTTAGCTTGCTAGCCAACAATGCTATGATGATCCACATATAACTAGCCTCAAGGGCCTTCCATCCATGCCCTGGTTAGTGCTTTATTTCATCTAGCTTACTCATTAGATGAAGGTGGGTCATTTATTATAGGGTACATTGACCGTTTTTGTATACAAGTGCTTTCATTTAATGTTTAAGGGAATTTTAGTTTGGATCATAGGCTGAATTGGATGATAGACCGCTTTTGGTTGTATTTTTGTTCCCATGCTTTAGCTTGGTGGCTATCCTTTGCCCCTAGTCTAGTGTGACCTTCCTTGAGGCCATTATTTTCACCATCCAGGGGGGGCACAAATAGGAGGAACTAATTGATGTTGGGTGTCCATGATAATTCATACTTAACACCTGCCATCTCTCCCTTGTATCCATGTCCCATCTTCGAGTTGATTGTTATCTGTCACTAGTATTAGTTCCATGTTTTACTCATCCTTTATTAGGGGCCCAAAAAGTTTGCCCCAAGAGGTTGATGCAGCAGAAAGAAAAAAAAAGAGCATGTGCCATAATGTTAAATATAAAAGGCTAGCAGGGATAAATGAAAGTGCATGGAAAAAAGCATAGCCTAAGCTCTATCCCCCTCATTTGCCCTCACCCAATTCTTGGCTAATGCATAAGCTATCTAATAAAAGGAACTTTGGTTATCCCAACCCTGATGAGCAATAAAACGCTTCGTCTTTAAGGGGTCAATGATGAATTAGTTAAAGCTTCTGACCCAAGCTAAATCTGCAAAAGAAAAAGAAAATCAATGGAAAAACAAGTACACAAGAGGGGTGTAAAAATAGGCCGACAAAAGGGGTAGCTTAGGTCCCATGGTTTCTCCCTCATCACATCATAATGCTCAAGGATGATGGAATTTCATAGTTGGTACAATGCTTGGGGCATCCTCCATGAAGAAATCCCTACCATGTCATCACTTGCACCTACTTATGGGTGGGTCGGCTCCTCCCTTTAGCATTGGAAGCACCTAATAGGGCCTTTTGATAACCCTCCCATATCTAAGCATGACAACTTGTTTACAAATCATGAGCTAAGAAGACATTCGAAGATGATGCTTATGTGAACTAATTTGATGACTTTTGCATTATATATAGCTCACTCAGATACGCTTATGGTTTTTGCACCTATGATGTTGATCTCACTTGATTATGTGAGTATGTTTCAAGTGCTTTCTCCTGGTACACATTCCAACCATTGAGGGATTATGTGATTCTTCTCCAACATTTAGAGAGGATGTCCAACCCCATTTGATGAATTTCTAACCACCAGAGTTAGGACATTGACGACCTTTTGAGGAGTGTTGACCTTGGGATATATCTAGCACTATTAATGACCCTCTCCTCCTCCTGTGGAGCCTAAAACACTGCACATTTGAGCCAAGGCATTGCCTAGAGAAGCTGATGTACCCCAAAGACATTAGGGTGCCCCCAGGCTGGCTTTGTACCTTATTGATGGATGTTTCCCTATTTTTGAGCAAATTTGATGATGATGATGACTTGAGACCCCTCTATAGGGCATGGTACACTTCTGTAGGTGATGATGTCATGCTCTATAGCCTTATGATGTCCCCTCCATGTGGTTTGGAGTGATGACATGGGCTTGGTTGATGATGACATATTAATGAAGAGGGTTTTGATTGGAAACCTTGTTGATGGGGAGATGGGCTATTGTGTGAGGAGCACCCTTTTGACCCATCCATGACATATTTTAAAGGATGGCATCACTCTTGCAGTCCTTTTTACTCATATATGTGGTTTAATAAGAGGCTTAATTTTATGTTTTATCATTGAAATAACTATCTTCGAGATCAGCTTGTGACGTACTTGTAAACACATTTTATTATTTTTAGGGCTTTTAGTAAATTTTAAGGTTAAATTGACTTGTTTTCCCTCCTATAAATAGAGGGAAGTCGATTTATAGATAATTCATTTTTAAGACACCTAATTTGGCGAGTGCGCACTAGTGTCTCTTTTCTCTTGGTTGCTATGGAACATTTATTGAGCGAATTGTCTTGGAGAGGATATTGTGATTGAAAGGAATTTACTCTTGGACGATAATGTGATTCTCTGGTGGTTTTGTGCAAGTTTGTTGTAAGTTATTTCTTCCATCTTGTAATTGTTGTAATATTAGGGTTTCACTAAAATTTTCACCAAGTGTGTTGAATCTTTTATGGCTCTAAAATATCCTTTTGCAAAATTATCATAAATTTTCCATCAAGGAATGTTAGTATAACTTCTTTGCTTTTTTTTCTCCAATTGATTGAAAGTTGCCAGGGTTTTTGATGAAGAGAAATCTTATTGTGGCCCTTTTCTCTCTCATAACTCTATTTCCATCGGTCCTCTTCCATAGATCTCACCTTTGACTCCATTATCTCCTTAATTGAGAAATGCACTAGTCCACTAATGTGTCAATCATCTTAAAATAAAATTTAAAGTCCTAAATTGTTGTTTATATTTTTTTTCTAAGGTAAATTAGGATTAGATTACAGCAGAAGCCACATTTAATAGTATAAAATACCTTGGATCTTATAATCTTGGTGATAGGATTTGCATGTACTAAATTGGAAAACATAAGTATCATTTTTCATGCATTTTTCAGCCATTAATTAGGGCTAATATCTAGGATTTCATAGCTGTTTATTGCTATTTCATCCATTGAATTTGTTGTAATCTATTTCCTTGTTTATTTATTAAATAACCTTCTGTTTCTATTAATTTATATCAATTGTATGCTACTTTGTTCATTGCTGTCATAAATTTTGCATGCAGTAAATTGTGCTGCTAGAAACCCCAGTTTATATCAGCAATTGGTAATTTAAAGTTAGCATGTGTTTGGGAACCTATTTGAGCCTCTCCAGGACTTATTAAGACCATTAGATTTAGCCATAGCGTACTTTGAACTCATTACCTTGAAATTACATTTCATCTCACTCGGAGCTTTACTTATTGAACACTATTTTTGGGTGATTTCATTCACAGAACCCTTAAGGGTATTTAGCCTAGAAGTGTTTGGGTTATCTAATATGATAATATCTAAGATCTGCTGGGGAAGCCTCCATTATGGGAATAATATCCAACCACAGAACAACAGGGGAATAGTTGCTGAGGTGACAGTGGTGATTGATCCCATTGTTTCCCTTAACTTGTACTTAGTGAGGCTTTGCACTAAGGTGCAAGATTATGCAGTAATATGGACTTTTGCATGAGGCCTCTCACCTTGAGGCTTCAAGCTAGACTGTGATAAAAGGGCCAAATGAAAGTGCATACCCATGCCCATCTCTTCTCCCACACACATAATTGTGAGGGGTCAACACCCTGTGTGATTGCACCTAGATTGACTTGTGAGGACGGGTGGGCCTGGAATTCTCGAAGTCTCTACTGCACCCTCCTTGCATGTATCCTTATCATCTGTATCAGAGCTTATCTCCACAACAAGCTCCTCCATGGCAGCAGCATTCCCCATGGAGTGAAGAGGAGGCCATTCCTCTCTACTCTTACTCAAACTGGGAACCCTAGCACCTGAGAACATGGCATCTAGAGACCGAACTACTGTATGAACATAGCCATCTTTTTCAGGATGGATTGGGGTGATTTATTCCTGAGAAATCACTTCTTTTGATGACCTTGTCTTTGATATACATTTTCTTTGTTATCATTAAGACCCTGACTTCTGCTCCTGTAAAAAATCTGTAGTCCAGCTGAGAAAATGAAGCTATCTATAGAGCCCCATTGCCCAGCTGTAACATCAACCCATACCTTCTCCAAGGAGGCTGTACATGCTGCGTTCTCTATAGATGTCAAACCCACCTATAATCCCGTGCCCAAAGCTGTGGCTGTCAATAATCCAGCTGAACCTTTGTCTGTATCATCAAATACTGCTGAACCTGTGTCCATACCTGTACCATGCCCTACTGTACGCGCATCTTTGCTATCTCTCACCCTCCCTGCATGCCCGTACCCACCTTTTCCTTACCTATCTATGGATCCTTGCTCTCCATACCTATTGCAACTTGCTTCCATTTCTCCAAAAATAAATTCACGATTAATAGTTGCTAAACTGGTAAATTGATATAATATTTTCAAATGGAGGAGATAACATGACTTGTGGAGAATTCGTTGGGATACACCTGTAAAGTCTATGGTCAATGCGTAGGAGAAGCAGTGAGATATCTTGGACTTGTCTGAATGCTTGGACTCTGAGAAAAGAATCAGAACATAACTTTTTAAACAAGAGGTAAGCATGACACTCATCTTTTAAATAACTAACTTATTAGTATAAAAGGCATACTGCAAATACAGTTCAGAATAACTCTTTGGAATAATTTCCTAGGGTAAGCTATTTGTTGTTTGGGCTATTGTGAAGACAATGATGTTTCTAGTTTGTCATTAAATAGCATAAATGCATAAGCAAAGTCAAAACGATTCAAGTGAAAGTTAATATGATGAATGACAAGGCAGAAGAATCTACTGGGAAGTCATTTTTCTAGTATACAAACATTGATTGTTTGTATTTGCACTTGGTGGTTAGGGACAGCAACTTAAAAAGAGACACCAAACCAACTGTAGGAGAAGCCTGCTATGAATAGACCAATGAAAGGATTTTATTTATTGATTTAATTGAGATAGAGAAGTAGAAAGTAGTTAAAATATAAAAGGGAGTAAAATAGAAAGAGTAAACAGGGTCTTTTTTGGATTAGAATGATTCATTGTTTCAACATTTTGTGGTGGTAGCAGGAGGGAGCTCAGATGGGTGGCAAAGCACAGATCTCACTCGGATGGATTGAATGGATAAAGGGTTTGCTTCTTGTTCTCTATGACATTCTCTCTCAGAGGATTCTTGCCTGCCACCTTAAAAATCCCTTACAGATACCTCCCATGAATGGTTTAACCTGCATTGTAACTGGTGCTACAAGTGGAATTGGCCTAGAAATTGCAAAGTAATTCTATCCATTTAAACCTTTTCCTTTTTGTGAATTCATCTACAATTTTGTTAATTGGATTGGTGCATTTCCCTTGAAATTTTCATCCACGTTGTAATATATTAAAATGAAATTGCTTCCATCTTGTTAAAAGTTTAACGGCTCGTTGTTACAACTTACAGACAGTTGGCAGAAGGAGGGGCACATGTTGTTATGGCATGCAGGAAAACAAGGGCTGCCAATGATTTGATACAGAAATGGCAAAAGGAATGCTCTGGGATGACTGGCTTTCTTGATATAGAAGTATGCACCATTTCTTTCAAACTTGGAAACTTCCTTTCAGCATTAATATTTTTCTTCTTCATCTTTTGGAGTGGGCAGTGAAGTTGCAAATGACATTGGCATTTGACCTAATCATGTGCCTATTGAGATCCTCTGTCGGCTCCCAAAGTTTTTGCTTTTATATAATCATTCAGATAATAAGATGGTTCGTAACCACTGGTGCTTGACTGGTTGGTCAAGCAAGGGTGAAGATATTCCCCTCACTGGGGTCCATTTTCCCCCAGTAGTGTGGCACAATTCGTCCTATGAAATAGCAGTGCTGTCATTAACTTTTGTCATACAGTGCAACACAGCATTCCACTTCATCATAGATGCTGCATGCTTGACTCTTAAATACGAGGAATCATGTTCAAGAGTCTCTGTTAATAGGAGAGTTTGTTTTCTAGTATTTTAGTCATACAGAATTTTTGAGTAATAAGATTGAAGTTATTGCCTTTGTGAGGTAGGACTTCCCAATAATTTCCACACAAAAGGCCTGCATACTTCACAGTTATGTACTAAACTGCCTTTATTAGTGATCTAGAAAGAGTAGCTTACTGAAAGAAATCGTGCATTGGGATATCAAATTCATCTATTATTATAGATCCAAGTCAAAACTCTCAACAATGTCACTTAACATAAGAATAGGTTATGTTATGAGGTACCTTCACAGTTTTTACTAAACAAACAGAAAACATAAACACACTGAAATGCCTAACTTTAAACAACTTTAGCACAACGGAATATACCAGCAATTAGATCATACACAGAACACAATTTTATTGCCACAACTGATTTCTTATCAGTCCTTTAATGAGAATTGTAGGGCTCCCTTACCAGGGAAAGTGGCCCTTTACAACTCCCTATGCCCAAATACAGGACAAGATCCTTGTCAATTTCCTTAGGCTGAGGGTTAGTCCTTCAAGCCCTCATTGCCCTGCAAACAATGATTCTGTGGCTGTCCTTTACCACGGAACCCCTATAGCAGTCCACCACCTTGCTGCTGCCGCTTTATGATACTGCTGTAGCACCAAGGGGCTTACCCAGGCCTCTCAACAGGCCTGCAGCCTTTCCTTCTGCTGCGACCTGATGTCCTGGCCTCCAAACAGCAACCCCCGACCCATCCTTCTGCTGCGGGTTCTTTTTGCCACAGGTCCAGTTGCTGCTCCTTGCTCAGCAAATCAGAACCCCACTTAAGAAGAAAACATCCATTATTCTCCTCTCCATTGGCTTCTAATTTATGCTTTTCAAAGGGTGCAATACCATGGGTCATCAGAATATCATGGGTCTTAGCCCATACACCCATTGTAGAATTTCCTTGAAATTCTGCTACTGTTTGAATGAACAAATCTGAAACTAATTTGTAACCCAAGACACAGAATTTCTCTAAAAATTTGCAGCGGAATAGAACAGAAATAAAACACAGTCACAAGATAGCAAAAACACAAAAAATTCTAGGGAACCCAACAGGGAAAACCCTCTACTAGCTGTAGAAATTTTATTGACAAAGTTTGAGCAAATAGAATTATTACAAGGCAAATTGTTTCTCTAGAGAACAAGCTCGTTCTCTCTGCTAGTACTTAGCTCGAAACCCTGCTTGAAAGAACCCTGTCCTTAGCTCCTAAATCCTTGCGTTGGCCCTGGAAATTTCCTTCTATTTCCTAGCGCATACCAGGAAGAATTTCCTCTTCCAAAACACTGCGTATAAGGCTCTCCTTCACGCTCTTCCTAGCTCTGCTAGCTCACACACACAAACTCATGCTCTCTATTGTCTTGTCTCACAACCTTGTGCTCACACAAAACAATGATCCAATTTTGTGCCTTCGTCCTCCTTATAAGCAATTCGACCAAGCTAAAACTGACAAGCTTATTTTTGGAGCTCGGTCTTGTGATTGACAAGTTAACTGAGTCTAACTGACTCATGTAACTCGTCCTGCCTCAATTTAAAAACTGAAGCTCACTTGCTTGTCCTTTTCCAAAGATAACTCGCACTTGGACACAACGAACCGGGCCTCCAACTCCTGTGCATAAGTCAAACTGCTCCATGAACTCGTCCTAACTTATAGGAACTTGTGCATGCTAAAGAAAGGTCACTGCTTGTGGCCTCTTTGACTAAGGCACAACTCAAAGAAGACCTTACTCGCTACTATTTTCAACACTCATAAAATCATTTCTTTGAGTGTTTTCCTCTCACATCCCCAGCACCAAGAGCATGTGAGAGTACCTCCCGAGGCTACCAAATTTCAACAGTTTCACCAGTGCAATCCATGCCTCCCACAAACAGACAAAGTCCTATGCTCTATCACGTCTTCAACATGAAGAGATTCTAGATCAATTTTTTTTTTTAATTTGTTTTCCTATCAAATTATTGGGCCTAGGGAGTTGATTTCTGAATCTTTTTATGAATAGATTCTGATGGGACTTCTTGTTGCTGGGAATTGTTATTAGGGGGAATCAGTGGCTAAAGGCATCTAAAAACATCTAGATTAATTGTCCTTGTCACTGACAACTAATCCCTGTCTTCAAAACTAGTACATGCTAATTTCAAGTGGGTATTCCTATCAAATTCTTCAAATCTGTGAATACGATTAGCAATATCTGCTGCAAAAAGTCACAATTTAAAGTATATTAAGTTTGATTTTTGTCTTGACTGGTGGCTTAGTCCCTCTTGGGAGATTTGGAGGAGGAAGAAAGACATAAAGGGTGAAGATATCAGTAGAGCAAGTTAAACTTTGGATCCAACTAATCAAACTCTCTAAATTTTGTATCTAGAAACAAATGAGAGCAATCATAAGAATGAATTCTCAAACATCCAAACATTCATTGCAAATCAAAGAGGTGATTATTATTGTATTTCATTCATCAGAGTTGCTTAGTTAAAAGCACTGTCTGAAGAACTTCACATCATCATCATGTGGTAACCAAAGGCCCCGATGGGATACAAATAACCAAGGAACATTATCCTGTGTAACTCCCAGACATTAGAATGAAGTCTGCAGTAGAGCTGTACCGAGGATTTGATCTATGAAAGCATAAGGATGCTGCTTAGAGACCTCAATGGGAAAGAAAGAAAAGAGAAAGAATGGTGGAAAGAGGAAGATGCTTGAAGAATAACTGATAATCTGAACTGTTTCGTTTGTTTTTTCTTTATGCTTGTGGATGAGGTCCAATTCTGAAAATCTCTTACTAAGTTTGGATAGCTTTTCTGCTAACTTCTCTTCTTCCAAGATAGCAATGCCAATTTAACCTAGAGAAGGTGGTAGAACTAGAAATCTCCAAAATTAGCACTGTTTTGAAGATGAATTTGATGTTTACTGAAATGAAAGATGGCTCCTAGAAGGTAGCACTGGAGTTGTTCACGTGTCGTCTTCTAGTATGATGCTTTTGCTAACTTAAGATTCTCTGCTCTTCTTGACAAAAGCAGCACCAAAATTGGGTTTACAAACAATGCCCCTCTTTTCTGACAACATTTGTCCATAGTGCCCAAATAGTGACAAAAATTATGATGATCATGTGGTATTATTAGCACCCATGTCAGGGCCCTGCATGCTGTTCATGAACTCATTTACATGCTTAATTAAAAATCAAGAGGGCAGCACCATCATTCATGCATGAAGAGTCCCAAAGTCAGTACTTATAAGCAGCCACGTGTCCTTAAAAAAGGCACCATCCTTATCTTCATGTACTCTGAGATAACCATCACCAAGACAGTTCTGGTAATGCAAACTTTTAGAACTCTTCCTTGACTGGTTTTCGTACCACAAATACTTCATCTTTGGCATTTCATACTAAATTGCCAATTCAAGATCAAAAGGACAATTTTTTGTTCATTCACTAAGTTGGGTTATGAGGCCACTAGGGTAAAGGCAATGGAAACAAGCTACATTAGTCTAGTTTATTAAACCCAACTGCTGTTCCTCTGACCCACACTATCCTTCCTGCACTATGCGCTATGCGCCTTTCTCCTTCTCGGAGGTAAGTGTATCACTGAGCTTTGTTATGCACCTCAATTATTCTTAGTTGACTGGTGAGTGGATTACTTTACATGAGCTTACCTCGTATTATATACGAGTCAGTAGCAAGCACTCTTGCTTGCCTTTCTTAGCTAAAACCAACAGCAATAATAATGCACTCAATGTTACAATCCCATCTTGATCCCTGAGTTAATTTCTATTTAATTATGTTTAATGGTATTGTATCGCCTGTGTCGGCATGGATGTGTTGCTATTGCGACAAAGATGAATTAGATTTATCTAGGAACAATGTATCTAATCTAAATGCTTGATTAATAAATATGTTGACACAACCAACTGGGAACATATGCGCATAGGGGCCATGATACCATGAGTGGAGAAATGACAAGGGGTTATGGGAATTTTGCCTTACCAAAGCCTTACCATGAAATTTGAATTCAAAACTGAATCAATTGTTATGAACCTTGCGCCTTAAAAATGACAAAATGTTAATAAATATGATCCATTTCGAGGGTGGAACCTCCTTTTACAATGAAGGCAAGACATGATGACTCTAAGACTAGGCCTCCTTGGTATATATATATATATAAAACAAAAGGTACAATTCTAGTGAAAGGGTACAGTGAAATGTTCTGGCCTACATAACAATATAACAATAGAAATGTAATAACTTAATATCTAGGGCTTAATAAGGGGTTTTAGGGTTAAAATGGGACTTGGCTAGGGCTTAACATGCCCCTCCCCTTCAAACAAGTGTTGTTTGCAACACTTGTGACTTGACTAACCTTGAGTGTTTATGCATGATAGATTCTTCCATTTTATGAGGTACTCAGTAATTGCTCGATTTCTTAGCTGCATAATCCTTGTTTTTGTTGGAAAATTGGGAGGTTAGATTTTTCTTACTGTAGTAATTGCCTGTGAAATTAGTTTGCTTCTTTATTAATCTTTATTCTATTTCCTTCATCCAACAATTACCACAACATGAACATGAAGATCACATAAACAAAATGACACAAGATATAGGCTCCAAGCCAGGGCAAAACCCCTCCAAGGGGAAAACCCATAAACTTCTCTTCTTATAGAATCAAATCAAATGAGATATCCAAGACCCTTCAACCATCTAGAAGCCAAGTCAAACCCTCCTTTTGCTAAGATTTCAGTCCTCCTCTTTATCTACGAAATTTAAGATTAGATTCTTAAAAATATATGTCTAAAATGAACTCCAACTTTCTTCTATTTATGCTTGTCCAGAGGGGTGCGAACAATCATGTCCCTTGGGGGCAGAGCCTATTGTTGATTTGTGGTAGCATTGGATGTGCTCTAAGTCTCAAAATTTGCAGGGAAGCTTAGACACATGTATTCCAGATAACCCATAAATTCCACTCGGAGTGTGTTTTATTAAAATAATTAATTATTTCTAAAGGGACTCTAAGTCTAAACTTAAGAAAATAAAATAATTAAAGGGTATAAATAAAACAGAGTGTGAATCTTCTAGAGAAGACGAAGATCAAGTCAAAAGTTAATCTTAACCGTTGATTAACGATTTAATCTCAACCGTTGAAGTCTCAACGAGAAGATTATAAGGACTTGATGGATCATTTGGAAGTGACACCGAGAGAGTCTAGAGATCAAAATCCTTTAGTGAGCAGTGCTTAGGGAGAAGATCGATCAAGAAGATTCTAGCAAAGAAGGGCATAGATAATTGTCGGTTGGAGATTTTCCTGAGCTAGGGAATACACTGCAGAGAAGACAGAGAGTAGTACACAGAGGGGCAGCGTAGCAGCTACGCAGAGGCAGCTCATTAGCCTTGAGGAAGTCCGTGATTCAGTTGAGGATCAGTTAGATCTAGTGCCGGAGAGCCGGGGTGTGAGACTGGGAGAGGTCAGAGGGTCAAATCTAGCGAACATAAGAGCCACCCAGCAGCAGTGACGCAGTCCCCACGCAGAGTGATGCAGAGGCAGTGGAGGGCTTGGCAGTTCGGGGTTTGGCCAGTTTGGGCTTCTAGTGTCATTGTGTGAGGTAATCTCACTAGCTCTTTGTCAATAATATTCTCTGAGGATAGCCAACAAGGCATCCCAGATTGTATTCAAAATTACTGCATAATAAATAAACCCTCAGCTGCTGCACTGGTTTTCGCGCATTGGGTTTTTCTGGGGACATTGGTCCAAAAACAACGGTGTCACATGTGTCTATGATTTATGCTTTGCTCAGATCTTGTTTCCGCACATTTATTTTCCGCAGTTTAATTTTGTGAAGGCTGTAGTGTATGGGTTTCAGTATTTATAGTAGAAAACAGTAAATAACTTGTTCAAGTAATTAACAAGTAGAAGATTTCTCATCAGTTGCTGCAGTAGGATTCCAGATCTAGGAATTTTCACATGGTATCAGAGGTTGTTTAGTAGTGCAGGAGGAGAAATAGAGAAAATCTAGTAGATCCAGCATTGAAGAAGAAGCCGGGGATCAAAGAGTTGCGTAAGCAGCAGATCGATCACCACAGTGTTTGCGCAGTCCAAGCTAGTAGGGCTAGATTTGCAAGGAAATCTCTCTCTAAGTGAGCCGACAAAGAGGTAGAATTTTCCAGTTTGCAGTTTGTCAGAGGCAGAGGGAGCAACGCAGCAGATCGGCGCAGATCAACAAGATGGAGGGACGCATTTTCTGTTAGGCAGTGATTGCTGGTGCAGAAAGCGTTAGAAGAGAGTAGCTGAAGACACATTTGGGGATTTATTTGGCTTGCTCCAACAGGGAGTGCGTAAAGCCAGCTGCGCAGAGGTTTAGAGGCAACAGATCGACAACGATTGGGTGAGATGGCAGCGAGTGGGTTGCGTGACTAGGACCGGTTTGAGGGTGCCTCCAACTATGTAATCTGGAAGGCAAGGATCTTCTTCCTTCGAGATGAACATGACCTCAAGCACTTTGTCGGCAGTGCATAGGCTGAACCGGCAGATGCCGCACCATTAAGAGCCGTCAAGAAGAACATGGCTAAAGCCAAACGGTTGATCCTCGACGGAGTGAAGGATCCTATTGTTTCACACATTTCTGGCAAAGGGACAACCAAGGAAATGTGGGATGCGTTGGCCACGCTATATCAGGAGTCTTCCGAGCAACGCAAGATGTTTTTGGAGGCAAAGTTGTGGACTACCAGGATGCAAAAGGGAGAGCGCCTTGATCTGTTCCTGTCCAGACTTCTGGAAAACCGAGATCAGCTGGCAGCTGTGGGAGCAGCTCCTGAGGCCATAGATATGGTCAGACTGGCCCTCAATTCAGTGTTCGAAGACTATCAGGTCTTTGTCCAGAGCATCTTGGGCAGAGAGAAGTTACCGAACTAGGAAACAATGTGGGCAGCTCTTCAACAAGAAGAGATGATGATGGATCTACTCAAGTGAAAATTTGATGGTAGCAGCAACATTGGGTCGAAGCCCAAGGAGGAGGAGAATGCAACCCTTGCATCAAAGGGGTAGCAGGAGTAGTGCAGAAGGAAGAAGGGTCTTTCCAAGACCGAATGCTTCCGGTGTGGCGAGATGGGACATTACGCCACACAATGTCCTCTCAAGAAGGACAAACATGAGAAGCATGATCCACAGGCTGCAACTGCGAAGATAGAGGAGGAATTCGCGATCATTGCCTAGATATTGCCAGGGGAGGTTAGGGTGATCTGGAGCTGTAGTTCAGCAGAATTGCAGATTGGGCAGGATCCTTGAGGAGTCCACCTCTCAGATCATCACCTCCCTACGGGAGCCTAAATCAGAAGTAGCAAGATGGACAAGTTTCAGTTGGTGCAAAGGAGTGCAGAAGAGACAACACAAAGGCTAGAGAGCGCCAGAGACGGAGCAACGCAGAGCAAGGATGGCAACAATGCAGGAAGGCATAGTGCAAAGTTAGCAGCAACGCAGAAGCTTCAGATGGACAACGCAGAGACTAGCAGTAGTCATATCTTCAACACGAGATGCATCCTACTGAACATTTAGTTCAATTTTGGATGTTTTTATGTTGCAGTAACCAAGAGAGTTGCAGTGCAGTGGCAGTTAGCAACAATATGCAAGGTCAGCAACAACACAGATGCAGCAACGCAGTGTTGGTGGGTAGCAGTGTTAGACATCAACAACGCAGAGGGAGATGTTGCAGAATCAGAGAAGTATTTCAGCTGGATGTATTGCTAGAGCACATTCCTCGCTAAGAGGGAGTGTTGATTTGTGGTAGCATCGGATGTGCTCTAAGTCTCAAAACTTTGCAGGGAGGCTTAGACATTTTGAAAATTCCACTTAGAGTGTGTTTTATTAAAATAATTAATTATTTATAAAGGGACCCTAAGTCTAAACTCAGGAAAATAAAATAATTAAAGGGTATTAATAAAACAAAGTGTAAATCTTCTAGAGAAGACAAAGATCAAATCAAAAGTTAATCTTGGCCGTCGATTAACGATTTAATCTCGACCATTGAAGTCTCAAAGAGAAGATTATAAGGACTTGATGGATCATTTGGAAGTGACAACAAGAGAGTCTAGAGATCGAAATTATTTAGTGAGCAGTGCTCAGGGAGAAGATCGATCGAGAAGATTCTTCTAGAGAGGGGCAGAGATAATTATCGGTTGGAGATTTTCTTGAGCCGAGGAATACACTACAAAGAAGACAAAGAGTAGTACGCAGAGGGACAGCGTAGCAGCTATGCAGAGCCAGCAGAGGCAACACAGTAGCTTGAGGAAGTCTGTGATTTAGCTGAGGATTAGTCAGATCCAGTGCCGGAGAGCCGAGGTGTGAGACTGGGAGAGGCTAGAGGGTCAGATATAGCCAGCAGAAGAGCCAGCCAGCAGCAGTGACGCAATCCCCATGCAGAGTGACACAAAGACTGCATAGAGGCAGTGGAGGGCTTGTTAGTTCGGGGTTTGGCCAGTTTGGGCTTCCAGTGTCAGTGTGTGAGGTAATCTCACTAGCTCTTTGTCAGTCAGATTCTCTATGAGGATAGCCAGCAAGGCATCCAAGATTGTATTCAGAGTTACTGCATAATAAATAAACCCTCAGCTGCTGCACCGGATTTCTTGCATTGGGTTTTTTCGGGGACATTGGTCCAAAAATAACGGTGTCACATGTGTCTATGATTTATGCTTGCTCAAATCTTGTTTCCACACATTTATTTTCCGTAGTTTAATTTTGTGAAGGCTGTAGTGTATGGGCTTCAGTATTTATCGTAGAAAACAATAAATAACTTGTTCAAGTAATTAACAAGTAGAATATTTCTCATTAGTTGTTGAAGTAGGATTCCAGATCTAGGAATTTTCACACCTACATGACAGGCAGGGCTAACTTGACTTCTAGAGGGAACTTTTCCCAAAATACATAATTAAAATTTCTTTTTCCTTTTTCTTTACAATAGGTCCAAATAGGACTTTGACTCTTGGACTCAAGAAAACCTTGAAGCATGAAGAACATGCTTACCTAAATAAATTAATAATTCTTGAGCATGAAACCCATTCTTGAAAAGTAATATTTCTATTTTTCTCTTCTTTTGCTTTTTACATAAAACATATAGTGACATATGTACAATGACAATTATGAAGACTGAACCTAGTTACGTTTTCCAACACTCCCTCTTAACTAGGGAGGTATTCGTAATTCCGTAACCAGTACAAGGATACTTCTCATAAGAACAGTGAGATCAACATCTTAACCAACATATACTATTCCATGGATATAGATACCATCTAGGCTACTACCAAGGTATCTACTATCAACCCAAGATCTTTTAGTGATCTAGGTACCATCTAGACTATTGCCAAGGCACCAACCCAACATCTCACATGGATCTAGGTGCCATCTAGGCTACTGCCAAGGTACCAACTCAACATCTCACAGGGATCTAGGTACCATCTAGGCTATTGCTAAGGTACCAACCCATCTTACAGGGATCTAGGTACCATCTATGTTGATGAATGTAACTAGTGTTGGTCTTCATCATTGTATTTGAGTCATGATGTAATGTATTTGTCAAAAGAAAGAAAATTATTTTTATTATTATAGAAAGTGACTTATTAAAGCATGGGTTTCATGCTTTGGTCAATTGTTTATAGGTCAAAGCCTCCATTGTAGGCTTCTAGGGCTTATGTCAAGTATCCTTGTCCATGTTATAATGTAATAGACCCTTCTTGGGCTTCATTTGTCAATAAATAAATTTATTTTAATGTAAAATAGGTCAATTAGGCCTCCTCCACCAAGTCGGCCTCATCAAGGGAATTCGACCTCACACAAACACTATATAAAGGTAGCAATTCGACTCATTTGGAGGACACTCACTCAACAAGTTCGATTTGCAGTTGCCAGAGGCAGAAACAGATACCGAAGTTGCTGGAGAAGGATTGAAGAAGTTGGAAGACCAAAGTCGAGTTCTTGGGAAATCTATCTCTCACACATGCAAAGTTTCTAGATTGTTGTTGGGCCGAAATTTTGAAGTTGTTGGGGTTGAAGTTCTGGGTAGTTGCTGGGCTGAAATTATGAAGTTGCTGGGGGTCGAAGTTATGGGTTGTTGCTGGGTTGTAGCTGTTGGACAAGAAGAGACTACTGTAGTTTATTGAATCATATTGGAAGGATGACTTGGTGGAGGAGGAAGGTCTTTTGGGTCTACGGTCTTGGTCTATCTCAATTTGATTTACTAGTGGAAGAGTTTGACTAGGTTTTCCCCTACAGAGGGGTTTTAGCCCTGGCTAAGTGCTTACATCTGGTGTCATTGATCTTCGTGTTTTGTTTTGATGATTGCTTGATGAACAAAGATAAAAGAAAAACATAAGAAAGTTAATAAGAACACATAGATATCACAAGTAATTATTAACATAAGAAAATCTTTCTGCCTTTCCGATTTTCTAACATGGTATTAGAGCTAAGGTGAAGAAGAAAAAAAAGGCAGACTGAAGATCTTTTGAAAGGAGAGATATAAAAAAGGGTTTCAAGAAAGGTCACAAGGAGTAGAAGATAACAATATGACAAACTCAATGAAGTCTGAAAACAAGCTAGAAGGAGCCTCCAACTACAAGGCATGGAAAATGAGAATGGATCTTATTCTCACAAGACATAAAGAGTTGGATTTTATTCAAGGAAAAGTCAAGGAACCAACAGATGAAGTAGGAAAAGAAAAATACAAGGAAATTGATATCTTGGCCATGAACTTAATTGTAGATGGAGTGAAGGGCAATCTATTCCCTTACATATCTAATATAGAATTTACTAAAGCAATGTATGAGGCTCTCTTCAAATTATTCACCATCAAGAACATTGGTCAAGTAGCAAGCCTCAAGAATGAACTAAGGGCAATAAGGATGACAAGAGACAATACTATATCATCATACTTTGTAAGGATATCTAGAATAAGAGATGAACTCCAAGCAATATATGAAGTTGTAATAGAAAAGGAGTTCGTAAATGCTGCTCTTCTAGGACTACCAAAATCTTGGAGTGATTTTGCATCAGGAATTAACAGTTGGAAGTATACTCCAACATTCAAACAAATGTGGAATGCATGTAATCAAGAAGAAGCCCGAATATCATTAGTAAATAACAAGGAGGATGATGAAGAAAACACCTCTAATGCCTATTTTGCTCATCACAAGAAGAATGGAACCTTCAAGAAGTTCAAAGGACCAAAGAAGAAAGTTGACCTATACAAGGTTGAATGCTACAATTGTCATAAGATGGGTCACTACAAAAGTCATTGTCTTGAAGATCCAATGAATAAGAAGAGAGAAAGTGAACATGCGAATGTTGTTGATGAAGCTCCATCCTAAGAGAAACAAGATCGAAGAATCTGAAATCAAAGATCTATTTGCCAAAGACTCTGACATAATACTATCCATGGCATATCCTTCTATCTTAAGTTTTGCATTATTTTCCTTTATGTGTTAATTTCTAAAGTTTGTAGGTCTAACATATCTTATTAGAACATTTTTGAATTATTTTGATAAGTTGTAGGTATTCCTCAAAAGGATAGGATTAAGAGGGAGGGAGCCTTAACCATTTTACCAAAAGACAAGTATCTTATTCTTTGTTTCCTCTTTTATGTTTGGTTTCCCTCTCATATCAATATTTGTTTGTGTTATGTGCTAATAAACTTTTATATATTCCTTGGTAGGAAAGATTGCAGAATACACAAAGGTTATGGAGGAGACTTGAAGCTTGGAAGAAGTTCTGTTGCAAAGGAAGCCTTTCAAGAATTTATGTCCTACAAGGTTTGTTAAAGAACAATTCAAGGTATGTCTTAAACTACAGGTTTTGTTACAAGGTTCTCTTCATAGAAAATGTATGTTCATTCTCTTTTGAAATTTGCTTTACATTACTGACATCGTTATGTCTAGGGTTTTAAATCACAAAGATTCTTGTTAGGGTGACTAATCATTAGAGTAAATCTACCCTCGTTATTCTGTCATTTGATCATTCTTGTGAAACCATAACCCTTAGGGTTCACTGTAAAATCCTAGCCTCTTATTGCTAAGGGTATGTTAATGTTGATTAATGAAACCCTAATCTACTTAGGGGTCGTCGATAAAGTCTAGAAATCCTATTCTTTTGAAGTTTAGGGTTATGAAAATGCTGATAAAAACCCTAGTTTTTTAGGGTTTGGTGATTTAGGGTTCATGAACAAAACCTTTATTGTAAGATCCTAGGAATGAAACCCTAGGTGTATATTCGTCCGTATGATCGAAACCCTAGTTTGAATAAAATTGTTGTATATCTAACTTTGATTTATTAATGTTTGTGTCTTTGGTTTACCTGGTAGATATCGATATGAAATGCATCCTAGATATGTATATGTAGGTATGCTAACTTAATTGCTGATGCTCATAATTTGTAAAATCTAGGGTTTGTAAGAATACCCTGATAGAGATTGATATTCTAGGATATGATGATACTGTTTTCAATATGATTTAGCTTTGATGATAAAATCTAGGGTTTGCAACAAACCCTAGTAGAAGTCTGACATGTAAAAGCATATTGCTGAAACCCTAGATGTATAGTAGGATTGTTATTTGATTGAATTGCTGATATCTAGGGCTTTGTGTCTTGAAGATGGAGTCTACGGTTTATGACAAAACCCTAGTAAGAAGTTGAAGTCTAGAATATAAGAGATATGACCCTTGCTGATTATGATCCTAACTAGGTTTAGTTATTTGATGTCTAAAACCATGAATGAGTTGATGTTTCCATTGTAAGAACATAGTTTACTTCATGCTTCTATATATTTGTTTTTGGTTGTACTTGCTATTAAAATTTTGTAGGCACATGATCTTCAAGATGTTGAAGATGTTTGTAAGTGAAGATGACTTGATAATATTGGTAAAGCATGATGAAGGAAGCTATAAGGATGATAATGATTAAGATGACTTTGATGCCATAAGAAAGAAATAAAGCCTTGAAAGAATGAAGTTTCTCCAATATTATGAAGTTGTTGATCTCCCCAAGTAGAGAGGGACCTAGATAAAAGAAAGCGTATATCTCCCCTATTGAGAGGGAGGGCATATTATGACGGTGAATACTGTGAAGTAAGAATGAAACCAAATGAATGTTCATGATTCACAGAGTTGCAAACAAAAGACTTGAGAAGTACTGAGGCTAAATTTGGTGCTGCTAAAGAAGTGAAAGAAGAAAGCTTCCGACAATATGTATTTGGATAACTTGATGATGATCTAAGGAACATCCGAATGATTGAGGACCCTGAAGATTTGTGTTTACTTGGATGTCTTTAAAGGTTTATTACTGATTGGGGCTGTGATTGTGTAGGATCTCTTCATAAAAGGTTAAACGTTTGAAGCATGCTTGGATTGGTTTCAAGAATGGTCACAAGGAGAGATATAAGAAAAGGGTTTCAAGAATGGTCACAACGAGTAGAAGAGAGCAATATGACAAACTCAATGAAGTCAAAAAACAAGCTAGAAGGAGCCTCCAACTACAGGGCATGGAAGAAGAGAATGGATCTTATTCTTGCAAGACACAAAGTGTTGGATTTTGTTCAAGGAAAAGTCAAGGAACCAGTAGATGAAGCAAGAAAAGAAAAATACAAGGAAACCGATATCTTGGCCGTGAACTTAATTGTAGATGGAGTGAAGGACAATCTCATCCCTTATATATCTAATATAGAATCTGCTAAAGCAATGTATGAGGCTCTCTCCAAATTATTCACCATCAAGAACATTGGTCAAATAACAAGCCTCAAGAATGAACCAAGGACAATAAGGATGACAAGAGACGATATTAATAAAGATATCTAGAATAAGAGATGAACTCCAAGCAATAGATGAAGCTGTACCAGAAAAGGAGCTCGTAATTGCTGCTCTTCTAGGACTACCAAAATCTTGGAGTGCTTTTGCATCAGGAATTAGCAGTTGGAAGGATACTCCAACATTCGAACAAATGTGGAATGCATGCCATCAAGAAGAAGCCCGAATATTATTAGTAAACAACAATAAGGAGGATGATGAAGAAAACACCTCTAATGCCTATTCTACTCATCACAAGAAGAAGGGAACATTCAAGAAGTTCAAAGGACCAAAGAAGAAAGCTGACCTATCCAAGGTTGAATGCTACAACTGTCATAAGATGGGTCACTACAGAAGTCATTATCCTGAAGATCCATGTAATGTTCCAAAATAGGAAAAAAAGTGTTATGCAAGTAAATAGCAAATTTACACCACAAATTTTTTAAAACAATTTAGTAAACACCCAAAACAATCAGAAATATGGAAGCAGCTGAGCCATTTTATTATAAACTGGTGCATGAGTACAAATATATGGAAGAAATGCACATGGGCTTGCCTTTTTGGCAAGCTGAGCAATTACCAGGTGAAGCAATGATAATCCCAGAAACTGTCCAACTGCTGCTCTGCACTGCCCCAACAAATTTGCACTGTCTGCTGCAAAGATATGGCTGAAAACCCCACCTCCGGTGATTAGAAAATTTTGCAAAATTATTTTGAGGTCCTTGTCAAAAACCTAGAAGAACCCAGAAATGGTTTGGCCTAGTATTGACCTTCCAAAATTGACCCCCAAAAGCCCCAACGAATCTGCACTGTTTGCTGCAAAGATATGGCGGAAAACCCCACCTCCGGTGCTCAAAAAATTATGCAAAATTATTTATGAGGTCCTTGTCAAAAACCTAGAAAAACCCGAAAATGGTTTGGTCTGGTTTTGACCTTCCAAAATCGACCCCCAAAAGCCTTACGCCCTCCAATAGCTGCTGAAGCACACTGTTTGTCAAACCACCAGGAAAATCCTCCCCAAACACTTCTGAAATGTAGCAATCAACTCCACCAATACTTTCCTTATTTCTCCTGGCAAGCAATAGTCCCAATGGCTGAGACTCTATCTCCCATGTGTGCCCAGTTTCTCTCTTTTGCGCTGGCCCCAAAGTTTGCAAAATATCTCCTGAATATTGCTGCCACTTCCAACCTTGAAACTCACCCAATAGCCAACAAATCTATTGAGCCTTCTCCTAATTTCTCTCGGCAATAGCCCTCCAAAAGACTGCTGCAATGGCCACACTAGATCCACTTCTGCATCCTCCAGAAATAAGCACCGCTGGGGCAAAATGAATATAAATGCTGGAAATCTCTCTACAAATCTCCTCCGGGTGATAATGGATGAACCTCTCTGGGTGGCACTCAAAGTCCCCTGAAGAAAGGGTGAGT
Organism: Pinus albicaulis; assembly: GCA_034641835.2. Classification (NCBI taxonomy): domain Eukaryota; kingdom Viridiplantae; phylum Streptophyta; class Pinopsida; order Pinales; family Pinaceae; genus Pinus; species Pinus albicaulis. The sequence goes on from CM076574.1 coordinate 423,865,974, forward strand.
TCTCTGCTTGAAAAACTCTTGCTAAATAACAGGTGACCCGGTTAAACAACTCGGGCAACAAAATCAAATTTGATAAGCCAAGAATGCCAAATGAAGTGTGCTGCCTTCCTTCTGTAACTTTCGTGGAGCCTTTCTTCCCTCTCATGCATTTCGAATCATTGGCTTAGGGAGTGCGTATTTCTTATGTGGGTGGTCCCCACATATCATTAACAAAACAAAATAAAATAAAATTAAATTGCGTCTAACTCCTACGTCTTCTATAAAAAATCAAATGGGCCCCGTCTTCACCAAAATTGGACCCCAAAATGTAGAAATAAATCCTGTTCCAAAAATTGTTTGTCCTCAAGCAATGCCCGAACAAGTGCCCTCTCGGACTGTTGAGCACCACTGTAACCACCAATAATACCAGTGTCCCAAATGTACCATTGAGTCATCCCCAATCTCGGCACTGTCCCGACATGAAGGAATCTCTCGATACCAGGATCCCAAGGCATTCTAATCAATGTGAAGCACACTTTGATCCACTCACTATCCAACCAGATATAGGTACTGAAAGCCCTCTGCATACTAGCAATAAGTAGAGCATCATGATAATGTAGAACTCTATCCAATTCCCCATGAAATTTCCCTACTGAGTAGTCCATCTCATGCACTATAAGAGTAAACTCCTGAAGATGCAATCCAATTCTAGTGGGATTGAACCCTCGTCTACCTGGGCCTCCCTTGATCTCCTCTTGTCGATCACCCTACCACACCGGTGAAGTTCCCTACACCATCAACGAACCACTAAAACCAAATGGAAGATCTGGATGACCCTCCCCTGTAGAAACCAACTCACCTCTACGGGTAGCTGAACTTCTTAGCCATGTTATGCTAGAATCCCTTGCTCGTCGCAAAAGGAACCTATCCTGCTGACATTGTGACACTCTGGTTATGACTGATTACCTAGCATGCTCGTACCAAAGCCTCCTCTCCCATAACTCTCGGCCATAATCTATGCGATGAATGAGACTAGGCCAATCCTGCGAAAGCGACTCAATAGTGCCAACGCCTATCACTCCATGGCTAGCCCCAATCGTGAGCAACAATCTGCCTTGTCCTATGGTTACGTCATCAGTGATCCCCCATATATCCGCCTGTGAATGAATCAGTATGCCTGTTATCTCGACCATGCTCACTGAGGATTGGAGTATCCCACCAATCCACTAGATCCTTGGATCCCATAACCATACTGGAGGTCCACAACGCCTAGTCCTCTTTGTCTACTGCTGTGATATGTTGCTGGCTGTTGGGACCCCTCTGTGCCCCATCTCTGCCTCCTGTACGTATCCAATAAGTAGGCACTGAGCATCAAGAACTTGTGCCGCGAATATCCAGTTGCTCTGTGCCTGCCAAATCACACAACGAGATATGTTATCCTAGCTCCTGATGATGTGCCTGGGTACTGCCAGAAGCCCAGGCATCATCCTGCCAACAAGGACTACTGTCCTCCACACCTCATTCTCACCTAACGCCTCAAGCTGTCCAGCTGAAAAAGCACCATGTAATTCCCTCTCGGTCACCTCCTCAAGTGTGAGCCTAGGGGTGGAACATATGCGACCTCGACAATCAACCATGCTAGCCCTAAGCTTGTAACTGTCAACTCGTGCACCTACCAAGTGTCTCTACTGGAGAGTCTCCTCTCGGTCCATGACACACAGTGTCTCATCCAACTGCCTAGGGTGAGCCTCCCATGCTCTGCTGCCTGAATGGAGAGTGTCAAAGGGCAACAACCAAACCCTCTGTGACTATAAGCAACACTGGAAGATGATGGGTGGGTATGTCCCAAAGAGTATGATCAAGAGTCTGTCGAAATGCTCAAGAGTAATCCTACGGACAACCCTTTCTCTGCCTCGGATCTGTTGATAACCCCATTGAGGCCCTGCCTCCACTAAAAATGGTGTCCCCAGATACTCAACAATGTCCTCATTGATCCTAGGTGAGTTGCGTCCAATGGTACACCTATTGTCTCTGTCCTTAAGTCTCCCTGGAGGCAACGCTCCAAGAGCTCGTTGCGCCGCATCATGTGTCACTGCATACCACCAAGTACCACCGCACTCCTCGACATGCCACTGTACGTCGCAACCTGTCCCTGTACACCAATGGATACCCCCAACTACGACTATACCATCCTGTACCACCCTGTGTCTTGCCTGTGTCACTGCACCTGTCAGTCCCCACATGTCCTCAATGCAATGCGAGTCACTTCTCCTACCCCACAGTGTAAACCGACATGTTGTGGTATACCACAATACATCTCCATGCTCCTTTGCATGCCACTGCTCCTCGCTGCATAGCCCTGCACACCACTGGGTGCTATGGCTTAGAATTGGGTCTGTATGCATCAAGCCACATCCCTCTATACATTGGACACTACGACCTGAATCTGTGCAGTCTTGTGTACCATTGTCTACTGTCATACCACCCTGTAACATATGGTATCCCACATGTGCCAAAGTGTCTGCCACTGTTAATTTTGGACAACTAGGTCCAACTCCATGTTGTGATGCTCAGATGAAGATACCAATATTTTTGTTGGACTCCTCTTTCAGAGAGGTGCAAGATCGATCTAAAGATCATTTTAATCCGATGAGAAAAACATTTATTTTGAATTTATTCAAAATATGTGTAGGTCGGCCTTAAGGTTTTGTGCCTCAGCAGTAGTGTCACACACCCTCATTGATGGATATATATTGGTCAACGCTGGAGGACATTTTCACTCATCTCATCCTCACACATTTCTCTCTCCTCATCTGATTGGTTTGATGACCTTGGTGGCTCTTCTCTCCACACGTGGGAAAATTCCAGCAGTAGTACATTTCTAATTTTGGTCTAGGGTTTCTATAGCAAACTTTGACTAGTGTTGACTTTGGTCAACGCAAGGTCAAAAGGACCTGAAACTCTCCCAAAAGTTCGATTTTCCAAATCCGCATTTTTTGGCACTATTCCCGAGGCAAGACGTTGACTTTGACTTTTTTGCGTTGACCTAGTTGTTGCTGTTGTTTGCGTTGATCTTTGACTGACAATGTTGACTTTTGGGTTGGCTGTCCTAGAGGGTTGTCTGACATTGCTGGTTGGCTGACCATATTGAGACTTTGCTGGTTGAACCATCCTGTTGACTGTCGTAACGCACCATCACACATATATTTCTGGCTTGTCTTCTGTCGATATACTGGTGTGTTCTATCAGCATTTTACTTTATTGTTTATGTGATTGCTGTCTGATATTGGGAGTAAAAGTAAAGTTGCATCAAGCATAGAACATCTACATAAATTTACATGGTATCAGAGCTGAGGTGAAGACAAAGCCCTAGTTTGTAGCAATCACTGAAGAAGAGGATTTGTTCCTCAAACTACAATGGCTTTAAGGCTAATGTTAAATTGACTGGGAAGGATGACTTCCATGCTTGGAAGATGACATTGGATCTTAACTTGGAAGACCAAGATGTCATGGACTATGTGCAGGGTAAAATCCAAGAGCCTCCATCCACTGCAACTGTTGCTGCCAAAACAAAGTATAAGAAGGGGGAGATCAAAGCAAACTTGATGATCAGGGACTCAATTCATAAGAGTCTAGTTGCCTACATCTCCGAGCTGGGCACATCCAAGGAGATGTATGATAAGTTGGTCCACATGTTCAAGGCCAACGATGTGAATCAAGTCCTATTCTTCAAGAATCAATTGAAGAATTTGAAGAAAGGCAGGAATGCGTTTGTTCAATCATACTTTCTGAAGCTAACCGAGATCAGGAATAATCTGCTGGCTATTGGGGAGACAATAGCTGATCGAGAGTCTTTCATCCGAATGGCATGTGTTCAACACTACCATTCTCAATAACAGCGTGATACCTGACTTTGACGAAGTACTATCGAGATGCGTACAAGAAGAGACAAGAATGAAGGAGTATGAAAATGAAGGAAATGCTGCCTTCGCTGCTCATTCTAGAAAGAAGAACTTTGGTGGTCCAAGGAACAAAGAAAGAGCAGGGGCCCAAGGAAAGAAAGGCAAGTGCTACACTTGTCACAAGCCAGGTCAATATGCTAGAGAATGCTCTTTCAAGAAGGATTCTCCCGATGATGATGACAACAACAACAACCAGAGGAATGGCAATCAAAGGAACAACAGGTTCAAGGGAAAGAGGAAGGCTCCCTCCGGCGGAAATGGTCAACCTTTCAAAAGGTTGAGAAATTCCAGGTATGAGGAATCAAATGTTGTTGATAAAAGAAATGAATTCATTCTCAGATTCCGCTCTCTATTGCATCTCTTCCCGACACTCATGGATGTCTGGTTGGATAGACAGCAGCCTCATGCACATCACTGGTTCAAGGAAGCACTTTTCTATATGGTTGAGAAGGACACATTGGAAACTATCCTGGAGACAATGCCACATATCTCGTGAAAGGGACAGGGACTGTGGACCTCCACTTGTCTCAAGGTCAAGTCTCGTCATGGTGGATGCACTCTATGTACCTAATTTGAAGAAGAACCTTGTGTTTATACTTCCACACAAGAAGAGCAAAGGTTTCAATGTGGCATCTATTGATAGAAGGTGTGTATTCCAAGAAGATTTTAAGGAAGCTATCACGATTGGGTTTGTAGGTTTTACCTCCACTGTGCTGGAGGAAGTCCAACGGGAGCGATGACATGTGAAAAAGTGATACTTAACCCACAAATTGAACTATGGAATGTGAGGTTTGGACACCTTCTATCTACAAGGCCCTCTCAAGCAAGGAAGGTGGTGACGAGGATGCCCGAGTTCTCAAATAATCATGAAGGTATGTTAGGGTTGTGCCAAGGAAAACATACAAGGGGGACTTTTCCCAAGTGTCACAAAGACATCCGATGTCTTGCAATTGATATTCCGATCTCGTCTGGGATGCCGCCGTGGACATCCTCGAGGATGTTCTTATTATATGACATCCATAGATGACTTTCTCAAGAACTCGGATATACTTCGAAGAAGAAGGATGAGGCTTTCATGTGGTTTTGTACCTTCAAGCCTGTTGAAAAATATAACAGAAGAAGATCAAGATATTGAGAACCAATAATGGCACTAAATATGAGACGAACAAGTTCAAGAACTTCTGCAGAGAAGCTGGCATCAAGAGGGAGACCACAATGTTTGTGGGCTACAGTGAAACCTCGAAGGCCTATAGAGTCTATGTGCCTGGTCAAAGGAAGTGGAGACATACCACGATGTCACCTTTGACGAAGATGCTTCCCTGAGGAAAGTAGTCAATCTTCCGAGATTTGAGGAAGATCATGAAGCAAGGCCTGGAAATCAAGAAGAACCGATGGATGAGACGATGCTCGATGCTGAAGGACCGATGGACCCGATTGATCCACCTCCTTCGATAGGGAAGAGACCATCATGGCTTAGGGACACTCTCGAGGATGTCGAGGGACATATGGCCCCAAGGGGGACATTCCGTGAAAGCAAGAAGCCGAATAGATATCAAGGGTATCTAGCAGCCATGAGTACTATTGTACAATCTGAGCTTGGATCTTTTGAGGAAGTCGTAAAGCATCAAATCTGGAAGGATGCTATGTACGAAGAGTATGAGTCCATAATGAAGAATGATGTCTGGGATGTGGTTCCAAGACCGGAGGATAAAGAAGTTGTCACCTCGAAATGGCTCTACAAGATCAAGCATGGATTTGATGGAAGTACTGAAAAATTCAAGGCAAGATTCGTTGCCCGTGGCTTCTTTCAAAAGGAAGGCATAGACTATGATGACATATTTGCACCTGTGGCCCGATATACCACCATTCAATCTATCATAGCCCTTGCTGCTACGCAAGGATGGAGTCTTCATTAGATGGATGTGAAGACCGCATTTCTGCATGGTGCGATAAAGGAAGAGGTGTATGTGGAGCAACTTCTGGGGTTCGAATTCCAGGATCGGGACACCCATATCTGCAGGTTGAAGAAAGCCCTCTATGTGTTGAAGCAAGCCCTGTATGTGTTGATAGAGAAAAGCCTCTCATTTTGGTGCTGTATGTGGACGACCTCTTCCTGACAGGTGCTGACCCTCTCATTCATCAGTGCAAGAGGGAGCTCGCAGCTAAGTTCGAGATGAAGGACCTAGGACTGATGCATTACTTCCTAGGATTGGAGGTCTGGCAGAGACCTGGCGAGATTTTCCTTTCTCAAGGAAAATACATTGTGAAGCTTCTGGAAATATTTGGTATGGTGGACTGTAAGTCCATGTCTCATTTGCTGTATTCTTTCCGGCAATATGAGGTATGACGTGGTCTTTGACTTCGTCCATGATCAAATGCTTAGTCTGCGCTTGATTTTCTTCGTACTTCTTTAGAGGATCTGCATCGGTTGGTACAACTAAAACTTTCTCTGCATGATCTTTGAGACCATACTCATCCAAAACTGACAGGATTTTGGCCCACAAGATAACAAAGTTGGATATGCCGTCCAACCTATCCTGATCTGTCAGTCCATATCGCGCCATCTTGCTCAGATCTGTCAGAACAGATACTCCTCTCCCTCTTTCTGTTGCAACACTCAACAGAAGATGCTAGATCTGGGTTTCTTGGTGATTAGAAACCCTCTATAGTAGCTGCTCCCTTTGACCACTGATTTCCCTCCTGGAAATCTTTCACCCAAACACAATCGGACAGTACTCTTTGATAACCCTCCTAATCGAATCTCAAATCTGTTTGGTTCAGATTTGCTGAGTAGCTGTCTTCCTCCCGCCTTTGTTGACTTAGCTAGGCACAATTCTGCACCGGCAGAATCTCCACCACACCAACACTGCTGAAGATCTGAAGCATTGCTTCCGGATCTTGGCAAGGCTTCTCTGCAACAGGAAGAATGACTGGACTGCGTCTCACTGACTGGCCCAATGTAGCCTCAACGCTGCTCAGAAGTGGACTGCGTAACCCCAGACTGGGTGACGCAGTCCTTAAGCTGGCCTGGGAAGGCTCTGTGTAAGCCTGATGGCCTTCTGTAGCTACAACGCCGCCCTTTCCTGAGACTGCGTCCTCCTGTTGCCAAGCTTCCCCCTCTGGATCTCTGCTGCTTCTGCTGCTGTCTTGTAGAAAAATATTCTTCAACTGATTTGCTGGAGATTCAACTTGATCTGCCATCGCTCTGATACCATGTGAAAATTCTACTATAGCATCATGGTTTACTTCTCCTACTTGATTTAATTATACAAGTTATCTTCAAAAATAAGATTCAAAAAATACTGAAGTAAACACAACTAACAACCTACACATGCAGATCATTTACTAAATATTATGCTCATACAAGCAAAGTCGCACACTAATTTTTGGACATAAGTCCCCGGAAAAGCCCAAAGCGGGAAAACCGGTGCAGCAGATATGAGTGTTTATTATTATTAAGTAGATTCTGAGTACAGTAAATCTGGGCACCAGATCTGGTTCACCCGACAAAGAAAAACATAGATCTACAGCTAAACTGCTGTTTTGTGGCCAAAATTCTGACTGATCCACACCCTCAGACGGGATTTACAAGGCTCAGCCCGGATCTGGCCCTAGAAGCCCCAACACTGCCCCTGAAGCCCCAGCGTCAGCCATGCTAGGCTTTGCGTGCCACTGCGCTGCTCAGAGAGGGACTACGTAGCCCCAGAGTGGGTGACACAGTCCTTACGCTGCCTCTGGAGGTCTCTGATTAACTCTGAAGCCTTTTGAAGCTGCAGCGCTGCCCCTTCCTGGGCCTGCGTAGCGGCTGAAGCCTCTGTGCTGCGCAACTGCTGCGTAGCTGCTGCTGTTGCCCTTGCTCCTCTGCGTTATCCTTGAAAGCTGCTTCTCTGCCTCTTACTGTCTCTTGGCTCCGAGATCAAATCATCCCCTCAGCCAATACTACCCCTCGCTGCAGAAAACTCTTCTGGAATTTCTTAGCAAACCGTGCCCTAGAATTCCAGATCTGTCTCTCAGCTCTGCCTCTGTGTGCATATCTCCAACTGACCCTCAAGCCTTTCTCTTATACTTTTTCGATGATCTCATCAACAGCCGAGATTAAAACAATCATCAATGGCTGAGATTAAAAGACTGCTTGATTCGTGTCTTTTAGAACATTTCAACACGTGTTAATTAATTCACTTTAATTATTTAATTTTCCTAAGTTTAGACTTAGGAACTCCATTAAAATAATTACTTTGAATAACTTGAACACCAACTGAAATTTCTCAAAACACTTTCTAGGTTTTTGAGTTCAAGTGTGTCTTAGCCTCTCCACAAAATTTAAGGGCCAGAGCACACTCGATGCTACCCCAACTACACAAAAACTCAACACAAACAACTCTGATACCAATGTTATGAACAAAGTTCATAAACGCAACAAAATACTCAAAAAATCTGCAATATATAAATATCCACGATGATTAGATATTATATATAAAATATGTACAAAAGATATGAGATAAGATAATGTTACAAATGAGGGACCACTTATATACCTAGGCAACCAAGAAACCAGATTCATCCTCCACTCCCCACGTGTCCCGAATCCATCGAATCAGACACGATTTGTATGGATTCTTGTCTGATCGTGTCTTGTATGGATACGACTTTCAGAAAAGAGCATCCGATGGTTTACAAAAAGTGGGGTTTTGCTTGATTTTAATTACTTTGTGTTTGCTTTGAGTGAAGAGAGGAGCAAGGAGGCAAGGAGTATCAAGGAACAAGGGAGCATTTTCAAGGAGATTCAAGCAACAGGTAAGTGCATTGTCTCTCTATTTTTTGCATTCGATTTGCATGTGCATATGTTATACAAATATGGGCATTTTTTGTTTATTTTTTACAGCATTCATGGGTCAATCAAGGGCAGTAAGGAAGGGGCAAAGGAAGGGGAAGAATGTCCCCATTAGAGATGCCCCTCCTGTTCCTATTTCATCAGGGTCTGCAAGTGTTCCATCTATTGGAAGTGGGGCTGCAACAACAACTTCAAATGTTGAGGGAAGACAACAACCTCAAGACCACAAATATCCATTGTGGAAATATGTCACAAGAGAGACAGGGCCAGACAACAAGATGAAGGGAGGAGGCAATGTTGCTTGGAAATGCAGTTATTGCCACAATCATTTCAAGAGCACATATTACCCTGTGAAAGCTCATTTGTTGGCTTTACCAAGTTGTGGAATTTCAGCTTGTACACATGTGTCTTTAGCAAAGAGGAAGGAAATGGAAGGAGAGGCATTTGTTGGTGTGGAAGATGTGGCTGCAAAAACAAAACAAAACAAGAATGATGACCCCCTTCCATTCTTGAGGAAAAGCAACAACAAGTTCCTATTTGAGAGTCATAGTGGGGGACAAGTCGCAAAAAGAAAGGCAATTGCACTTGGTCCAATGGACAAGATTTTCCAGAAAGAGAAGCAGCAAGAGCTTAATCTCACCATTGTTTTTATTTTTTTTATTCTATTAGAACTTCATATCCTTCAGTGTTGCACGCTCACCTCTATTTATTGAGATGTGCCGAGCTCTAACTCAAACAGCTCCATCAAGGTATGTGCCTCCTGGGTCAGAGAAGATTAGAACCACATTGTTGACGAAGGCAAAGAAAGAGGTGGTCAAAATGCTTGAGCCTATTAAATCAACATGGCCAACATCTGGGGTTAGCCTGATGGATGGACAAATCCAACACGACAACCACTCATCAACTTCATGGTGTCTTCCTTGAATGGTTCAGTTTTCTTGAAATCAATGGATGCACTTGGACAATACAAGGATGCACAATATATGGGTGCGTTGTTTATTAAATTTATTGAAGATGTAGGTGTTGATTCTTGTGTGCAAATCATTACAGATAATGCACCTATTTGCAAGGCTGCTGACATCATTGTGGAAGCTAAATATCCACAAGTATTTTGGACACCTTGCATTGTCCATTCATTGAACTTAGCACTGAAATCTATTGCCTCTGATGTGCTTTGGATTGGAAGCATTATTGAGGATGCACGACATATCCGCAACTTTGTACAAAATCATACAAATTCCCTCAGTATCTACAAGGAATACACCAATCTATCATTGTTGAAGTTTGCGGATACACGGTTTGCTTCTTTATTCATCATGTTGAAGAGGTTGAGGGAGGTCAAGACTGCTCTTGGGGCCATGGTTATTTTAGAGTTTTGGTCTTTTTGGAGAAAGACAAATCAAGCAACCTCAAAAAGAGTGAAGGACACAGTGTTAGATGATGCTTGGTGGGAGAGGGTAGATCTACTTATTCAAATCATGGACCCTATCATTTCCTTGCTTCGATTTGCAGATACAGACCAACCCATCCTAGGAGAGGTTTATGAGGGATGGGATTCCATGATTTAGTCCGTGAGGAACATTATTTTACAGAGTGAGTGCCCCGAGTATGAGACATCACCAAAGGTCTTCTTCACCATCGTACAGGGTATTCTTGTCAGTAAATGGGACAAGAATTACACACCTTTACATTGTTTGCCTCACTTCTTGAACCCAAAATTATACAACCATGAGTCGCTGAATGGTGGAACTTCCCGCAGATTCCCTCCTCAAATGGATGGTGAGATTTCACAGGGGATGAAAGATGCATTCAGGAGGATTTTTCAGGATAGGACATCCCTTGATGAGGTGGACGATGCCTTTGCAGATTTTTCCACTGGTACTAGGCGATTTGCAGGCTATGATGTGATTAGAGATAGAGGGGCTAAGAAGCCCTATTCTTGGTGGGAAACTCATGAGGCAACAAGCCTTCCTCTACGACAGTTAGCCATGAGGCTCCTCTTTTAGGTGACTTCATCTTCTTGTTGCGAGAGGAATTGGAGCACATATGGAAATTTGTATAGTGTGAAGAAGAGTAGGCTTGAGCAGTCCAGGGCAGAGACAATGGTGTATGTGCACACCGACCTTCGTCTTATTTACAGGTAGAGGGATGAGTGGTTGAAGGGAAAGACAAAGATGTGGGATGTCTTTCCTGATGATATAAGTCTGGACAATAATGTTGACTTGGCATTGGCCAACTTAGATCTCAATGAGCCAGTGCTAGAGCTTGTCACATTTGATGATGGTGATACTGTAGAGGGGTCATCCTCCACACCAGCAGATGCAAAGATGACATTGGATACAGAGGAGGAGGATGCAGTAGAGGAGAGTAGTGGTGACCATGATGATCAGGACAATGATGCTGATTATGACGATGAGGATTGATGACTCATGACTCATGCGCTGCCTATTTCCTTGAGGCTTGTAGACTTGTAGTTGTTTTGTATTTGCTATTTCTATTTGGCATTTGCCATTGGCATTGTACTACCTATGTAACACTTTTGATTTGGATGACTTAATGAGAAAACTACAATATCTTACTATCTTGTCTTTCTCCTATTGGATCATTGATGAATATGTCATAATTGTATTTGTAATATCAATATGTATGCATAATGTATTAATTTTTAAATTATTAATGTATGATTGTATGCTGTATCTTTATAAAACTTACATCTAGATGAAGATCTATGTTTGAATCAATGAATTTGTATAAATTTGTGTAAGAAATATCTAATTTTTAATATATATATATATATATATATATATATATATATATATATATATATATAAAATATGTCCAAACGTGTCTTGTTTTGGGGGGTCACTGTTTCTGTGTCCGACACTCGAATCCGCGTGTCCTTCGTGTCCCCGTGTCAGGGGACTTAGCTAGGCAGATGTCCCTTCATGAACAGTCATGTCCTTAGAGACATGCCTCTTCATTAATTATTATTTAACTAATTATTATTAAATTAATCATTATCACTATTTATTGTTATTTTTATATATTTTATTCATAACATTTTCCTTTTTCTTTACAAGAAGTCCAAATAGGAATTTGACTCTTTGACTCAATAAATCCTAGTAGCATGAAGAACATGCTTAACTAATGAAATAATAATAATATATTTTTTTTTCTTTTTTCTTTTTATATAAAATGCGCAATGATAATTATGAACACTGAACCTAGTTACCCTTTTCAACATTAAGGACTTTTGTTTTAAAGGACGAGTAAAAAAATGTCTTGTATAGTGAATGAACTCCAAGGTGAAGCTTAAGTGTGAAGAGATGAGGAGCGCTAGCATGGATGAGGGTGAGAATTGAGATGAGACACCGTTGATGTGACAAATTGGGGAACTTCCACATATTTAGAGGCACTTCTACATATTTGGAGGCATATTTCACCTTTGAGAAGGTCTTTATTTGGAGGAGAGCTTCTTGCTCAAGGAGATGCCATGTGGCATTGTTGACATGGTCAAACCCCTAAATGAGGACTGGAGCAGCCAAAAGAAGAGTTCCTAGCTCGAGATAGTGACATGTGTCCTTGGGCACACTTTTAAACCCCCAAAACAAGTCAAATATCCCTTAAGCGGAGTGCTCAATCTCTGAAAGCGTCTGGATGCCTCTTAACAATATTTTAATGGGAATATGTTGAAAGGAGATCTCATTTCATTTGGAAGGGGGGGGGGGGGGATTCATTAGGATTAACAGCCTCCCCAAGAGATAGAATTACTCTTCAGTCTTTTGCAGGTTGATTGTGGAAATGTTAATGACAATTTAAAGCTCCCATTCTTCTTCTTTCTTGAGATCATGTTCATGTGCTAAGGTTGCCATCTTGCATTGGCTGCTGTACCTTCTTTGCTGGGGCAGTTTTCACTATATTTTGTGGGTTATTCTTGGTTATGTAGAATTTTCTACAAGATGCACAATAGAAACCAATCTTCTGATAATACCTAATGATCTTCAAACAATTTATCTTATGTTATTGATATCATTTGAGCAATTATACATAGAAAATTTCAACAATAAATACAACGGAAACAGTAAAGATCATTTTTTTCCCCAGGAAAAAAATCGTAATTTTTCATTAATATGTAAGAAAAATTACGTGTTACATTTTACAGATAAAAACCAGTTATGTCCATGGTTCCTATACCAATTTGCGAAAAGTCATGTAGTTGTCAGATAATCAGCTAAAAACAGAGTACCTAAATCTAATCACAGATATGTACAGATATACATGGTAGCAGCTGATACAAATATGCTGAAAAATAAAATTATAGAGTACTGTCATCATGACATATAGATCGCCAAAAAAAATAAATATGAACAAAATTGCAGTCATGGAGTGACTGCTCCCGCATCCTATATGTCATCAATGAAAGGTTGATGATAAAATTGGAACACTTGCGCCCCATCATGCTCCACAATAAGCCACCTGCCTCAATCTAACTCCAATGCTTCTTTGGAAAGTTTGTCTGCCACTTGATCCCTCTGCCTGTAAATATGAGTGACAGAGATAATGTCAAATAATGATTTCAGTAGATGCACCTCCCTCAATAATGTAGCAAGTGTGTGTGAATGGCACTGTGATTGTAAATTGAACCAATTAATGATAATTTGTGAATCCCCAAATATCTGAATTCTGTTGCATCCTTGTTCTCGGGCAAATAGTAGGAGAAGCCGAAGGCTGAGGAGTTCGGCAAAGTTATTGGTCCCCGGTCCTAGACCCATCTTAAGATGAAAGTAATGAGTGGCTGATAAATGAAAAACAACACCCCCCCGCACCCATGATTGTTTGATGCTCCATCAAAATAAGCCCAAGGGTATGAGTGATCAATAACTTTAGGGATAATTTCCCTTTGGAGGGTAGAGTGTTCAGCATCAGGAATTAGTTGATAAGTAGAAATGATGTTACAACTAATGTGGTCCCAGACCACAGGCACCCCATCGAAAGTGACACGATTCCTACTGGTCCAGATCCCCCAGGTGATTAACAAGGGTAAGTTTCGAAGTTTAGCACATGTTGCAGCATGCCACCAATCAGTCCAAGCTGCTGTTATAGATGTACTGTGCCAGGTGAGTGTGCAGCCTAGTGTGTTTGTAACCGTGAGCCATAACCCACCGATGACAGGGCATTCGAGGAAAAGATGTTGGACTTCTTTAGCATGAGAAAGACAAAAACAACATCTGGATGGACCATGGACGGCTCGTTTGTGGAGATTGTCAATGGTAGGAATGCAGTTATTGAGTATACACCACATAAGTAATAGAGTTTTGTGAGGAGCCTGCAATTTCCAAATCGAATGCCACCACCATTGTTTATTGGGAGGTTCCAAAGGTGCACAGAGAGTGATATAACCTGCTTTCGGAGAATATTTACCACTGGGTGAGAGAGCCCACAATAGGTCATCATCATGATCAGTTAGCTGAATGTGTGAGGCCTGTAGTGCTCTAATGAACCGATTCTAGATAGGATGACCATCAAGGGCAATTTGAAGATCTTGCGCCGATAGCCAGGCTTGAGCAACCCATGTAGTTCGATGGGGGTCAGCTACCTGTGATAGATATAGATATCCGGCTTAGGCCAAATGATGCATGATGTCCAGTGTAAGTTTGAAATTCTGACAACTACCCAACCAAGAATCCGCACCCAATCAGACTTTTGAACCTGATTCGATGTGCCAAGTCAAACCTTGCTGAATTAGATGGATAGACTTTGCAATGGCCTTCCAGATAATCGAGGACCCCGAACAATGATGAATGGTGCCTCTGATCCAGTCCACAGTAGAACGGAGAGCGATGTATTTGGAAACAGTCACCTCTTTCCATAGGCTCTGTCCAGCAACGAGGTGCCAGCCCAATTTTGCAGCCAGGGCAGTAGCAAATAAGGAGAGATCCTTAAGTCCCCAGCCCCCCCAATCCTTTGGCTTGGTGATATGTTCCCAAGCCACCCAAGCAAAAATGCACTCTCTACCAGAACCCCTCCAGAGGAATTGTCTGCATATTTGTTGAATTCTGTTGATAACACCCTTTGGAAGCCATGCAAGCGACATCCAATAAACAGGGATGGCTTCTAGGACGGATTTAATTAAAACCAATCTGCCCGTCCTCGAGAGCCACCTATGATGCCAGATATTGATTCTGCGCTCCACTTTAGCAATTAGCCAGTTCCAATCCTTGATATGATAGTCATTTGGCTTAAGGTGAAAACCAAGATATTTTAAGCCATCCTCAATGTGTCTGCGCTCAAATGGGAAGAACTGCATGGTATGCCCAATTTCATTAGCTGAACAACGAGTCAATTTGATGGTGGACTTACTGTTGTTGGGAGCCATTCTGGTGGCTTTGCAAAATTTTTTCAAGATGTTATCAAATTGTGAGCTGTCCTGACAAGTGCCATCCAAAAATATGATAACATCGTCAACAAATAATAAATGAGTCAATTGTAAAAATTCGTTTAATCGAATGCCATGAATGGAACCATTGTCCTTAGCCAGTTTCATAAGAGAAGAGAGGCCTTCCATAACAAGGAGGTAGAGGAGTGGTGAGAGGGGGCATCCTTGCTTGACACCTCTACCAGCATGAAAGAAATCAGTAGCTGCCCCATTTATAAGGATACTGAAGGTGGCGTTTGTAGTGCAGCCCATAATCCAATTAATGAAAGAATGAGGGAAACCTGTCTGAATGAGAATAAGGTGTAGGTAGTCCCAATTAACATGATCAAAAGCTTTGGCAAGATCAATTTTAAGAATGGTGCCCTTGAGTTTTTTTGTTTTGATAGAGTGCACGACCTCTTGAGCAGTACCAATGGCTTCATGGATCTGTCTATGGTTGAGAAATGCAAATTGTTCCTTGGCTATGTGAATAGAGAGGATAGGCTTAATGCGATTTGCTATGATTTTGGAGATAATTTTATAGATGCAGTTGTAGAGGGAGATTGGTTTGAAGTCGAGGTAGGTAGATGGGCGATCCACTTTGGGAATCAGTGCAATGAAGGTGGAGTTGAAACCATCATAAATATGACCAGAAGTTCTGCTTTCTTCGATGACCAGAAGAAGATTCCTATCGATAAGTTCAAAGAAAGATAGATAGAATTCAATGGACCATCCATCCGGTCCAGGACTTTTATCCTTCTTAAACCATTTTAATACTCCTTCAATCTCTCCTAAGGTAATCAGTGCATTGAGATCCTCCAATTGCTCCTCATCAACAAATCTATGAAAAGTGCGAGCAATGTGCATAATATCCAGCAGGTTAACATTGAGTGGTGCTTTGTATTGATTGGAGAAATGTTGGATACCCAGATCTGCAAGCTGTGCATGGGATTTGGCCACATGTTCAGTATTATCAGAAATTTCCTAAATAGTATTGATGATCCTTCTGCCTTTGGCACTCTGTTGAAAGAACTTGGTGTTTTCATCCCCGGCTTTGAACCAAATGGCTCTGCTCTTTAATCTCCATACCTCCTCCCTTTTCCTAAGAATAATGGCTCTAGTGGATTCCAGAGCAATCAGTTGCTCTTTTGTAGCCGCGGTACGAAATCCCAGATAATCTGGGCCTGTAAGATGAGTAATTTCTAGGTCAGGCCTCTTGAGCTCCTCATCCTCGAGTTTTTCTTTGTGCCTAGCCCATCTGATAGTGTTTGCTTTGATACGCTTGAGATTATCATTGAAGACTCTAGCAGGTTCCTGGTTCGGGAATTGATTACAGTGCTGCCACTCCTTAGTGACCAACAAATGGAATTTGGGCTCCTGTAGCCAGCACGCATTAAATTTGAAAGGAGCATGGGGCTTCTGTTCGCCAGCCAGAAATTCCAAATAAATCAGAGAGTGATTTGAGACACCCCCCGAACCCACCCATTGTCTGAATCTGGCAATATGATTAAGTAATGGCAGCTTAATAAGGAAACGATCAAGTCTCCGAGCAAGAGCTGCCTCCCCCGTACGCTTGTTCCACCAAGTGGGAGTCTTCTTAGGCATATCTATGTCAAGTAAGCTTGCCAATTCCAATTGATTGGTGAAGTAATCCGATAGAGGATCCGGAATGGCTTGTGGCCCCCAAGATTTCGAGATACCAATAGAGAAGTTCAGATCACCGCCAAGTATTATGTTATTTTGTTGCAGTAGAGTACAACTGAGCAAGGAATCCCAAAATGACCCTGTGTGAATGCAGGGGCCATAAACATTAATCAAGGTAATAGGAAGTTCAAAATCACTAGTGATAACTTCCGCGCCAATGGCACCCACCCTACCCCACCAGTTCAGAATCCGAGTGGTCTTGTTGTTAAATCCTAATGCACAACCCCCCGCTCGGCCTCAAGCGTCAATGGTCACAAATGTCCAATCCGAAAGGAGTGTAGTTAATATCTTAGTGATGGAAATGCCATCCCCCAATGTTTCTTGTAGAAAAAGAGCATCAATGCGAGTAGTGAGAAGAAGTCTCCTGAGAGCCAATTTTTTGTCCGGGCTGGCTAGACCCCTGCAGTTATAGGATAGACAAATCATGATGGAACCTCGTCCTTGGGTTTTCTTGCTCTAAGAACCCTTAGAATAGAGGACTACGTACCTGCAACCACCTCCAAATTGGCCATTCTAATGGCCTTTGAAATGGTAGATGGCCTGCCCTGTGTTTTGACAGATGAGGGGCCCAAATCCAAGCCTGCCGAGAGAGGGCTGGTCGGTCGTGAGGACGAATGAGCGAAGGAAGTAATGGTGACTGGAGGAGTACGAGTCAGAGGCATTTTGGGGGCAAGGGGAAGAGGTCGCTGCGGATGTGAGGGGTATGGGGGGCGGGATATGGGGGGGGGGCAGATGCAACAGGGCAATAGAGGGAGTCCAGATTGCATGTGGTGTGATGAGAAACATTTGCAAATGATAACAATGGGGGAGAAGATAAATAATAACATACAGAAGGAGGAAGCAGAGAAGTACCCGGTATAGGAGTCGATTCCATCTGAGTGGTGAAGACGACGTGGTTGTGCGAACGTGCTTGAGTAACCGGCCAAGATGGCAGCATCACAGCGGGTTGGGAATGGGAGCCCACAGGATCCACCGCAGGAGTTGTAGCAAAACATACTGGGTCTGTTTGAGTAGCCATGTGCACAACTGTTTTGGTAAGAGGAGCCACACCGCCCATGAGAGGGCATTCTTTGTAGCGATGACCAACCATATGACACCGACGACATCTAAAGGGTACCCCCTCATAATCCAGCATCTAGTGTCTAACCATGCCATTAAAGAAAATGTTGTAATCATAAAGACCTTCCCTCATGTCCAGAAAGACCAAAATGCAAGTGACGGATATGTTGCCAGTCTCCATATAGGAGCGATCATGATCAAGGTAATGTCCAAAATCCTCCCCAATGTTGCGGAGGGAGGCTTCATTCTAGCATTGTAGCGGAAATCTAGGTAGTCGAATTCATATTGGTCCAGCCCCAGATTTTTCCTTGTCCGGATCGAAAAGGGGGGTCCAATGCTTTAACAGAACTGGGTGCATCTCAATGTGCCAATACTTGGAGAGAACCCAATCCACCAAAGCTGGCTGTGAGAAAATGAGGGCAAACCAATCCCTGTTCATGGTCAGTACACCAGGAAGGTGTTCCATATACCTGCTCCAAAGCTCCTCCATCCATATCTTGAGCCTGGTAGTAGTGTAATTCCTGCCCCGAACCTTGCCCACTAACGCTGTTGCCGTTGTATGCTCAATATCCACCATACGCCTGTCCAACCCAAAATTAGTATTGCGGTTGTTCCGGTTTTTTGTGCAGCGGGATTTTTTCTTGCCACTATGCTGAGTCTGTACCTGTGTGGTCGCACCCATCTCGACAGGTCCGTCTGAGTATGAAGAGATCTGCTCATCTGCAGTAGGGGCATCAATAGGGATGTCCTCAAAACATCTAGAAGCCGCAATCGGCGAAGACACAACAAGTGTAGTGACTGATTGTTGTATAGCCTCCTCCCCGTTGATATAAAGATCTGCAAAGGCCAAAGCTTCGAGACAGGTAATAACAGGACCACCTGAAAAAATCGGACCCGACTCCGCAATATTGCTCGATGGGAGGTCAGGAGTCTCTTGGGCTTGTAGCTCCCAAAGACGCAGGACAGATGACGAAGGTATTGAGAAAGACAGAGAGTCCAACCGATGCAATATGGGATCAGCACTGACCTCTGGGATGACCAGCAAAGGCTGCACAGACCGTTGTAGAGTCGGAGATGACTCCCCATCCACCATGGCATCCACATCATCACTCGAATGATCACCTCATATTTTGACACCCTCCAGAGGGTTGGTAGAATAATCGAGTTCTTCCTCGTATCTGCTCATGACCACCGGATATACTAGCTGGAAAACCGTGGAAACCAATAGTGGTAAACACAAAATGCACGGTCAGTAATGGTGAAACTGCCCAATACCAAAAACTGCATTCAAATAGCCGAAATCCCCGCCAATGGTTTATTTGTCGCAATGTAATACACAGCAGGAAGAAAGCTGAGTGGTGCCAAGAGAATAGTAATGAGCTCAGTTGGGCACTAATAATAAAATAGTGGGGTATAGGACTGAGCAAAAATCGGGCACCAAGGAGGTTGTTGGGTTCTGTTTGAGTAGCAATGAAGAAGAAATAGGCCTAGACCACCCACGGAGGCAATGTGAGATAATCACGACCGAGTAAGTTGAAAACCACAAGCGTAAATATCTTGCGACCAAATACAAACCTTGACCAACCATGAAGCATCAACGATAGGAGAAATAAGTTAAATGTGAAACGCGCAGGACCATGGTGGAAACTAAGAGCGAGTTAGTATGTTGGTTATGGAGTTCGCCACCCAATGGCGGCGTTGATACAGGGGCGAACCAGTCGAAACCATCACGACTAGGGTTTCCTCCCGATGCTTGAACCGTTCAGAAGACCAAAACAGTAAAGATCATAAAGAGACAGCCATGCACAATAGAGACAACAATTTTTCTCTGGGAAATCCAAACTTGGGAGAAAACCCAACAAATTTTCTTCTAGGAGAAATTTTTCTTGAGCAAGGTTTACAATTCCAAATATGTCTAGTAATCTGTGCCAAAATCCAAGTCCAAATACTAGTCAAACCTGGTCAATTTCCAGCAAGTCAATGTTGGTCAAACCAGCCAAAAATATAGAAGTCAACATTGGTCAAAACTGTCAAAAATTCGGCCCTGCAGCCCCTAACGATAATTGCGGTCAATCGCAGTCAAAGTACGCATGTGTGGCCTCATGCTGCTTGAACAAATCTGGTCAAACTCACTCATAAGACAACTCAATTAACTCAGTCAAAGCTCAGTCAAACCTCCAATTCGTCCTCTTTGACTTCACATGTGTGGTTGTTATAGGAGAGAGAAGTTGTGATGTTGAATTGGTCAAAATGAAGTGTCACATCATGTATAAATACAAGTCAAATGGGTGAATTTTGACCAAGGAACACACCCTTTCGTGGTGGGGCCGATTTGACTTTTTGAGCCTACATGATGCTGCAAAAAATAAAATTTTAATTTTAATTTTCCCGATTCTTCTAGGACAACTTAGATGACCTCTTGCTACACAAAAAATCAACACTTCATCTTAGCGAGGGAGGTATTCTCCTTTGGCTTCGACATATTTCCCCTTAGCTGAAATTTATCCTTCATAAGAAAAGTTGATGCATGTCTATAACTCACTCCATCCTGGAGTAGGTAATGTGAGTATCTTGGGCCATTTATCTCTGGCCAAAGTCCTTTATGGCTCCTCAGGTAAATGTATCAGTCTCCTAAGGTCAAATCAACACCCAACCAAAGTCCTTTATGACTTCCCAAGAGATAATTTGCTCTTGGACCATTCACCCCTAGCCAAATGGCCCAACAAAGGTCCTTTATGGCTTCTTAGGTGAATTTCATGTATCTCCTTTGGTCAAATGAACATGACCTAGCCAAGTCCTTATGGATTTTCAAGAGAAGATCTGTCCAATCAATTGTCCTGGGCCATTCACCCTTGGTCAAATCTGTATGACCCAGCCAAGTCCTTCCGGCTTCTCAGGTGAATGTATCCATCTCCCTTGGTTAAATGACCTAGCCAAGTCCTTCTGACATCTCAGGAGATGGTCTGCTCGATCCTGCAAAGATATCAACACTCCCTCTCAATGAGGGAGGCATTTTGCATCCCACCAAGCTTGTCTCTGAAGTATACAAACTTCACTCTAGACAAAGGACTGGTGAGAATGTCCACAATTTGCTCATCTTGGGATATGTATTAGAGCTCCACTGCTCCTCCTTGCTCCATGTCTCGAACAAAGTGATATTTGAGCTCAATATGCTTTGATTCTTTGAAAGCTTCACACAACTTTGATTATATCAAAATGTCAAGGTCGGTTGAAGCTCTTGATCAAATAACCCTGTAAATAGCTTCCAAAGGCACACTGCTTCCTGACTTGTGACACTGGTTGCAATATACTCTACCTCTACTGTACTGAGTGCGGCAAAAGTCTGTTTCTAGCCAAACTAGGATATCATAACTAATCCCAAGCTGAAACATCACCCTGTTGTACTCTTTCTGTCCTCTGCACTCTCGACCCAATCCAAATCTGTATATCCTGCAGCTTCACATCACCACCTGAGACATATCTCAAAACCATATCCAATTGTACCACACAGGTAACTCAACACATGCTTTGCTGCAACCTAATGTATCTGCCTTGGCTCGACCA
The DNA here is from genome assembly GCA_034641835.2 of Pinus albicaulis. Lineage (NCBI taxonomy): Eukaryota > Viridiplantae > Streptophyta > Pinopsida > Pinales > Pinaceae > Pinus > Pinus albicaulis. The sequence goes on from CM076574.1 coordinate 423,887,488, forward strand.
TATACTGGCTCGGGTGTTCATTGCAAAAAAAATATTCAACATGGTGTTAACCAGGTACATCAAGGATCCAATCAACTGTCTGTACATCACGGGATCCACTAAATCTGAATTTGAAGCAGAATCACTTAACTTCTTCAGATTGGTCACCATAGGTGTAGCCATGGACTTACAGTCCATTATATCGAATATCCTCAAAATATGAACAATGTACTTTCCTTGTTCAAGGAAGATCTCATCAGATCTCTACCGCACCTCCAGTCCCAAGAAATAATGCATCAGGCTAAGATCCTTCATCTCAAACTCTGAGGCCAACTCCCTTTGACAATGAAGCAAATCCATCTAGGATGCTCCCTTTGTCACGTAAGCAAGTCCTTCTACCATTGTTGCTCCCTCTGTCACTGAAGCATACTCTTCTGTCTGACATGGCCCCTTCATAGAAGGCATATAACTCCTAGAGACATCTTGTCTCCGAGCATTTGACGAATTCATAGCATCCTCTTAGAACGCTGCTTCTTCCATCCTGCTTAACTATTTTCTCCCTGAGAACTAGAAGCTCTTCCGGTTATCTGACATGGTTCTGGATGTCCTAACAATTTGTAGAATCCTTCCTCTCGAACATCAATCACTCTTGCCGAGTCTATGCTTGATCCCAAGAATATGACCATTAAGCAATTGGAGAAAAATTCTTCTCGTAATCCACTCCTCTTTTTGGGAGAACCCTCTTGTCACAAACCTCGCTTGGTACCTCTTGATGCTTCCATTTTCTACATAAATCATCGCCTTGGTAGTCTCTATAATTCTTCCTTTCTACAAAACTTCACTCAGGATGCCACGAAAGAAAAAATTATAACCAAGCAAAAATCAAGGACAGGAGGCTGACCAAAAAATAAAAAAATAATAGTAATAATCAAGGAAAAAATATGAAGTACTTATTTTCTTGATTAAGGAAGAAATTGTTGACGATTGTCAACTCTCTTTTGACAGAACTCGGAACCTTGTCATGTACCTAGAGGCACAACTGTCCACAAACATTACTAGAAGTAGATCCTAAAGGAAGAATTCCTTTGACTTCTTCTGAGGTGGATGCTCATCATCATTATCATCAACATTGGCTGCTGTTGTTTGCTAATTTTCCTTTCTTTTCTTTTCAGGACACTGAGAGGCATAGCGTCCAATTTTTTTACAAATGAAGCATTTGGCCTTTGACATATCCTTCTTCTTCTGATCTTGAACAGGAGCAGGTCTTCTACCTTATTCTACTTATCCAATTTTCCAAAGTTACTTTTTCCCTTACCTTTCCTTGTTTGAGCTGCAAGGGCTTGTGATTCTTCATGCTGTGGATGCAGAGCTGACCCAAATTGGACAAGCTAGGTCCAAACTCGGGTTGTGTTGCTGGGATGACGATCGCAATATTTTGTTGGATTCCTCTTTCGGAGAGGTGTAAGATTGATCTAAAGATCATCTCGATCGGATGAGCAGAACATGTACTTTGAATTTATCCCACTTATGTGCTAGATCGGCTTGGAATATAATATAGACTTAAATGTCTTAAAGGACGTGTCACACAGCCCCAAAGATGCCTATATATTGGAGTTCATTATACACACAATGGGTGGAGGATTTTCTTCTCTCTTGATGGCGTTGGTACAACGTATTCTTTGTTTGGGACGTGCAGGGTTATGTGTGACATGCTTGGATGAATGACCTATTGAAGACTTTTCTAGTAGAAGCATCCTGTTGATCGCCATAACGCCACCATTTATTATCTTTGTTTTGGCTTGTATTCTATCGATCTATTAGTATGTTCTATCTTCTTCAGTATTGTGCCCTAATCTGAAATGGCATAGAACATGTGCAGAAATTAACATGGTATCAGAGGGTAGGGAGAAGACAATGCCCTAAAGCAAATAAAGGTGCCGTAATACCACCACAGCAGGTGATAGCGTGGGCAGATTTAGGACTGTTTTATGCCCTAACCTTCAGCGTGAAGAAGTCTTTTTCAAAACAAAGCCGGAGAGGAGGCCGAAGAGCTGTAAGTGACAGCGGATTTGTTGAGGCCTAGAAGAAAGTTCCGGAAGAAGATCTCGTCTTTTGACTTGATTTGAGTGGAGCGTAGAAGAAGGCCACAAACATGCCATTATTCCGTCTGCTTTCACGCCGGAAAATGCTGCACATCCGTGGCCCAGTAGAACTCGAAAATTTGATGCTCTTTTTGCTATGGTCAATAATAATCTTTTTTTAATTCGATCGGTCTGTGTTAGAATACCTGGAATCTAAGTCATCCGAGCCCGATGAGATTTTTTTTCTTTCTGGGGAATCGGTGCCATGAATCACGCTACAGGGTATTTGAATGATGGCGGGTATGTCACTTCTCTAACGCAAAGGTTGAAGTACGAAGTATCTTTGAAAGAGAGTAGTCTCACGTAATTACAGTGGTTAAGATGCTATTGGAAGGACCGAAATCGTCTTTCAGAAGTCGAATTGCACTTGTAAAAGCCGAGCGTAGAAGTCAGTTCGATGCTCAGAATCTGCTGGCGCCGCATTATTTGCGTAAACTACAATTTCGGGCGAAGCAGTGGTGGACCGAAATTCCTTGAAAGGGGAAAGTGTAACTAGGCAGTGACAGGTTGAATTCTTTGGCGTCGACAGAAGGGTTCGAACCTGCGCGGGAAAATTTGTGGTCTCTGCAATAACAGACAAATTCGATTCTTTGACGCCATTTCCAAAGGGATTGAAGCTTGTTTCTCATTGCCCTGGATATTATATCACGTATTCTAACGCTGCAACAGTCCAGACCCTCGGAAGGGGCCGAGGAACAGATAGTGGTGGCAGGAAATCCAGGGAAAGCGCGGAGGATCAAATGGCGTTGGATGAAATCCAAGTTGCCTCGCATCGAAGCATGCTCTCCCATTCTCTTCCCGAGCATCTGAGGCTCGATCCCGTGAAAATGCAATAGATGAGAATGCCGTGTTTTTTTTTCGGACGAAGAAGAAGAAGGAGCCGAAGACATAGCAATGCCGGGAATCAGAGATAGGGCGTCTCGTTTTTGTTTTTTTGTTTTGTTTTTGGAAATGCTATGCAAAAATAACGGGTTTCAGTCTTGATGTGAAGATGGAAAGTCCTGTATATGCGCTCGATACAACACTATTTATGGTAAGGTCCTTCAGGGGACCCAATGGGTTGCTCGTGCACAGCGGTATGTCTGTCGGTCAGACTGCCGATGTCAATGATTTGTCATCCTTTATCCACATTGTGAAAGTGGCCCTTGATAGAACGGTGAGAAATAAGCAAGATAAATTGAATGATCACCGTATTGATTTGCAATTTGCTTCACCACTCAAGCATCACATATTGATGCGTAGAGTTCTTGCTGAATCGGAACATATTCATTCGGATACATATCAGAAAGCCGAGTTATTATGTAATTGAGGGTCATTAGCTTGTCCGAATGATATATGAATATTACTGAAGATTTGGTCATATCAGTCTACTGTGCCATTATTAAACCATAGTAAAGTCGCCAGATGATATTGCTGGTTGATGAAGCAGAGTTGATTTCTTGCATTTTTCCAAACCGCCCTTCAGAAGAGAGGACGAATGCTGTACATGCAGGATCTTATTCATAATTTCTTAAATTGCAAGGTTTGTACCGCTGCAAACTTACTTGCCCGATGGTGACATTAATATGACAGCGTTTTATATGCATAAGAATCTGAAGGATACATGGGCAAAAGCCGTATAAAATTTTCTTGAAAGAAAAGTGAATATGCAGAGTTTCATGTCAAGGAAGTACACTATATTCAGGCTGAATTACAACACTGCCTTGATAGTTTCCCCATGACAGTTGTGTTAGTATCTCTATGATGACTTAAGGGGTAGTGCAGTGCCTCATTGAACAATATTATGATGCTGTTTTCTAGTGACAGTGGTTGTAACTGAACTCAACCTAGTGGCAGTGACCCTAGAAAGTGTCTTGACCAGATGTCAAATTGCAGAACTGAGATCTGAAGCCTTGGAGCCTTTGATCAGTCAACCATTCACTGCTAATGGGTAGATCTGGAATCAAAATGCAATGAATGATGTTGTAGATGAACACCTCCAGTGCAGAATAAAAGGCAGATTGGATCCTTAGCTCAGTAAAGAAAGTCTTAGAGGGGTGGTTGAGGAAGCTACAATAGATCTCCACAAAACATCAGGTAATTGTTGTAAGCTTGAAATCTTCACTACTGTTAATGATGAAGAAAACTGTGATGCAAGTTCAAAAGGTATCTTTGTAACGACCATTTTTGAGGAGCTAAATCTGTGAGTCTATGTCACTGTCATTATGACAGTGACATAGACAGACGCCCTTGTCTACATAATAACTGTAAGCTTGTGACAGTATCATCTTGAAGTGTGAACTGGGAAATTTTTGCAACTTTCAGCCACATTGTTGTGAAATCTTGAACTGATGTTCAACAAAGCCTCGTTTGGATGGCTTCGACCGTGGGAGAATAAGACCCCTTTGAAGTGAGTGTTTGGGATGCCCCTTGTAAATAGATGTCTTGCTGGAGAAGCTACATTGAGGGAGTCACATCTCGTATATGCTCCTGAGTGGATACTTTTGTTCAACGAAAGAAGATCCTCATGGCTCAGGGACATATGGCTTCAGAGGGGGAAATTCTGAAGGAAAACCAAGAAGCCATATAAATTCCAGGACATCTAGCAGCCATGAGTACTATTGTACATCTGACTTTGAATCCTTTAAGGAAGTCATAAAGCATCAAGTCTGGAAAGATGCTATGAGTCCATTATGAAGAATGACGTCTAGATGTGGTTCCAAGACCTTAGGACAAAGCAGTTGTCACCTCGAAATGGCTCTTCAAAATCAAGCATGGATCTGATAGAAGTGCTGAAAAGTTCAAGGCAAGATTCGTTGCCTGTGAGGAAGGTATAGACTATGATGACATATTTGCACCTGTGGCCCGATTTACCACCATTCAATCTATTATAGCCCTTGCTGCTATGCAAGGATGGAGTCTTCATCAGATAATGCGAAGACCGCTTGTTCTGCATGGTGTGATAAAGGAAGAGATATATGTGGAGCAACCTTTAGGGTTGGAAGTCCAGGATCGGGACACCCATGTTCATAGATTGGCAAAGTCTCCATGGTCGTAAATAGCAATTTCAGCTTAGTACATAGCATAGATATTACTGACAAGCTGGACTTCACCAGAGATTGCTGATCCCAACCTTCACCCAAGGTGGTTAGAAAGAAGCTTCACTGGGTGTCAGATGGGATGACCTCTTCCCCGACAAAGGCCGAATCTCTCTCTTTCATCGCGTTGAAAGAGGGGAGCTCGCCGTCGAGTTCGAGATGAAGGACCTAGGACGCATGAGCCTAAGGCAGAGACAAGGCGAGATTTTCCTTTCTCAAGGAAAATACACAGTGAGTTTTTGGTATGATGGATTGTAAGTCCATGGAACTCAACTTTAAGAAGCTGAGTAGCAATGCTGTCAGCCCGTCAGATCGAGTATCACACTATGGGACCCCGATGTTCTTAGTGAACACTGCTCACGTATTTCGTGCAAAGAACACTTTGAGTCAACACATGGTTGATCATAACATTCACTGGGTTGGTGCCAAGAAACTCTTGAGATATCTCTTAGGCACGATAGACCATGGGCTGAGATACACTGCCGGGAGTATGACACTCCATGGATATACTGATACCGATTGGGCTGGCAGTGTGGTGGATCGCAAGAGCACATCTGGATGTTACTTCACATGTAGATCTGCTTCGGGCAGGAATCTAAAGTTGGTAGCCTTGAGCACCGCTGAGGCCGAATACATTGTAACATGTATGGCCTATTGTGAAGTCACTTGGTTGCGAAAGCTCTTCTGTGAGTTGTTCGAGCATGTGCTAGATGCCACCGTTGTCCTTTGTGATAACCAGAGGGGGATTCATTTGTCATAGAATCCCAGGGTCCACGATTGATCCAAGCATGTTGATGGCTGGTACCACTTTATCTGGGATATGGTACAACGAGGCGCCTTAAGGCTCGATCATGTAGGAACTGATGAGCAAGTCGCGGATATTCTCACAATGCCCTTGGGGAAGGTCATGTTCCTAACCTTCCGTGAGAATCTTGGTATCGTGAAACGACCCTATGATGTGGGTCCCGTTGGACGATGAGCTCTGGGAGCTCTGGGGGGCTTTGGGGATAGCTTCTCGGAGCTATAAGCACTCACGGTGCCAGGCTTGCCGAACCTTGTAGTGCTTCTGCCCCACCGTTGTGACTATTGAGTTGGTTCACCTCTCATTATCTGTGCCCCGTATGCATCCTACCCATTGAGTTCAGGGCTCATGGGAAGTACCTTTCATTTGGCCAATGAGATGGGAAAGGCTAGAGACTAGTAGCAAAGATTGATGGACGCATCAGAACTTGCCGTACTCTCTATCTAGGATGGCACGGTCCAACCACTTGATTTGGGATCAAGTTTAGTGAGGTTTCGGACCTCCAACTGACTTCGGGTCAGTGAAACTAACTTTGGGTTAGTATATGACTCTCTTGAGTCCTAGTGAGGTTTCGGACCTCCAACTGACTTCGGGTCAGATGAACTAACCTTGGGTTGGTTAGAGACTCTTTGTGAGTCCTATAGAGGTTTCGGACCTCTGGGCTGAATCTGTCAGCCGAGTATGATGTCTTTGTGACTGACCCACTTCTGTTCTAAAATAAAGAGGCCAGCAAAGCAAGTTACGGCGGGATGACGCACGATGTTTGGATTGCACTAGTGGACGGAGTTCTCCCTAGTTGAGAGGGAGTGTTAAAATTGGACAACTAGGTCCAAACTCCGGGTTGTGCTGCTCAGATGACGATCGTAATATTTTTATTGGATTCCTCTTTCGGAGAGGTGTAAGATTGATCTAAAGATCATCTCGATCGGATGAGCAGAACATGTACTTTGAATTTATTCCACTTATGTGCTAGGTCGGCCTGGAATAAAATATAGACTTAAATGTCTTAAAGGACGTGTCACACACCCACAAAGATTCCTATATCTTGGAGAGACTTAGAGATCATTTGACACACATTGTTGTGGAGGAATTCTCTCTCTCTGGATAGCGTTGGAGCTGTGATATATATGGACTGTTCTTTGTTTGGGTTGTTCTGGGTTATGTGTGACACGCTTGGCTGAATGACCTATTGAAGACTTTGCTGGTAGAAGCATCCTGCTGATCGCCGTAACGCCACCATTTCTTATCTCTGTCTTGGCTTGTCTTCTATCGATCTATTAGTATGTTCTATCTTCTTCAGTATTGTGCCCTAATCTAAAATGGCATAGAACATGAGCAGAAATTAATAGGAACGGATGCAGATACGGGGTTGGAAATGGATACGACAATTTTTCAAAAAATCTGGATACGATACGGCAGGAAACGGCGCGCGCGCGCACATGCGCACATCACACACACACACACACAACAAAATATTCTCATTCATCTTTTAGATTTAGAATCTTTCAATCTATATTATATCTAAAAATACATAATCCATCATCATCATGATCAATTCAGCATATATAAAGTTTAAACATTGTCATCATCATTAATGATTATTCTAACATTCATGATTCAATCATTGAACAATGAACATATCATCAAGTTTCTGTTTCAATTTTCAAATTTCATTGTTCAATCATCAACATGATACAACTTACAACATCATCACCAAAATTAATAATGCACAATGCACGCTACATAATAATGAACATACTACAAAGTACAAAATGAACTATGATTTAACATACTACAACGTACAAATTGAACTACAAATTGAACTACGACTCATGAGTTGCAGACTCGCAGTCTAGTATCATTATTCAATTTTCATAATTCATATGGTTGTTCAAAAGTTTAAAAGTTAAAACACCATCATAAATTACATTTACATATCATCAAATATGTCCTCAAGTTTATCCTTGTCAGTAAGAAGTTCCACATCCTCTCCAAAAGTTGAACCAGAAGTGGGAACATTGCTGCCATGTCCACTTGAAGATCCACCAATTGGTGGCTTCGCATCAAACAAAGTCAAATGAGACCTGGCATTCAACGTCATATCCAAGTCAGGCAACTCTGGTTCCACATCCCATAATTTGGCGGCCCCAAATTTGTATGCATCTCTCTTGTGTGATAGAAGGCGAAGGTTTGAATGAACATACACTAGTACCTCAGCCTTCTTAGAGCCCAACTTGTTTCGCTTCACCAAATGGATAAAGCCATATGTACTCCAGTTCCTTTCTGCTGAAAAGGAACTAGCAACCTGTGACAAGGTCATGATGGCCAATTTTTGAATATGTGGAAGTTCCCCACCATAGTAGTTCCACCATTCAATTGGACTCATTGCCATCTTGTCCCACATACAATCAATATCAGAACCCCAACCCTCTGATCCTACAAAATGAACAAACTCTGTATGAATCCGAAGCCCAATTTAAGGATCTACAAAAAGCTTTCTAAAAGCCTGTTTAAATCCTTGGGAGACTTCTGGGTCTTTGCTTGGTGCGATTCTTTCTGGATCACTTAGCAACTCTGCAGCATAATGTTTTGGATTCACTGCATAGGCCAAATGTGCAATGGGGTGGTCATCTTGTTCCACCTTTTGGTCAATATATCTTTTACTTCTCTGTAAAAGAATTCATCTGGGTCATTCTCCTTGGCATTTATAACCATCCTTATCTTCTCTATCATGGAATCTGTTGTAACTCCTAGAGACACCCTTGAGTTGTATAAAGACCAGTGCCTAGGACATCTTAAATGCAAGGAGCATATGACTCAACTGAT